>VZRR01002748.1:259710-463836 GCA_013398015.1 Oreocharis arfaki
AAAAAAAAAAAGCAGGACTTCACTTCTAGTACTATGTAAAAGTATTCCTTCAGCCTTTTAACCAGGTAAAGGCAAAAATTGCAACAAAATGACAGCTGCTGTGAGGGCATATTTTCTATAATCATTCTACTGGAACCCTGGAGACAGTATGACAAAAGTTCTTCCATTGTTTGTTTTAGATGGATGTTTATGGTCTTTCTTTATGCAGCAATATTAGCCTTTATAGATAATAAAATGCCAGATTTTATCAGGTAATAAAAATAAAGTAAAGAGAAAGATCATATTTGGAAGTCTCATGCACGTCACGTTGCAGTCTATCAGTCACATATTTGAATATGCATGTATGTATACTGAACAGCTATAAAATACCTTCTAGCAGAGTTGAAATTTCAGCAAAAAACGCAAAAAATCCTCACTCCCCCAGCAATTTCTTAAAAAAACCTGGCAGCAGTATTTACATTTTTAAATTCTATCTGAATCTTATTTACAGAACTGATTTATGATTCTAGAAACTCCCTACAATCAATATTAATGTAGAATAAATTAACTAAATACAATTTTGTACAAGTAGCTTTCTTTTGTCAAGTATTATCAGTAGAGCTAACTTGCCCTAAAGTTCAGAACAATAATATATACCTTGCTTTCCTTTTAAACTACAACTTACCATGCATGCCAGGAAAAAATATAGTTCCGCAAGACCATTCTTCTTTAACTTTCGAAAGGGGAAGCATGCAGAGCAATCACACCATACCCCAATGAATAACCTTCAAAAACTCTGGGTGGGATGGTATACTAAACTTGAAATGTTCTGAAGGGAACCTGACTCTAACATTACTAAATTGCTAAATTCTCTATTTATCAGAACGACTGACTGAAACACCGCTGCCAAATTTGTATATTTATATGAACTGGAATTTATGAAGAAATACCATTACACAACACTGTAAAAAATTATCTGATCTACTGGATAATGAATATAAGAAATATTAAGGTTCATTAATCAAAGGCTAACTAATTACAATGTTTTAATGAGAAGCAGCCTAACTTTTGTTTCTTTTTCCTCAAGAAAATCATGGGATCACATTTAATCAGAGCATGATCTATGGAGAAATTTTAGTTTATATGATTATTCTTACCCTTTGATGTAGTTTTCTGTGGTTGTATCATTGGCAAGACTTTCTGAGGGAAATACAGGCAACCGCAAGCAAAATTTCATATGTTTAACAATCTACACAAAATGGAAATTACTCAGGAAGAACCTGTATTAAGGGAATGTGAAGAATGAAAAGTGAGATGCCTCTGAGCTGCCTTAAATCATCATCTGAGATTTAGGCAGTACAACAAAAAATTGAATTATATTCTTGCACATATTGCCAGAGCATTATTGGGTTGATTATTGCCAAGATTTTTTTCCAGAAATGGAAAAGTATTTCACAAAGAAGAAGGCTTTTCTACTTTATACAGTGATCTTACATGAGATTTCAAAATGGCTTTTAAGGGAAAAATAAGCATTATTATTTCCTATTTCACGCCTATGAATTACTTAAAAAAGGAAGTTTCTTGCCTGATTTCATCCCCTGCCAGAACCAGTCAGTAATCTTGGGTGCCAGATCAAATTTTATACTGCAGTGATATGCTACATTTATTTGAATTATTATTTTTTTAAGGAAAGTTTTTTAAAAATGTAAAAATTCTTGTGGGTTCCTTGCTTATGGCGCTGATGCGTACCTTCTTTCTTTTAAAATAGCACTCCTGATTCAGCTTCAAGAACAAAAGACCGCATTCCTGGCATTGCCCAATTCTTTTGCAAGATGAATAGCAGCAATTGGCCAGTTGTTCTTGTATGAACAGGTGCCACTTTCTGCAATATTCATAATGCTAGAAAGATTTTCCTTGGTGCTAGGGGATTATGTTTGATGCACAGGTGAAAATTTTGGTTTCCAATTCTAAAATCAGACTACAGAAGACAGCTGTTAAGAGAAATCTGAACTTTATAACAGTAATAATAAAAAAATAAGCCCCAGCCATACTGGCTTCACAGCCTCCCATTCCTTTTCAGTATCAATAATACTTTAGCTGAAGTTGACATCTATGTTCGAAACACCCAAAACAATCTTTTTCCTATGAGATAATCTGCTTCTATTACTCGACATTGTGAATCTCTTCATAAAAACAGCTCTAAATACTGCTTGTCACAAAGGAGCACTTGAATTGTCAGCATCAGTGTACAATCAGAGGAAAGTTATTGCGAATGTCTATCCATGAAAATTAAGCTAGGTAACTTTAAATGTCCTACTCAACGCCTTTCCCCATTTCGAACGTTCTTCAACAATAAAAAGGGCTGATGTGGTGCAGCAAAATCTGCTCAGTCTTTTCTTTATTATTTATTTATTTGTTTGTTTATTTACAAACTGTTGTGGCAAACACAATTCCTCTTCTTTAAAGGAATAATTTAACCTCATACAATGTTTTGCATATATTTGTCAAGGCTACTACTCTGAAGTTCATACAGGTTTCTTTCTTGAGAACATCTTTTGCATAATTGAAAAGTGAAGATGCAGAAAGAAGCTCTGGTTGTTGATAAGGGTACAGAAAATATTCTGGACTGAAATCTAATCTATCAGTGTTTTAAAACATAAAAATGGAGTGTTGGTTGTTGGGATTTTTTTTCAATTCCTTTTCAGGCCCTTGGAGAAATGCAAACGAAACAATCACTTTAAAGGAAAACCATGTTATAATAATCAAGGCCACTGAATCGTCAATTATTATTCAGGTTAGATTTACTCATCTGCAAGCGGAAACAAATATATACAGATTTTATAATATACACCTTTTAAAAGTTACAAATACATTTTTAAAAATCAAAACAGATATGAAATTTGTCATCACCGTATCAGAATTGTTCATTTAAAAAAACAAACAAACATTCATCTTTATAATGTCTTTGCAAGGTTACAGAAAATGTCCTCCATCATATGAAAGGAGATTCCAAATTCTCAAATGGTAAAGAGGTGACCAGAATAAAATTTATTGAGACAGCATTTCTGCAGCACTCATTTTGTAATCCTTTCTTCACTTAAAACACAAGCACTTCACATAACATTTTGCTTACAGCCACTTTTATTCTTCCAGTCTGCTTTCAGATTTTTACAAGGAAAAATTTTTACAAGGATTATCTTTCTTGTTTGCAAGCCCAGCACCACAGACAGCTCTGCTGAAAGAACTAATCTCAGGATAAAACTAGCTCATCCTGCATATGATGAGTTCGGACATGATAAGTAGAAGAAGGGTGAATTAAAAATGTACCAAATGCTGATGAGCATAATTTTCCAACATTAAATGCCAAACCAGAACCATTACCAAAAGGATGACTTCTCATAAATTTCTGGCTATTTCTCTAGAGTTGAAGATGAGTTTCTGAATGTGAAAGCCCTTGAAAAAAATTCTGACAATTAAAAGAACTTAGGAATGTGGATTTTTGCTCACTTTCTTCTTCACATATATTTAGCTCTCAGAAACAAAATTTACAGCAGCCTTACGAAAATAATTTTTAGTTCAAGAGTTTTGGGAAACAAATACAATGAGTAAAACCTAGATCTTCTAAAGGCAATTTTACAGAAAACCTCAAGAAAACACTCATAGCTCTTTCTTATATTGTACCTTACTGGTTACATTTACTGAGATTTTGAACATCCAATCTTCATTCACTTCAGTCTGTCACAAAAAAATTTGTGCAGACATGAATGTAACTCCTTGTTGTGAAGGGCACAGTGAAGTCTCTCTGATATCTTCTGTCAATAATCTGCTCGAGGTACCAGGGAGCATTTTATCATGTCTATCACAGTGTCAAAATAATTAAGCATTGAATTAGTTTTAGCAGTCTACAGAAATTATACTCATATACAAGTGAATATCGCAAAGAGTTAAAACAAAATAAAAAAAACATGTAAAAAATATATTCAGACCTTGTGCTACCTCTCGTGCACCTCCTGGGAAACATATGTCCTAAAGAGGGATAAGATTGAGGCCCTTATGTCTTTAAGTATTTTCCCCTTCCACATAAGATTTACAGCCTAGAGAAGAAGTCTCTAAGAAGGTCTTAAGGCATGATCCCCTCCCTATGCAGAGTTGAGGTCTGGAGAGTGCATTGCATACTGTACTGAATTGAACAAGCACAGGGGAGAGATACTTCAGAAGTGCAAAGGCAGAGAAGGAGTGAGTGGCCAGCAAGCAGTGAGCTTGTAGCACAGATGAAACACCGAAAATTAAAGCACAGCACATGGTAGGCACAGCCAGGCCTTATGGATGATAGTGGGAAGAGAATTTGCTTGGAGGTTCAGAGGAGACTGCAGAGTTTGAGGAAGCTGGAAAGTCTTGGCAACTCAGTGTAAACTTGAAATGGAAGACCTATCCCACAAGAACAGTGGTAGGGAAAATTTTATTTACAAACAATGTAGTCCTTAGGTATTTCTAGTTATTAATTTTGAGTTCAGTTTCTAAAAAGTTGTCTGTTTGTGTTTGAGTTTGAAAACAAAATCAACCAATCAACCACAAAAACCCACGAAAAAACCCCCCAAACCCTAAATACACACAAAAAAAGAAACCTGGCTTTTCACTTTAAAATTTTTGCAGGCTTTTAAGGGTACTAGCTTTACAAAACTAACTAGGAAGGCCAAACACAAAGTTTGGGCCATCTTGTAAGAGCTTTGTTATAGAACTGGTGAATTGCTTTCCTGAAAATATCTTCCCTTTTGAAAAACACCCTTCTGCTCTTGGGAGCTGTCCATCTCCATCCATCCACTTCTGGCCATCACGTTTGTAGAAAAACAGACTGTGGAACAGATAAGGAGCAAGAAAGAACATTAGTTCTTAACGTGCTTTCAGAGCTTTCATAAAGTAAAAGGAAAATTAGGGACTGGGCCTTATTTGGGGAAAAGCAATTTCAACATTTATTATTTAAAAACTGTACCACTAAAGGGGAGGGGGGGAAAGTGAAACAAAGAAAAGCAAGAAACAGTTTTGTTGCAAAAAATTTAATTTCTGTCTGGTATGGTAGATTTATTTTTTTATTTGTTCCCAGCTTCTCTCAATGCTGCAAGATATTGAAACCAACATTACATTCCATAAATCTAACTTTCACTTATATAGGTAAATATTTATACTTTCTGGATAGTGAGGGAGACGAGTTTGACAGGAGTAACAAACAGAGGTAACATGTGTATGTAATTTCCTTTGGACCAAAAATGGGTTGTAACAGAGTAGCTTTTTTCTTCTGGTGGGTTACCAGCAGCAACAAGCGTCTTTCTGAAGGGGAATGTTTAGCAGTAATTACAAGGCGTTTATATTTTTTTTCAGATTGCAGAGGAAACAAGTGATAAAAATGTTAACTTAGAAAATAGTTAGAACAAAAGTTAAGAAAACACTACTAAATGTAGTCTTTGTAGCTGTCAGATCATTCAGAATATGGGCTTTTTGATGTTTGCAGTAAAATTTTAGTCCTTGCCCCTGAAATTCTCTTGGTGTTGTTCAAGGACCAGAGGGACACAATTTACTATATTCAGCAAAGCAGTTACCCATGGAGCTCTGTTGATGCTGTGCTGGGTTCGAGCCTTTCTCAGCATTGCCTCTTCCAGCAGAAAAAACCCCACCCATCTTTCTCATATTTCTCTCTCTACAGTCCTGTGACAGGAATGCTGATGTAGTTCTGTGTGCTTTTTCTGATCTCTCTTGGAAAGAGCAGTGTGGAAGGAACAGATGTTAGCTGACACAGTGCCTATAGAAGTATTTCAATATGCCAGGAATCCAGTTCAGGCAGACTTCCATTTTAGCCAGCATAGTACCAAAAGACCTAAACAGAATGCATATCCAAACAGAAATAACATCATCAATTTGGACATATGAAAATTTATAGTTAAAATCTATGAATACTGAGAAAGTGCTGGAACCAATCATTAAGCTTCAAATATAGTTTAACATTAATTACTTGAAATTAGCATATACCTAGGAGACTCCGCACATACTGAGGCTTCTCATTTCAACCTCTCTCCGACATTTACAAAAGAATAAGTCAAATGCATTTATAGTTTACTGAAAATTATGCATTTTCCTCACAAACACATTAATGAAGTTTGTCTTTGGAAGATGATGGTAACTGAGGTTGCTTTGTTTCCCTATAGCTACAATTTTGAATCTTCAACTCACAAAGAAAACTGAGAGCGTGCAGCCCATTGTTATTGAAAAACACATCTTTGCCTCTGTTCACACTGTATTTGTTGAGAACCAGCTGCTAACAAGCTGCAGTTAGCACTGTGTACTCTCTCTTGAAGGCTCAAAACTGATGACAAACAAATGAGTGTTTGGCAGATACACAGGTTTGCAATTTGTGGCCAACAGAGCATTCACATCTGTATCTAATTATAGCATGGAATAGCCAGATTCTCACTTTTATCAGTGTGTGATTAGCAGGGCCTAGCACTCTTGCTCCAGTATTACTTAAATTAAATAAAAAGCCTCATAACCAAAGATAGATGTACCATATTTCTGCTAATATAGTCTTTCTATAGCTATCACTGCTGTCACTGGCTTGTAACGATATGTGGAAAATGAAGGAAAGCTTGAGACAGGTTTTTCCCTTGTAATGTAATTAATTGAAAGAGGAAACACACAAGATTGAGTATTTCAGCCAATTGATTTCTTGTTTTGCCACCTAAGCCAGAGGCACTTGATTGGATGTAATTTTTGTTTGGTTTTGTTGGAGGTTGTTTTGTTTTCTCCATTCTTCATTTGGACACGTGATTCAAAACAACATTATTTACATATAAGAAGGGCAAAATTTAGAAGGCAAAATATGGAATCAATACCCTATTAACAGGATTTACAGATGCAAGAAAATAATTTAGTGGCTGTTCATAAGAACCAGCTTATTGGAGCCATTCAAAATTATCTAATCTGTAAATGAGCCATTCATACTAAATTCCTCTGCAATATCTTTCTGTGAATCCACCTTCCCAAAAACGTAGTTCTTTTACCAAAATAATTTGTATTTTGGAAACCTTATTGTAGGAACATTTAAAGGTATTTTAAGTTTAAATAAGTCTACAATACTTTTCAAGAAATAAAATGGCTCTATTTATCAAACAACATTTTCAAAAACACATGTACACTAAGCGGAATGACACATGCACTTCAATATCTTTCCATGCTCCCCTGTGGTCAAGTACAATGTAATGTTTTAAAGAAAACACATTTAATACTAAAAGTCTACGATTTTTATCAAAGCTGCTTGTGTTGTGTTGTCTGAAGTACTGCCAGTTGTGCTCTTAACACAACTCGAATGAGCCCATTTCTTGCCAGGTTAAACTGCTCAGCGTTCCCGTGGCAGGGGGTTCGGACAGGCAGCATGAGATGTCCTCGTACTCTCTGCAAAGGAGTCTTCTTGCTGCCTGGGATGGGACACTTGGGCTTGACGATCTTAAAGGTCTTTTTCAACCTTAACTCTGTGTCACCTATGTTTAGACAGTGTGTACTTTTGTTTAGACATTTTTTCCAATTCTATGCAAAGTTTTTTCCCTCCTTCTCCCCCTCTCCTTTCTGTTCTTCATTCACTCTTACACCCTTTGGCTATCTTCCCCATCTGCACCTCATCCTGTTGTACTCATCCTGGTTCGGTTTTATTTGTTGTTGTTGTGTCGTGGTTTTTCTTTTTTCTAGTCTGTCGTACTAATTCCTTTCCTTCCTCCTTCAAAGGCAGGCGATTCTCTCTCCTTTTTCCTGCCCTTTTCAGCTCCTTGAACTCTTTCTTCAGGGCATCAGAGCCACCACAGGGAGGAAGCAGCCACCCTTCTGAACGCTGCTGAGCAAACACCCCACATGTCATTACAGATTCACGTGCAATAGTCTGACGCCGATATGCCATTACTGCTGCCCGTTTTATCTGTTGTCAGGGGTAAATAACTTTATGAAAATCAATGTAAGACATTTTGAAAAAGGCAAGTGTCCAACTTGCCGTGTTGTTTAAACCTGATATAAAGCCTGCTGCTTTCCACAACTAAGTGGCTCTTCAAACATGAGCTGATAACTAGCTTTACAGAATTGTAAGAACATGTTAGTTTTCCTTTCTGTATACTCAGGAAATGGGCGCAGGTGTGCGGGTGTTGGCCCTGCGGAGCGGCCGGGGCTGCCCGGGCCGGCCCCAGGCGGTGCCAGCGGCTGCAGCGGCCCCAGCGCAGGGCACGGCTGAGCCCCTCAGCCACGGGCGGGCGGGCGAGAGCCCCGGGGAAAGCCTGGGCAAGGGAGGGCAAAACGCTGCCCGGCAGCCAGGGCTGAGCGAGGGGAACCGTGCGGGAAACAGCCCTGAGAGCCTGAGGGGAGAGCGGGAGCAGGGACGGAGGCGGGAGAGACCTGGCAGGGATGGCCCTGTGGCCAGGGAGAGACCCCGGCGGGGCAGGGGCTTCCCTGAAGTCAATGGAGAGGGTTTTCATTCTGCACTTACGCTGTTGTGCTTGGAGATCTTAGTACCTCCAAGCACCGCCATCATCAACAGAGGCAACGTTCGATAGTCGTAGCTTTGTCTAAGTGGTGACAGCATTCCTTCCATACCCCGCTTCACGCCGGACATAATTAACGTGTTGTAAAATTATGTAAAACAAAATCAACATTTGGCAGGAAACACGCAGATACTCCTGTGTAAGGTTTTAAGAGCAATCTTTCTACGCTTTCTAATTCCCATGTCATATTTCAAATTCCCTGATCATTACTGCCCATGATGATAAAGGGAATTAGTGTTCCCTGATTAGTTTTGAGCTATGAAGATGTGTTCTTCAGTTTGCCTTAAAGCTGGATAATTCATTAGTCACACTGTTGAAGGTTCCAACTCTATTATATCCCATAAGATATTTTCCCAGAGAAATTTATATCCTCCTAGTTTTTAAGGCTTGTAGTCAAAATGATTAATATTCTCTAGCATATAACATGTTGAGTCTATTTGTTTCTTTATTTGTTTGGTTTGTAACTGGTCTGTTTTCAGCTGGAATAGAGTTAATTTTTTCCTTAGTAGCTCTACAGTGCTGTGTTTTGGATTCAGGATGATAATAATGTTAATAAAACACTGATGTTTTAGTTGATGTTGAACAGTGCTTACCCTTAGTGAGAGACTTTTCAGACTTTTCAATTTCCCTCGCTCTCCCAGTGAGCAGCTGCACAAGAAGCCAGGAGAGAGCATGGCCAGGACAGCTGACACAAACTGGCCAAAGGGATATCACACACACAGAACATCGTGCCTAGTATATAAACTGGAGAGACTTGTCCAGGAGAGGTTGATCACTGCCCAGCACCAGTCAGTGCACAGTGTGCTGGCACAGTCATTGGTGGCAAGCACTGATATGCTGTATCTCTCATTTCTCTTGGGTTTTACTCCTCTCTCTCATATGTTTGTCTCCTTTGTTGTTGTTGTTACGATTGCTTTATTATATTATTATTATATTTTAGTTTATTTCAAATATTAAACTGTTCTTGTCTCAACCCATGGATTTTACCTTTTCCTGATTCTCTTTCCCATCCCAGGTGGATGGGATTGGGAGGGAGTTAGAAGCTGCATGGTCTTTAGTTGCTGGCTGTGGTTAAAATGCTATAGTAAGGCATTGCTTATAAGAAGCTTACAGTATTTCCATTTCTGGAATGACAAACATTTCTTTTTTTCTTTTAACCTGCGTTCATGAAGTAAATGCTGAGGTAAAGTTCTTAAACACTACACAGGGTCAAACTGTAACCATTAAACATCTCAGATATGAAAGAAGTGGACTTAATCTCAAGTTTCAGTTCTGATTTCTCAATTTTTATGCTAAGTGGTCTGCCTTATTTATCTTAATCCCTTGGGGACAATCCAGACATTAAGAATCACTATATATTTCAGAATATGTATATTATGATTCTCATGTGTTCAGCTAACTTCAAAAAAACAATAAGAAAACCCCCTTTTTTGTAATTTCAATTGGTTTATAGTGGAAACAATGTCAAATTCCCAAGTAAATTCATCCTGATGGATCTAGAATTATTTGCCTTTTGGATTTAAAGAATTACAACAACACTAAGATATCCATTTTAATGTAGTACAAACCACAGAAATAATTAATCTAATGAAGGTGCATTATTCTTATTATAACTGTTATTACTGGTATTGTTGTTATTATAATTGCTGTTATTATGCTATAAGACCTAAAATAAGATGACTCTGCTCTTTCAACATGTCTGATCTACAACACATCTACGCATTTGCTATCTCTGCATGGCTCCTCTGCATGATACCAGAACAGAAGATGGGACTGGAACAGGATATCCATTGCAAACAACCTTCCCTGGCCTGAGCCATGTACCAGAAACTACAAGAAGAAAAGCCATCACTTGTAAGTTCCATTACTAAACTGCAGCACAATTCATCCTAAGAAATTGTCTATTAGGAAAACAGTATCTAGAAATAAAAAGTAAAATCGTGGAACCCAAGGGCCAAAGAACTTCTGGCCTAAAGGTTTCCCTGATTCTGCTAAAAGCCTCTTCACTTGTGCAGAATACATACTGCGTAAATCAAGACATGCAGAGAAATTGACTGAGATATGTCGGAATGAAAAATAAAACTTGAAATATCTCTGAGCCACAAACATTGGAGGCTGGGGGAGGGTTTTCAAGAAAAATCACTGCATTTTCCATATTCTTCCTCAAGCTTCTGCTGTTGGCAACCGCTGCCAATGGTCTCAACTCATGTCACCATTCTTACGCTTTTGTAAGCCAACATAAAGCAGGGCTGTGATGACATTGATAACAGAGCAAATAACTAAAGAATTCTATTAAAAGCTCATGGTAGGGGTAGCAAACTTCTGGCTGGTGTGCCTGAACTAGAACACAGGGCTATTATCAGTGACAAAAACATCACAAGAAATTAACTTGTGTAGTCCCAGCTCTGTGCTAAATGGCCTGGATAGCGGCAGCTGGTAAGATAGGAACCTGTGTGCCAAGAGTGTGGTTGAGTGGACCATCCAGAACTACCCAGGAGGGCATTTTCCCCAAACCTGACACTAAAAAAGGAAGAAAACAACCAATACTAAAACAAATTAAATGGTAACAAGGGGGATATTGTAAACCTTTGGAAACAAAGAAAGAGTCAACTTGAGAAGTATAAAATGAGCATACTAATTTGAAGTGGTGGAGACAAAAGGAGAGGACAACAGAATAGCAATGAAAATCTGATTTGACATTGCTAGAAGTGACCCTGCTGGCACTTGTCCATGTCTGATGGAGTCGCTTCCTGTTGGAGGCATGAATGTGCCAGAGTGCAGCAGGGAGGGATCCACACCTCAGCATGTATGATCCACACCTCTGTACATATATCACCTCATGGGCTGTGCTCACTGTCTGTGTGTATTGGAGGGCTGCAGGAGGTAGTGCGGAGAGCTGGAGTTTGTGCTGGAATTTGTGCTAGAGTTTGTGCATACATCCTCTGACATAGGGTGGGCATGTGTGTGTGACCACAGAACTCTGAAAGATTAGTTAGAGAAGGTTGTTTCAAAATTTGTCGGTATGTGCAGGCATTGTATAAGTGTCTAGGATAATGGTGCATCTGTTGCAATTATGATACTGACCCCCAACATATAGTTCACTGATTACCAATTAACTATGTGGCAATAAACCTCTTCACTGCTGATTCAATTTAAACAATGGCAATTGAACAAATTTCCCCTGCGAAACCACCCGCTCCAGCTGCTAAACTCCTCAACAGTAAAGGAGCGAGGACCATAAGGAGTGAAAGCGTAATGATATTATGACATGAAGTGAGTTCCCTTTCTGATATAGAAGCAAGTTGTAAGCATTAGGAATTCTACTTTTGAAAGAATGCAAAATATGCGTGTATGATCTGTCTTTCTCATGGGCAGAGAGGACAACACTTGGGGGGATTTTAGGGAGATATTCATGGCAGAGACAGCACCAGTGTTCTCAGGGTTGAGCGTGAGGATAAACACCCCTTCCAGTGCAGATGGCTGTATCAAAAGGAGTATCCACTGCATTTAAAACACAATGAAGTGAACACCGCTGGCAATGTTACCCCTCTCCTTGAAGCATTTATAGGTTTCACAGGAATCGCAGGATTCAGCTTCGGGAAGGCACATGGTCAAAATGCAGTCTTAACTGTAGCAAAAATGCTTTAATATTGACGTCAGCATAAGAAAACCTAATAAATAAGCAATTGTTTTAAACTCACTTTCAGAATTCATCCAAGACAGTACCAATCTCATTTCCTCTATACAGACAGGTACAGATTTACTGGTCAGGAGGAGGAGGCTGGAAAAGCTCATATCCTCACCTACTAAAAGCCAATACAGCATGTAGCCTGGCACACCGGAGGGAGAGAGAGGCTGCACCACCATCTTCATGACTACATCCACAGTACTCCACTGTATACACTCCACTCCACTCAATAAAGCCAGTGGAAAAAATAATCTTTTTTATTTGTTTGTTTTAGGGGTCTTTTATACTGATATGCTTTAGTTATACCATAATACTGAATAACAGACATTACAAATTACCTGAGTAGTTCTACATATCCTCCTGAATATTTCCAATGTGATGGGATCAATATTGTAAGAATATGATTCTGTCCTTCTAAGCAGTTTCAGATTGAATTTAGATTTTTAGACTCTGTGGATTTTATAACACAAATCAACTGTATTTCAAACTAAATATTCCATGCAAGCAACACCTGTAAAAGCCTCTCACAAGATTTCACTATACCTTCCATGCACTTCATTGTATCACAGACCTTACAAAAAGCTGTTTATTGTGCAATATGAGATTTAAAGGAAGCACCTGAAATCCTTACCCTTAGTAAAACAGAAGTGGAAAAGCCGGAAGAATGACCGAACACAGGACAGTCTTTTCTCTTTCCTCTTGAACCTATATTTATTGTAGCAGACATTAATTTTCACTCGTAAATTCTTCACACAGCTTCGTATCACTTTGTTAAGTTATTAGGTGGGACCCCTGTTTATGCCATTCATACAACCAATCAGTAAGACTCATTATCGACCAGCATATTGCAGTTTGCATGGCAAGTATTAATCAGTAAAATTGTGCTCTGGTGAACATGTACTGCAAGTTAAGTTATGATCCACATTAATATGGGAGCGTTTCCTGGTGAATTTTATGTGTCTGCAGCATAATTTAATTTTATTAAACATATAATCATATAATCATATTGTCACAATCCGCTAATACAAGCGGGGGTTGTGATGGTTCATTTATTGATCTCAGAGTGCAAAAGATGCAAGGGGATTTCAGTTTAAATCAAAACAAAACACACCTTTATTTAGTGCCAACAACACAGTGATGCAATAGCGGGGAGAGAGAGAAAAGGAAATAAAGTGAAGAAAAAGGCGGGGGGGGGCAGGGAATAGCTACCAACGGATGAGACGAAGTCCTCGTGGTCCTCTGCCAACAGATTCGTCTTCTTTCCGTGAAAAGATCTCATCTTGGCTAATTTAGAAGGTCTCTTTATAGTCCTTTTTAAAAGAGAGGGGCAGCTGGCCAAGCGTTGGGGAAACCAGGCCCATTGTCTGGGGAAAGCGGTGCAAAGCGAGTGAGCAGGAACAGGTGTGTGTACAGAACAAGCCATTCCTTTGGCTTCAGCGCCATCCTCACCACCTTTGGCAGCAAGACCAACACGGTCCTGTGTGGCTTGTACCAGTCCCCAGCGGGCACACCTGCAGACAATACTTGGCAGACATCCCACCTCGCTTTGGCCAGGACTCCTGGGCAGAGTTTCTTTCCTTTTGGGGTTTTAGGGTCTCAGTCTCTGTCCTTCCTTGGCGATGATCGTGAGGCAGCTGAGGGATCCTCGGACCATCTCTTACATGTATATGATATATATAATCATATAATTATATAAAACTTGTTAAATAAGGTCTAATTGGCATCATAATTGCAATTTAGGTATTTTTCGGTTTAGCTGTATTTCTGTACTACAGATTATAAATAATGAAAAAACACTAGAATCAACATTATTTTTTCCTGTCAAATATTAGGTTTTATTCAAATTTAAAGTTGGCAAATTGGTTTGCTTTGTTAAGATGTGCTATTGTCATTTAATCCACAACTGAAGAGGAAGTGATAAGCCTGTCAAGGTTTAGCTAACACTGACAGTTTAGACCTGCAATTTTTTCTCACTTGTTACATCTTACTCTTACAGCAACCACACTAATGTCAGTGGAAGTACTCAGAACACTTACAAGTAGTCAGTATGAGCAACTGGAGCAGAATCATCAGCTTCTGTTAGAGAGGTGACATTTGTAACAGAACTTCCTGCCATCCGTTGCTTCTCACATCTAGAAATATTCTAGGAATATGGAACATTCAATGTTGTGCAAAAGACTGAATTTTCCTGGGATATTTCTAGATGGAAGGTGTCTGAGAAAGGCTTTAGTTCAACCTCTTACTCGAAGAAGGTCAGGATTGAGTAGATAACAGAAGTCTTAAATCAATCAGGGTTTGAAAAATGTCAGAACAAGAGAGTATAAAACCCTGCTGGCAGCTTATCTCTGGTCAATATTTGAATATACCAGGGGTAAAAAGTTTCTCTTCAAATCCACCATATCAGAACTCACTGTGTAATGTGTCTGTCATCCTCCCATGACACAGTGCTATGAAGTGCCGTGCTCTCTCTTCTTGAGAGCACTTTGTAGATGCTGGCACACTGCTGTTAGTTCCCCTTAAAGTAATATCTTCTCCAGGCCAAACAAGTCTCCAGATGTCTCTTCCCGGGGCACATGCCCCAGTCCCTGACCACCCTAGAAGCCCAGAGTGATTAGGAACCATTGATATCAGGGACCGGGTGATAAGTTTCCTGTAATTGAGTCCCAACATTGGATGTGGCATGCTAGATGTGCTGTATATACCTCTCCATGTCCTGGCTGTGCCTGTGAGTACGTCCCAGGGCACTTCTGGCTGTCTCTGCAAGCAGGGCACACTACTACATTCAGTGCGTGTCTACCAAGACACTCAGGTCCCTCCCTGCAGAGCTTCCCTGAGCCAGATAGGCACCATCCCGTACAGCTCCACAGGCTGTTTCCTGCCCGTGGCAGGACTTGGCCTTTTTCTAACCCTGCTGAACATGGAATGTTCCTCTTGGCCCATTCCTCCAGCTTATATACACCCCCAAGAAGGGCAGAACAATGTCATTCCTCTACTAGTTATCGTATGTAAGCCATCCCTTAAAGAGCTACTATACCCTTTCCTCACATCTCTAAATAGAATTCTCCATCATGAATTCACAGTAAGACAGCAAATGCTATTAAATCCATTGGAAATGCAACTTCTAGGAACCAGTTGAAGCAGCATAGGTTTTACTGTATTCAGTAGCCTTTTTCATCTCTGTCATGCATATTCTTAGCTTACAGTTATGAGCAGGCAGCAGAAAGCCAAAAGAAACCTCAGCTCCCTCTTGGTTTTCATAGTAGTCAGAAAAAGTGAAAATTACTTAGCATAGAGCTCTAGATGTTATCTGGAGCATTTTCTAGAACTTCCACATGGAGTGTTAAATATGTCTAATACACTCGCTTTGTGGAAGCTGGACAGTGCATCTAACAGCACCTTATGTACCCTAGGGTGCTTAGTTTTTGTCACTGTGAAAAAAAACAACTGTACATAAGTTACTTCCTTGCTACATTTGAGAATGACTCTTTTAGGATCTTCCACACATTCTGTTTTTAACTTCTGAAAAGCGCTACACAAGGAATTACTAAAAGGAGAGATAGAAAGATGAGAGAAATGTTTTCTCCTACCTTGTGATGAACTATTTAAGAATATTTTTCTTAAAGCATGTTTTAGGCAAAAATTAAAGGTGCAATGTAACCGTTCTCAGATTGCATGAAGTACTTGTAGCACATATATATGTATGTATTCTTTAACATGTAAACAATAAAACCATGTATTTACTATTATTTTAAAATAGATAGGAATACTACAGCCTTAACTTCTGAAATTTATTTTTGCAGATTACTAACGACTGGACTTCTTTACTGATATTTATGGGAGTTTCAAGAGTTTTAAAAACCATAGACATCATCTTGACATTATTTTGGATTCAACAAATGCCTTCAGAGGTGCTCATACTTTTTCAAAAGTTGTGACAATTTTGATTTATGCTTTAGAGAAAAACCTTTTATTCAGCATGCCAGTCAAAATTATGAATACAGAGAAACTACAAGAGACAGCTAAAATGGTATGAGCTTCATTGCTTTTCAGTAATGTTGTAATAGAATTAAAATAAACAGCTTCTCAGTATCAGGTTGTAAATTTAGCACTTGATGTATGACAGATGTTCATAGTCCAAAAAAGAAGGCCAAAATTAAGAAGCAGCCTATAGACACTGAATGCAAAAGAGCCTCTTGTTCATGCACTGCAGCAGCAAATAGATTTTGGATGACCAGCTGGACTCTGAGTAGGATTCCCTAATGGTCTTGCCTTGAGGACTTTTCTTAACAATTAAAACCATTTGCTTTTATTGTCTTTGACAGGCACAGCAGTCTGGTAACAGGTGTGAGAATCTTCTTAGAAGGAGAAAACAAGGGAATGAAGATGCCAAATAGTCTGGCAGACTGGTCAGTAAAATTTTCTTCATCATTTTGCTCACATTTCTGTAGGTGCCAAATATGAGTATAAAAGTAGAGACATACTTTTTATGTAAAAATAATGCTTGCTTTGTGATTTCAGTCAAGGTGATCTGTTACCAAATGTTGGCTGGATTTATGACCATCTGCCATGCAACGAGGCAATTGTCAGAATTAATAACATTTTAAGAAAAAAAAATCTATTGAGTTTTGAGGTTTTGACCTTTCAACTGCCAACGCGACATACACCACTTAGTATTGACATAAAGCTTTGTATTAGCACAAGCTTAAAAAGAAAAACAAAAAGGAAAAAACCCAAACAAAACCAAAGACTTACCATGACAGAATAAAATCCTGGCAGTCTAAGTCAGAAATTACTATGTCAATTATATATTTTCAAGGATAGATCTATATTATTCTATACAAATACCTTCTGAGTTTTCAGTTCTTTGATAAAATGAAACTAAATGCTTCCAATTTTAAAGTATGGCCCCATTTTAAACAGGCCAAGTGAGTGGCTTGACAATACTCATCCTTGGATGTGTCAGGTCTGATTTTATTTTCACTTTCAAAGAGTGCATTTTTTCTCTTAAATCCCTCATCTGTACACACAATCATACATACATAATTGAGTCTCTTTTGCTTCACATTTTTAACAGGGGCATAATTTTAACTGGCTGCAGTATGATTTATATTTTTCTAATACTGCATTATTCATGTATCCTGCAGCTGCAGTGAAGAAAATAAACACCAGCTTTCTAGGTAAACATTCATTTCAAAAATCAGAGGTAATTCTGATTTCAGCAATTTCACCAGAAAGTTGAGAAAGAATATGACCCTTTCAGGGAATCAGCAAAGCAAGCTAATATTCACTGAATTTCACGATGTTCTCAATATCATCTTAGTCTTCCCATTATTGAAGAGGCTCATGAGATGAATTCAGATTATTGCTATTTTCAGGGAATTATTTCTCCAGTAGTGCTATTAGCATATGTATCTTTAACAAGTGTAATTCTGAATAATTCAACTTTCAAAGGCATGTCAGTCTTTGGTCCCTAAGAAATTAATGGGCACTGCATGTAATACTACAAGATTCACCTTCCAGAGAATTCTGATGAACTTTAGTGCACTTTCTAATAGCATTCCCTGACTTCAGAAAGCCACTCTTCTCTCATAAAAACTTTTCTCTTCCTCCTCTGTGAATGCTGATGTTAGCAGCAGCAGTAACTAAAATGCAGCACTGCTTTTGCTGATGAAGGCAAGAACAGAGACATCTGGCTCACAGAGGCAATCTGAGTGGATTTGTCAGAAAGTACTTTTACCAGGATATGGAAAGGCCCTTGAGGTACACTTACTGAAGAATGAGAAAAGTTTGTATGTATGAAAAAGTGCCCAGAATCCATGTTGGTTTTTAATGACCTCTTTGAGCCTTCAAAGCAATAAATGAACCAAATTGGATTAGATTTTGTGAGGTCTTCTAGTGCTCTTGTTGAATTTCTAATACAACAAAATAAATGCTGGAAACTCTCACATTAGCTTTAATCCCTCAAGTATAATTTTTTTTAAAAGGAAAAGTACGAGTTGATGTAAGCGGTAGACCTCATTTAGTACAAATGTATCAAATTGCAGGCTTAAATGTACTTGCACCCTGAAAAGTCTCAACACCTTTATGAATAATAATAGTATCTTCAACACTTCTCAGTCTCAGAGTAAAGGCATGAATCAAAGAGTTCTTAAAAGACAATTCTTTACTAGAGCTGACATTTTTAGATTTAACAGAAAGAGATAGTTTCAATCCTATTTATAATCTGAAGAGATTTGGTAAACAGAAAAGTAAATTTTTCATTCAGCAGATGGCAAGAAAGAAAAGTTGTAGTATTTTATTATAAAAGAAAAAAAGGAAAAAGTGTGTCACCTAAAATGAAAAGGATTTCTAGTTTGGTGCAGGTCAGAATAAATAAATATCCAGAAAAACCAAGAATCACCTAGGTCATGGTTATAGAAGAAAGAGGTGGAATTTCTAGCACTGTTTAGTTTCATACCACCCACACCATGGCAGGAGGAATCTGGGGACTGGAAGCAAAAGGGATTCCATCTTTTGAAGGGCTTGCAAGAGGGTGTGTGCTGGGCTGGGTTTGGGACCAGAGCCACGGCCACTGCTGCCACTACTGCCTCCGCAGAGGGAGGGAGCCCCTCTTTGGGAAGTACTTTTGTTTGTTGGGTGGTGAATACCCTTTGTGTGGGTAAAACACTCTCTCTTTTGTACACTCTCTGGTTAATATTGTTGTGGTTATTGCAATCTTTCAGTAAATTGTGGCTCCAGCTTATAATTTCTCCTGGTCTTTTCTCCACTATTGAAAGGGGGAAGGCTGAGGGAGTTTACCTTTCCTGCTGGGTTTTAAACCAGCAGAGTCTTGGTCTACAAAATTGGGCCAGGTGTCCAACAGGAACAGACTTGAATGATTGCAACAAATGTTGATATTAGCTGTGAGAAGGAAGATGCTCCGTATGGGTTTTCTGCAATATATTTGTTAATTCTTTACTGAATCATAGAACCACAGATCAAGGAAAGACTATGTATGAGTCAAAAAGATCCTGGCATCTGCATACACACAGATACACACCAAATCCTACATCCTGTACATGGGCAATTGTATTTCCTAGTGGCCTGGTGCCTACAAGAAATCTTCGGTGTTCAGAACACAGATCATATAATTATAGGATGGTTTGGATTAGAAGGGACGGTAATTTTCTTCATCCAGTTCCAACCCCCTTGCCATGGGTGGGAACACTTCCCACTAGAATAGGTTCCATAGGTTCTCCAAGTCCCATCCAGCCTGGCCTTGAACACTTGCAGGGATGGGGCATCCAGAGCTTCTCTGGGCAACCTGTTCCAGTGCCTTGCCAACCTCACAGTAAAGAATTTCTTCCTAATATCTAATATTGTCCTCTGTCCTAGTTCAAGAAAAAAAATTAGCCCTTCAAATACACATAAGAATGAGATAAAACAGATTTCTGCTCTCGCAACACTGGACTTCTGCAAGTGCATCAGCTTCAAAGTCTGATGGAGAGGAGAAAGTATAAAAAACAGATGCATGCAGCAAGCAAAGGTAATTGGTAAACAGTGGTTCTTGAGTGACATTTTACAAGAAGGATGAAATCAAGAGTTAACCACTGTTATCACAAATTTAGCTAGCAGAAGATGGCAGAATCTTTCATGAAGGGAGCTACATCTCAAACCCCAGAACAGGACAAATATGCACTGCATGTATTCACTAGCAAGCAAATCTTTAACGAAGAAGAAATGTAAAGTCATGCCCAGTGAACTCTATTGTTTTCAAATTTATAAAGTTTGGCTTTCAAACACTGACCTGGAAAATAAGAGCTAAAAGAGCAATATGTAGGTCTGTGATTTTTAAGTCTGTCTGATAGTATCTCCTGTACTTCTAAATCTTTAAGGTAAAGGAAGCAATACTTGTGTCAGGTTAAGAAACAGTTACTGCCAGTATCCTAGTGATGGTTCAGGTGACATAGACAGACCTAAGTAATACTGCCCATCCAGTGAAATAAAGGTATGTTGAAAACTCAGTGAAAATAGGTATTTTAAAGGTTAGGAGTTGTGATCCAGGGTTTTGGTCAGGAGATGAAAGGCTTCACGTTTCTAGAACAGCTTACAAAGAGCATCATACATACAAATCATCATAATTTCCTCCATAATTACTGTGCACTGGGAATGCCCCAGCAATATGGATAACTCATAAACATTATTTTATTGCTTGAATAGTGTTATTATATCATGAAGATTAGATGGATTTCCATTGTAATGTAATCAGCCTGTAGAAAATATGCAGCAGAAAGTGAGGGAACTCTTGAAATTGTGTATACTTGACCCATGGGAATTTCTTCTTCCTCATTACTCTTAACAATGAAAATTGTACTGTTTGAAAGTGAATATTTTAATTTTCATGGAGAGGAATGTCTATGTATTGATTAATTTTTTTTCTACATGATTAAATCATAAAATAATAAAATGATGGAATAACAATGACTGTGTCACAGTTACACTCTCCAGTGCAAATTTACTATTTCAAAATCTGCACTGAAAACACTGACCCATATCCCTATCTAGTTTATATTTCCACATTATACATTTCATCCAAAAATGTATTTCATATTTTTAAAAATATTTTTTGTGGATTAGGTTTTTAAGGTTGTCTTTTTTTCTGTTTCTGTTTTTGGTTTGTTGGCTTGTTTTGGAGTTTTTTTGGCAGCTTTGGGGGTTAGTTTTCTTTGGAGATGATTTTGTAATAGCAAGAGGAAGAGCTTTTTAATTAGGTGAGAATAAAACCTTTTATTTTTCCCGTTTCTGATGGTATTTTTTTTTTTCAATGAGAACTACTTTTTACTAAACTCACAAAGAGAGAAAAAGAAATAACAGACAACTTTCCTTCTGACACAGTGCTCACTCCATCACCCACAAAAGCAAACAGATAACTACTTGTGGGTTTTTAAAAATATTTTTAAGTTTAATCAAAACTGATGTTTTATTGGCGATGCACCTGTAAATGAGAAATGCTCTGTAGCTGGGATTCTGTATCCAGTAGGGATTAACAGGAACCCTGGTTGTTATAGACCATGACATACACTATATTGGTGAGGTTGATTGTGGAGGTTCCTTTTGTCTGTCTGACACTTCAAAAGAAAAATCTGCTCAATTCAAAGAACGGACAATCTATTTTTTGATTCCAATGAAAAATGTCTTCAGTAGAAGACATTAATGTTTGCAAATACATGATTTTAATCACTATTTGGATTTTCATGGTGTCACTCTTCTGAGGAATCTATTGCAGTTTGCTTCCCTGGTCCTACTAGACTGTACTGGTGTCTGAATCCTTTAGATAGCCTAGAACATGAATGGCCTAAACTAATACTTTTAATTCCCATAAACAATGCTGCCTGGAGATACTATTGTCCAGTCAGTTATTGCAAACACCACTAAAAGCAACAATTTAGCTTTGTTTAATATCAAAATCAGACATTCAGTATCTTAGCTAGGGATGATTTTTATTTCCATTTCTTTCCTTTTACAGTTGTTATTTTCAAATTTCTGAACCCTTCTGATAATGCCTCAAGGATTAAGAGGTGAAAATAATGAAATAGATTAAATTTTACAGAAGGGTTATACAATTTTCATATCATTTTTACACAGTGTTTTCAGAGACGTGTATTTTTCTCTGTAGATTGGTAACAAACTTGATTGATTGATTAGGAAAAACACATGTATTCCAGAAAGTGTAAAAATCTTGCGTCGTGAAACAATAAAATCATTTCAAAACAAGAGAGAACAGAAGTAATCCCATGCAAGACATGGCAAAGCATAGCTGCAATCTGCTCAAATACAATGATCCTCTGTAGAAGTAAGAGACACATCAGCTTTTTCACATAGAAGAAAATATCAAAGTACATATGAGTACATGCACTGTGCTTTTTTTTTCAACACTACTGCAGTGTCGAACCTGTGTGCAGGCAAAAGTCACAGCTAAATCCCATCCTAAACCCTGAATAAATGGCATTTCAATAAAATTAAATCCTTAGAAACTTCCCGCCTAACTCGTGTTGTTTTCTTCTTAATTTTTATTCTTGCCTGAAAACCATTGATCAAATATACATCATTCTGTAGGTCTGTAGCACCTATTTAGAGGTGATAGAAATGAATCCAGGTTCCAAGGTTCAGGCAATATAAATAGAATTTTTTTCATTTGGGGTTTTGATATATTTTTCAATATTGAGAAGTAAGCATGTGAAATTGATAAAGAAATTGCTAAGGTGAAACTCCTTACTGTCAGGAATAAGACACATAAAAGCTTTTGTGTCAGTAAGGAACATTGCAAACCTGGATACCATATACTTAGATATAGTTTGCTTCATAGCTACTTTTAAAAAAACAAAATGAGAAGCATGGGATAGGGAGCTTAGGGCAGTGGGAGTAGTGGAAATGCAAGATTTTATCTCCACTGAAGCGAAAACTGTAATGAATCTTCTCCTAAGCTCAGCTTGGGCCATTTTGCAAGCAAGAGCCCTTTGTTCCACCCAATGTGATGTCACAAGTTCAGCACATAATAGAGTGAGGAGCTACTCTGAATAAATTCCTGTAGCGGCTGAATTTGAAGACAATCCACATTCAAAGAGCCTGACTACTCAAGACTCACAGTAAATATATCAAACTAATAGACAAACTGGTCCAAGTAGCAAGTAATGCTCATTTTGTAGGAACAAAGCAACATGGAAACATACTGCTTTTAAAAGTTTACTTAAATTTTAATTATATGAAAAACTATGCTTATATGTACCTTTTGAGACTTTTTTTTCCTCCTACCAACACATGGTTATCTGCAGGGAATTAACTGGCCAAACTAATTTTAAATATTGTTTATATTTCAATTACATTTTCTATATTTTCATTAAATTTTCTTGACAACAAACAACTACAAAAATATTTCTGCAAAATCCAAATGACCCTGGTTTACATTTTATGTTGGGTGAAAGAGTGTAATTTGTTCTCATGGAATGGAAATCACTACTTTTTGTTATGGATACCTTCTATTTTGACATATTATATTTTTGTCTACAGAATTTAATAATATAGTTCACAGTGTATAACTGTTGTGTATGAAGATCCTTGTGATTGTCTTTTTTAGGGTGAAGTTGGTTCAAACCATGGTTTCCCTAGAAGGACGAAAGCAGTTTCAGGGTTGTTTATGCACCTTGCTCATGGCAGTTGTCAATGAATGGTTCAAGCAACAGCACACTTGGTCTAAGTTGCCTCCATGAATTCATTAAGACAACTTTCTGCAATATTCTAGACCTACTGAAAATATTAACAATAGAACAATTCTGAGGCAGCCTAAACACGATTGAGGTACACTCAACTGTTCCAAGACTGTTGTAGCTGTGGTCTGGTGGCGGTAAGCCACGACCCTCCAAAAGCATCTCCAGCAGGAGCCGCACAGCAGGCACTTCACACACTCACACAAGCACACAAACCGGATAGCTTCTTCAATAAGTCAACGGCAAGGAGTCGGGAAGGGTCTTTGTGTGGTATTCCACGGGAGGGTTTATTGCAGCCACGTGCCTGAAGGGAGCCAGGAACAAAGACCCAGAAAAAGGGGCGTCCCTCTCTATATGGGGTTTCTATATGGGGGAGGTACATAGGTGGGGCTAGGGTACGAGAGCCAATGGGGAAATCTGAGGGAGCGGCGAGGGAGCAAGGGCCAACGGTGGGAAGAGGGAAGGGAGAACCTTTTAGATAATGCAAATAGGGGCGGGGAGGCCAATGGGCCAACCGGGGAAGCAGAACTGAAGTACATCAACATAATGAAACAAATCATCCTGGGAGAGGCCTTTTCTCTCACCCTAACCTAGGAGTACCCCCTAAGGCTCTTCCCTTCAGGGGACCCAGCAGGGTCTGTCTATAAATAGGCCAACTAGCCTCCACACAAGACCAATTTAAATACTTACTTGCAGTTCTAAGGTTTATTTTATGTCTTGTAACCTAAGAGGCTTTCATTTTAAATTCCAGACTAATTACTTGACAAATGCATAGAGTCCCAATACACTTTTTCTTAAAAGAGAAAGAGAAGAATTAATTAAATTTTGAAGTTATCGCTTGAAAGAAAGATGGCAATTGGAAGCAGAGATGTTCTGATTATGTAGCAATCTTCTTTTCCATGATTCCCCAGTTTCAGCAGCTGGTCACAAAAACAAATACTGAGGTACTGAATGACAAAGAGCATGCCATAGAAGAAAGTTCACATAAAGACATACACACACACGCATTTCAGGAATGGCAGTCCGAGAAACATTTTGTTATCATATTATCAATTCTATGTATTTTTTTATATTTCTTCTAAGTCTAAGCAGATTCTTAAAGGCAATCTGAAGCATTGCAGGCACTTGTTTGGTAGGGTGTGCATGAGTGAAAGCCCTTTGTGACACAGTCCTGTTTCTTTTCAATTTGGAATTGAGTTGGAAATAAGTGAATTATCAGAACAGCAAGGGACTTTCCACTGCACCTTGAATTCTGTGAGGAATGTTTCTAGAATTTCTGAATTTCATTGGCTTACACATAAAATATCTGTTGCTTGATTGCCTATAATCCAAGACTGATACACATATATAAATGAAACAGGTTGCTTAGAGCACTCGCATTACTTTGTCTATCGTTTTCTCCCCAGGAGGTTCATAAAACCATTCCATATGCACAAACACTCATCTCAGAAACAAAATATTAACTGGTATTTACTCAACAAGACTCTGGGTATACAATCTTTATCAAGAGATTGAGTTTGCAGGTTTTCAGCTCTTTTGACATATGGAGAGGCATAATCCATAGGTCCACTCAGTGTTCATGGATTTTGTATCCAAATTATGGCTCATTTACTGGGCAATTTCCAACCTGGCTATTAAGACAACTGTTAAATCTTTCAAGCTGAGACTGAGAAAATGTTCCTGAGCTGTGATGCTCTACTGAAAGGAAGCAGGAGTGGATTCATTGTCCTTCAGATCTGCCTGTGTTGTTGTACACAGAACCACTCTCCAAGCCAACCAACAGAAGCTCAAATCCTTGAAGACGTGCATTCAGTGCATGAATTAAATGTAATCACTTTCTGCTCTATACCTCACAAATTTATCTTGAAAACATCTATTTACCATCTTAATTTCCTGAAAATACACTATATTTGAGTTCTAGTACGGTTTATACTGCACTAATATCTACACTGACAAAGCGATACTCAGTTTTGTAGTTTGTTTGAGTTGGATGTTTAAGATAGGAGCACATATTAATCACAGATTATTTGTTAAAAAAATGCACTTGATGAAAGAAAAGTGGTTCATACCTTCTGGTTGTCACAATGACATCATTTTATAACATATAAAAACTACTCCTTTTTGTACATATCTAGTTCAGGGAAAATAGGCAAAGTTCTAAGCATGTATTATTTTGAAGTAAAAACATCAAAAGTCTAATGAAGATTGAAGGCAATATTGGAGAATCAATGTCAACAAAAAGATTGTTCTAAACTTAATGTATACATTTTCATGAAGAGTTATTTCTAGTTTATGGAAGGACAACAAATATTTTTAAGTCCTTTACTAAGAGTCTATACTTCATGAGTGTGCTAGAATTTTTTCAGACTCTATTTTCCTGGATATTGTCCAGTCTCCTACAACAAAGCTACTCTGTGACTTTTGCTTTTGATTAAATATTTTTATTCTTGGTCATATTGGAAAAACATCATGTGTTGAGGTGTATTATAAAACTATACCAAAACATCCTCCATTTGTCCCTAAGACAAAACCACATAATTCTGGCAATTTAATAAAGGTGGAAAAGAGCAAATTTTTTCCTACTAAATCAGAAGAAAATAATACCAGCTTTTAGCTCATATCTAACTGTTTAAAATCAAATAATGAATATGCAGACTTTGTAACTCAATCACTGTTTATTAATTAAGCAAAAAAAATTAAGAATTAAACTTATTGAACAAAAATAAAAGAAACACAGAGATACCCTGCACTCCAAAAGATGTAGGCATATATATACTTACACAGTGAAAAGAAAAAAAAACAACAAAAAACCCACCGCCACAGTTCGACGGAAATTGTCTTTTAGCAAAGTAGACAGTAATGTCAAAATGAGAATACGGGTTAAATGGGAATCGCTGATAGATACAAGTTTAACCAGTTGCACAAAATACCACAATAAAAGTTACTTGCCTTTTCACAAATGTGATTTGAAAGACCAAAGCAGGGTTGAATGGAGAGCTTCTTTAATGAGTTTCGGCTATTTGGGCTGTAAATATCAACAAGTATGTCAGATTAGTAATGAATGATTGTTCTAATTCACAGAATCACAGAATGGGTCAGGCTGGAAGGGACTGCAGTGGCTCATTTGTGCTGCTCAAGCAGAGCCATCCGAGAGCACATTGTGTCCAAATGATTCCTGAATACCTCCATTGAGGAAGACTCCACAACCTCTCTGGGCAATGTTCCAGTGCTTGATGACCTGCACAGTGAAGAATTTCCTCAGATTCAGGTGGAACTTCCTGTGCATCCATTTCTGCCCATTGTCTCTTGTCCTTTTGGTTGACACCACTGAGAAGAGCCCAATCGTCTTGACGCTGTTTCTTCAGATACTGACAGACATTGATGAGGTCCCCTCTCAGTCATCTCCTTGTGTGGCTGAACAGACCCAGTTCTCCCAGCTTGTCCTCTTAAGAGAGATGCTGAAGTACCCACATCATCATTGCCCTCCACTATAGCTGCTCCAGGAGCTCTTGTACTGAGGAGCCCAGAACTGAACACAGCATTCCAGATGTGACCTCACCAGGGCTGAGCAGAGGGGCAGGATCACCTCCCTTGACCTGCTGTGAATGCTCATCCTAATGCACCCCAGGATACCATTGGCATTCTTGGCCATAAGGGCACTGCTGGCTCATGGACAGCTTGTTGTCCACCAGGACCCCCAGGTTATCCTGCTTTAAAGAATTGCTCCATTTTTGTTCTCGGCACATATTCCAAATTCAGTCATTGTATGAGTTTAATAGTGAGGTTTTCTTCTCTTGTTATTCTTATTTATAAACACAGATAACTCTATTTTGCATTAACGTTGCCAACACAAAGGCAAAGAATTGAAAGAAAATGTATGAGCCTGAATAATAAATAAAGCAGAAGCACCGTCTTGTTCTGTACTTCCAAATTGGTATGATAGGTAAGTGTTCTTTATGAATTCAAAACTTTTTCCCTATCTTTCCAGCTCTTCTTTTACATTGGGTTCTTTCTTTTCTCAT
The DNA here is from genome assembly GCA_013398015.1 of Oreocharis arfaki. Taxonomy (NCBI): domain Eukaryota; kingdom Metazoa; phylum Chordata; class Aves; order Passeriformes; family Paramythiidae; genus Oreocharis; species Oreocharis arfaki. The sequence goes on from VZRR01002748.1 coordinate 287,210, forward strand.
TGTTTTATTTGAACACGAAGAAAGAATAATTTTTGTTTTATTCATGAGAGATAGAGTTTTCTTGAATTTCAAACTTTCATTGTGACACAGCTTCAAAGCACTTACTGCTGATGCAACTTCAGTCACCGAAGGAAGATAATTTTTAGTAACTTTCACGTGTATAACTAACAACACAGATATATTAGCTAAACTTACTTTGATCAGTGCCTAAATATGTTTATCCAGCAATAAGAACCCCAATTTTTTTTCAGAAGCCAAGTGGTCTTACCCACTTAATGAGTATGAAAGTCCACCCTTGTAGGTATGCAGGGGTACTGTAATACTCAGGGCTCGAGGCTGAACACATAAATATACAAGCTTATTTTTCACACTTCATTTGGGAGGTGGTCAAAGCCAAAGCTGGCTTATGAGTGTAAATGAATACATTTCATTGTACTGAACTGAGCCACTGACCTGTTTGGTGAAATTCCTAGCAGTTGCAGAAAGGTAGAGAAAAATACACCAATGCACAGAAATCCATACTTTTTTCTCCTTCCTTTAGCATTCCATTCCTTCATGTCTACTTTTGTTTCAAGGAATCTAGAGTAATGTGTCATGTTTTTCAAGCTTGAGGGCTGCTGCCTGTGAGATATCAATAAGGACAGATTCTTAATAGACATCTCAGAGTTCATCTATCTGAGCATTTCAGTTCAGATCAAATGGGATATGAATGTCCAGACTATCCCCACTTGCTGTATTAGGCTTCATATCAAAAGAGTATGATCTTCAAGAACATGACCTAGATTCTTCTTAAATAAAATTACACCTAAATATGTGCTTCAGAAGTGCGTGAGAAGTACATTTTAATTGTTGATAGACTCAGCCTGTGAGACAAGACTAGAGCAAGTCTTTCATACCCCTATGAAACACAGCACTCAGTAGCAGGTATTTTTCTTGTAATTAAATAAATTGGGCAAAAAGACTTTCAAGAAACCCCGGGAAGCTCCTTCAAGAGCACAGGTATTGGAGGTGGGAGAGGGGTTCCAGAACACATCAGCTCATACAGCACTGATCAGTGGCAGATATGTGAGACAAGGCTGACCTTCAGACAGGAGTTGGAGGTATGAACACTGTGTAATTGGGGCTTTCTGGGTACTGCTGCTCCAGCCCTGCTCAATCACCACAGGCTACATCAGGACAATAAACCAAATGAACTAGACCATGAGATTCAAACATACTACCAAGAGCAGGAGACTGAGGTGCATTTTCCCCAATTTCCAGGCTCTTCCAGGTCTGCTCTGTCCATTCCATATTTAAGCATACAGTAAAAGTAGAATTCCCATGCTGGAAGCACCACATGCTTTAAACTCTCAGTAAGAACTCCCCATATCCAGATAGATTATTAAGGGTTTGTTCTTTCAGTGCAATTTTTGCTTTTGTTAATTGTGTTTAACTTTTTCTCTTCCCATCTGAAGAGTCAGTCATTGAATTCCAGTGTTATTACTTTGTACAATTATGATACCCTTGTACTTTTTCTTTCTACTGTAATAACTAGGAATTTACACCACTTGGGATTTTTCTCTTGATTTTATGTGCTTGCCTCCTACATCGATTATTTAATTTCTGTAATGAAATGTTGTGTCATGAACTTGTCTTCTAAATACCTGGTATGGAAACAGAAAAGAAAAAAAGAGGTTGAAGGAACCAACCAGATTTTATTTAAAAAACCATACAACATTACTGAAATCATGTAAGTACCAATATTCAGGAGTTTAGCAGCTGTTACCAGTGAACTGTCCTTCAGGAGACACAGCTATTCTGTTATAATAGGTGGTAGCTGTTGTCTCACACAAATAAATTTGCATGAGAAATAACTTAAAATCACTTCACTAACAATGACAAAATATTTGTCATATAATAATTACATTAATTTTAAAGTACTCCTAAGGAAAAGCAACTTCTTAAATTTCATACAATTGTTCTTATGCAAAATAATGTCTGATATTACTCAACAGAAATTAATAATTCCTTTTAAAAAGCATTTAAACATTACATAGGTTCATATGCTGTAGACTCTTTGCTTTCAAGGTTTTTTCTTATGTGGCAGAATGTCTTTTCTTGTCTGTAGCCATCTTTCAATTATGTCTATTAGTTTACTTCTGAAGTTCCCAAATGCATAGATGCATGTTTACTGTTGTTCTTCATCAACACAAGTAAGCAAAAAGATTTCACTAGAAATTGCTATAGTTTAACCTTATGGTAGATTTCTACGTATTCTAAAAAATAGAGTTGTTAAAAAATTGTATTTTATGGTATGTGATTTTCATCTAACACCTCTAGTTAAATGTGTTTTGACTTATCTCTGATGTCAATACTTTTCTATTAAATTCTGTTTTAAATATTTGAATTAAAAAATATTTGCATATTTATCCATTCTCTTCTGTGCTCTCTGAAAATTTTCCATCAGTAGACCATTTCCTAGACACAAACATCGACCAAGGGCAAATTATTTGCAAAGAGATAAAGAAAAGCATATTACTATGCATATTCGTATATTACCTTTCAGCTTAATAATAGCTATTTACTAAAGAGATTGCTAAAAGAAAACACAGACATATTCAAGATAAATGATCTGCTTAAAACATTAGAAAAAAGTTTTGAAACAGCTTCTTCAATCTGCAACCTGTGACTTCAAAGTATCATTAAAACTTGCTATACTTCAAGCAATTTGTGATTAATTTCTACCCATACTAAATAGCTGACATAGTTTGATTGGATTATTATGTGGGTATTTTATCTCCTTTTTTGTCTTTTTTTTTTCTCTTTTTATAACAATAACATGTAAGTTAAAGAAAAAGAAGAAATAAGTACTGAAAAAGCAATGTACTAGCCTTTACAATCAGATTGCATCACTCCTCTGAGCCTTCAATTGTATATTCACATACTTGTAAGTTACTAAACAAAGATGTTCAGGCTCTTTTATGAGAAGAAATGTTAGAAAAGGGCCAAAATTATGCCTTTCCACAGTATCTCTGTCCACTTTTTAGACCTCATTTACATTAAAAATTATTTTCTTTCCTTCATCCTGGGAAAAAAAATTGTTTGAAATTTTGTCCATTGATACCAAAGTTCTAACTTGCCTTGATGAAAACACTTAATGGCTGTTGGACAGTAAATTAAAGAAAAGGTTTCTTAATATTTGACAAGAAGGCTGAAGAAATTTGGCTTTTAAACATACTATTTTTTTTTTTTTTTATGTATCCATGTGAAGAAGAAAACAACTAAATGTATTTCCTTGGTAAATAGGTAAAGGATAAGAATGAAAACCAGTTAAGAACATTTTTCTTGACACATTTTACCCTGGAAATAGCATAAAGATAGTTGATTATTAGAAAAGCTGTAATTCCTTGGACATGAAGTAAAGTACACTTTTCAGAAAAGTTATCATAGCAAGGTGTTACTATATGTGATTTTCTAAGGAAATACTACTATATTTCTAGTCTTCAGACAAGGAAACACATTTAAGGTAGGGCTCAGATGACTTGATTTAACTCCGAAAAGCATTTTCTTCACTTGAGTGAATGATGCATTTAAGGTATGATGGCTCTGATAATTGTTCTTAGAAATATTGGGGTAGAGTTTCTTATCAATTTTTCAGTGACCTCTTAAAAAAGGAGGCATAGCATAATGCAACCTGTCACATCTTATATACTACCATCCACATACTTGTTTTTCCTTGTTTCTACTCAGACTCTACTATTTCTTTGAATTGTTTATTCCCATTTGTATACACACAGTGAAAATTCTGGAGCTGTTACAGAAGAAATTCCAGTACTGAGATTAAGCATACGGACACTTGTGTGTACTCCAAGGTGAAGGAAACACATCATCTGCTAGAGTAGGCACTTCCTGCTAATGGATATTGATGGTTTAGCCAAAGCTATAGAAAAGTAGCTTCTGCATGAACACTTCTGGATGAGACAGTTTGGAAACTCTGTTTAACAAAAATTATTAACAATATAGGAGATGGAGGGGGAAACGCGCTGGCATAACCTAACAGCTGGATTATTTCTCTTGTCAAGAGTAGGTATTGTAGAAACCTACACAGGTGATTTTACAACCATATAATAAGGGATGTTCCAAGGCAAATCAATGTTTCTTTCAAAGAAGACAAGACTACATGTCAGGTGCTTCTCAGAAGAGAACTTGACCCTACAGAGCTGCTAGAAACATCTTGACATTTCGTTTTCCCAAAGAGAAAAAAGGAACAACTTCAAAGCCAAATAGCTGGCTATAAGTTCTGCTTGGAGTTCTCTTCTTTGTGATTAAGTATATCAACAATTTTATTAACCTCCTGAAGCAAAGAAGATGTCTATGGAAGGAGGCAGCTAGGACAGTGGAATATGAAACAGTGTCTTCTGTGCTGAGAGCGGTTTACAGTGCTAGCCAGAAATTTTTCACTTCTGTCACTGGCTGTGAAAGCTTCGTGATTTCAAGTAGGAAGAACTGAGAATTTAAACTCTGATTTTAGAATGTGATTCCCTTGAGAAGGGAGTTGGTCTTTACAAATCCAAAATGTTAAACAGAAGTAAATATCAATGGTTGATTACGAGAGCTAAAAACACCCCATTGCTGTTCTTTAAAATCTCAAGCTGAAAATTTGAATGTGACATTGAAAAACAATTTTAAATTTTTCTGTCAGGAACAGAAATACAATTTTCTTTAAGAGAGAACTATCTTTAGAGATTGATCTAGTTTATTCTTTTGGAAAAAAATACTGGTTCTTAATTACTTATAAACAAATTAGCTGATAAATCCTTGCAAAGCACTTCTGAAGGTCAATTTCAATATTTATGTATAAGATTCTCCCAAGAAAACAAAGGACTATAACTAAAATTTTAACTCTTGTCTTCTGGAGACACATTAGATTTTAATCTAAGTTATATTCTCATGGTGCATGCTTCTGTAATTCAATTGGATAGTTGATGTTAAGGTAGCAGTTTCATTAGATAAAACTGATTCAGTAATTAGTACTAAACATATCCTATAATCCTGTCCTCCTGAGCACTGCATAAACAGCTTCTAGAATTTCCAGAACTTTTAAAGTAGGCATGAACATTCTCCTCTGTTTCTCCATTTTTTGGCTAATCTTTCTTTTCCTGAAGGTCCCCCATTTGACCTCTATTTCATTCTCCTTCACAAGAGCATTCCACAATATTAAAACCTAGCAGAAACTCTGTTCTTCGAATGTCTTTCTATATTGGAAAAGAATACTTACTTACATCTGAAGAGGAACCTGTCATTATAATCCAAACCTATCTTCTGAACCTAAGAAACGTCATGTTGCTTTAAAGCAGAGGCCAGCATGACCTGCATCCCACTTTCAACTATGCTAAATGCAGATACATGTGAAAGGGTAAGAGAACAAAGGAAGCACACAAATATTGTCTGTGCAATATATTTACTGTCTTCAACAACCTGCAACTCAGTCTGAAGTATTTGTCACCATGAATTTCTAGGTAAAAAAGTCTCTGTGGATTTCTTTTCCATCAATTTATTTGTCCAGTCATTTCAGGCTCATGTAAGTAAATGTGATATCCATAAAAATTGTGGCAAGTAATTCAACTGCTTAATTACAGATCAACTTATTTTCTTTGCTTTGTTTCTGTTACTTGATAGATTGATTTGATTTTACCTATTTCTTTTACTGGAAAGGAGAGAGAATAGCTAACACGTTTTCTTTTTCACTAAATCTCATTTACCTCTCCTTACTTTCAAGATAAATTAAAACCAAGTTTAGATATTTAGAAATTTTTTCATATAGTAAACAACTTCATACATTTAATCACTCTTGATGACCTTCTGACAACCTTTAGGAATTTCCTGTAAGGTTCAACCAGACTACACATGCCATACTAAGTGTCAAGTCAATACTAGTGTGATAGTTCTCAGTTTCATTCTCTTTCTTCCTATCACTTCCTAAGATTAAATTTGCCTTTTACCTTCAATCTTGAAAAATAGGAAGCAGTGATTTCTCAATCATCTGAGATGATAAATGGAGAATTAACACATCCAAAGGATCCCTGTTTTCTAATAAGTAACCTTACCCAGCATGGGAGTCCATAAATTTATTCAATTATGTCATCATCAGTGGAACATCTAAAGTTCTTTTTGGTCAGCCAAGAGTACTAGGCTGTTCTCTTGTACTCAGACAACTTATCCTTCTGACTTAGGATGCAGGTAGATATACTGAGGAATGATATCCTAGTGCCTCTGTCATGATCCAATTTGCTGCATAAAAAATTTCCAGGTTAGGAGGCAAGGAATGGAAGCACATCCAGATTTCTTCTGCTAATTTTCAGAAGAGGTGAATAACTCACTGAAAAAAGTTAAACCTCTTAGCTTTGTTTGCTACAGCCATGTTTTAGAAGACACTCAATCTCATCGGTCCAGTTTCCCCTGCTCCATCCCCTAAAGAGGTACAGAGAGCTCTATCTCTGCATCCCAGAGCTAGTGAGCCACCTAGAGAAATAATAAATAGTGATTAAAGAAAGTGGTAGAAACATTAGCCTGATGCGTCTATCTCACATTTAACCCCAGTTTTCAACTCTCAACCTGAAATACATTCTGGGTTTGGGTGTGGAGCCAACTCCCTTCAACTCCTAAACATGAAATATTAACTGTTGCATAAAAACTAGATGGCAGCTCCTATTGTGAAATATAATGGAAACATTTTACTGTTTTATAATAATTCTAAGTACAGAACTATCAAAATAAACAGAATCGATTTTTTGACTGATGAATAAAAGTTAATCAATGAGCCATCTCAGTTTTAACATATGAGACATTTTCAAATTATCAAATTTAATGACAGTTGCTAAACATGGCATCCAGTATTTTCCATCATTAATCAGTATATTAGGATTCAATCTGGTTTTTATCTCATTAATTCAGAGAACATCCTCGTACTTAAAATCATGTCCTTACGAGCATGTTATATTCAACACCTTTTACTACATTTCTTCCAGTCCGTGTTATCACAATAGAAGTTCGTAAGAGAGCCAATGGTCCTTCTATAGCCTGCTTATCAAGAGTATGGTGAGAAATACAAACTACTGACTCAAACCCGGCAACTGAGAAAATCAAAACTTGCTATTATGTAACTGTGACAAATGTGGTTTTGTCCTCCAAAAATTCCTCTATCAATTAAAACACTTTACTTCATTTGAGATAGATATCTATTTTATGCTTAGCAAAATTCTTGGGAAGTGCACCAGTAGATGTAGCTTGTGGACAAGCATTTGCAAATAGATGGAATTTCTCATCCCATGGATTTGTCACATTAGGCTTGATCAAAAATTTTGCTAAGAATACAAGGATTGCCCAAACTGAGATGTAATGCAGGATTTTGTGCAGGAAAAACATTCAATTCCTTCAGCAGATCAAACTGTAAACAAAGTGAACAAAAGATGATGGAATACGGCCTTACACTTACAGTTGCTATGAGCTAATTCTCTCAACACTTATCAAGCCTCTTCCACATTCAAGTAATAAAATAATTGCAGTTTAATTTTTTACCAGAAGCTGTAGTTTCAACCCAGCAGTATGAAAGATGAAAGAGAAAAATTTTGTTATCAGGCATCTCTCTGCTGAATATCCCGAGCTATCATAGCTGGTAAGGATTGCATTGATTCTTTGTTCTCTTCCTCTGGGGCTTCTTCTGTCTTGAGGATTAGTGTTCCACCTCGTATAGGTTACTAAGACGCAAGATTTATCAGGCTCTTTTCTTATACAGGACAACGTTCTAGTTCAGGAATTCAGGAGTTACTTGGACAGCCAATATAGGGGCTTTTTATAACCATAAATTCAAAGTGTACCAAGCAGGATCTAATCAATATTTGCTTTTTTAAAAGATATAAGATAGCATATGGAAATAGTTAAACAGTGACAATGTATAACATTTTGTAACAAAGTTAAGCAGAAGCTTATACACAATAAATAATAGTAAAGGGTTAAAGAGAGGTTTGCGGTACAATTTCACACACAGAAAAATGTGAGAGCAGAAAAATTTGCAAGATAAGAGCAAAAGATGCAGAACAGACATGAGACATACCTTCATCCTCTAGAAGCAGCTGGAAAGATATCTGATGGACACAAAAGAAGCCCATTGTCTTGAAATGAAGATAGTCTGTGGGAACCTGATGAGGTCACACCCTTATTTATGTGAAGGGGCCAGGACTATAGAAAAGTCAACAATGAATGAGAAAGGATAGGGAAGAAAGATGATGCTCACTTTGTTTTGGGTTTCTCTTAAACCTGATCAAGGACCACCGTCATCAATGCTATACTACACAGCATGAGCTCCAAGGTACCGTAGATTCACAGCTGTTAAATCTCTATTCTCTCCAGCCTTCTAGACCTGTTTTGACTCAGAGAAACAAAACTATCCACTGTAATTAAGATGCATTCAGAATTTGAATTTTTACAGTAATGTAACAATATCCTTTAGGTTTATTGTATATCCATTTCCCAGTAATTTCAAATGTACACTTTGAAATTTTAATTGCTGCTGATTATTATCCTTGTATAACAGGCCTTTCTATTATAGCCCTAGATCTCACTCTTGAGTGAGAATTATCAACTCAGAGAAAATAATCTTAGAAATTAATTAGGAATGTTCCCCTGTCATGTGCATGACTTGACATTTATCAATACAAAATATCACTCGCCGTTTTACTGTCCAATCACACAGTCTCTTAATGACCTTTTGGGAGTCTTAACAATTAACCCTTTTTTCACCCCCTTAATTAGCATAATGTTTTTCTCAAAATCACCTCAGTAATCTCTCCTTTTCCTAATAATATTTAATGTGTTGATCATTACATCTCCCAGCCAAAGTTCCTGTGCACTGCTTAGGATGACCTTTTACTTTAAAGATGCTTGATCCTGTTCTCTGCTTTAAACTACTTTTCAGTTGTGCCAAGATTTTCCCTCTGAAAGAATAATTGCCTTGACAGAGAAATCTGACAAATATGGTCTGGGGAAATTCAGGTAAATGTATCATAGAAATGTATCATAGCATTGTTAAGGTTGGAAAAGACTTGTAAGATCAAGTCCAACCATCAACCTAGCACGACCTCCATGTTCGCCGCTAAACCATGTCCCCAGGTGTCATGTCCACATGTTTTTTGTATACTTCCATGGATGGTGGCTCCATCATGACTCTACCATTCTCTGGACAGTCTATTTCAATGCTCAACAACCCTTTCCATGAAGCAATTTTTCCCAATATCTAATCTAAACCTCCTCTGGTGCAACTTGAGGCCATTTCCTCTTCTCCTGTCACATGTTACTTGGGAGAAGAGACTGACACCCACCTGTCTACAAGCTTTTTTCAGGTAGTTGTAGAGAGCAATAGGGTTTAGTGGTGGGCTTGGCAGTACTGGGTTAATTCCCTCTATGAGCCATCATCACAGAGGCTGAAAAAGGCAGAAACTATTAAGCAGGAGTGGTGGACTCTAATTAAAAGAAAAAAAAAAGGGAGAAGGGAGTCATGTTGTAAAAGAGGAAAAAAAGTGACTTATTTTATGTGACTGATATTACTTGTGACTTAGTAATATCTACTATTATACAGAGATTTCACTCCAACTTTGTTTCCAATGATTTTCCCCCTTCTCTTTTGCTCATATTTCTCTCTACTTTGCTTTAAAGTCAGAGCTTATAATGGCCCATCAGGAAAGAAAGTCCTATTTATACAAAGTTTGGAAAGAGGATAACAGAGCAGATGACCATGTTGAAACAAGCATAAAGAGAATGAGGGGGAAGTGCAGTGTTCTTCAAAATGGCAAGACAGACAAACATTGGTGACCTTCATACAAACTGTCTCCAAAGTCAGTGCAGTTACACGAGAATGTTTATTTTTAATTTTGTTCTTTAATAAGGCACCAGCATTCTCCAATCTCAAAAAAGTCATCTCTATTTATTCAGCTGTATTGCTATTAATCATTGATGGAGCATCATAAATTTGTACAATGTTTTACAACTAGAGGCATACTCTGTACCTGAAAGCATTGAGGTAGGGAAGAAAAATTATATACTGGTAAAGCAGCACCTGAGAGAATCAGGAGATATTACAACAGAAGAAACAAAATATGTTTCCAATGAAGTATTTCCAAGAGGGATTAAAAGAGAAGGATGTTTTTTCAGTAGAGCAAGGCTTTACTTGGTAATAGTTATGTATCTAGTTCTGTAGTTGACTGAAAAAGTTTGCTCAGGTCAAACAACACTGCTGATAATTACAAGTCTAACAAAATCGTTATGCTGAATTAACTTGAAGGAAAAAAATCCTATTCAATCTTATTTCCCTGTTTTGCTCTCTTTCCCAATTTTGTCTCATAGATACCAGTGAATACTACTCTGACAGTCTCAATGGCATACTATGAAATTAATTGCTTGTATTTCAAGTTGAGACTTTTTCATTCCACCATGAAAAAATTTCACCACAAAAATGCAGATCTGTCTAGCAATTTCTTGAAAGTTTTTGTTTATTTTTTTGGATCGAATCAGTGTCTTCATAATTTTACACTTTGCCAAGTCTTTCACAACATTGTTCTAATTATATTATTTAGGAAAAAAAAAAACCCTGATAATTAAGTTGGTTGAGCTTTTTTTTTCTTCTTCTTGTTAATTAGAGGAGATGTGATGCAGACTCAGAAGCAAATTGCAAAGGACTTACTAGTTTGGAATTTCTGTGATACAAACAGAATTCAAGACAAGGAAGTGTTCGTGTTTAAAACAAAGAAATATGAGAAGCTTGTAATATCATCAATATCTGAACTGTAGTAGAGCACATATATCTAGAAAAAAAGGTTGTAGGCAGAAGTATTTTTGATGATTTGTTACCCAGACCTTTCATGCATGTTAGAAATTCCAGCCATTGCTTAAATACAGGAAGTCATCACCCTTTCCTAACGCAGAAAATTAATTTCTCAACCATTTCCTTTTCCCTCACAGTGTAAGTCACCTGTTATTAGTAGATACTTCAAACCACTTATCTACTGAAAATTCTGAAGACTCCACAAATTTTGAACATAAGTTCTCACAAAACTTAACTTGCTCAAAAAAACCAAAAAAGAACACATAGCAGAGACCTAGAGGCAGTGTATATTTTTGAATAAAAATAGACATAAATACAGATTTTAGAGACACACAGAAAGTAGTTCACTTAAGGAATCCATCATTCAGTATAGGAAAAATCTGTAATCAAATACAGCAGGCGGTGGGTTGATTCCTTCACTTGTGATTTTTGCAACAAATGGTGCAAAGTTTGTGAAAAACAGAGGTTTTTATAAAGCACACTTCAAGTTCATTTTCTAAGGAGAGCTATGCTTTCCGCTACTTTGTGAAAAACATCTGAATACTATAGTAAGACAATAATTTTTGTATTTGATAAGCTCAATAGTACTGTCTGAACACTGAGTAGTGGAATCTCCCCTCAGATATTTTTTTATTAGTGTAATTTGAGAATAGCTTCATTACAGCACATGTACTCATAAGCATGTTTAATTTTGCAATCAGAAGGCAATGATTGCAAGGTTTAAAATAATTACGACATCATAAGAGAAGACAAGAATATGTTTAGCCAACCCTCCTCCATGCCGTTGTTAAGAGTGAAGAAGACCAAGGACTTACATTAGCAATACATTTTCCTTTTTCTAAAATTCTCTGGATAATACTGACTGTTGAAGTGACTATGAAGAAGAAAACATATCCTGTGTCCATTCGGCTAACATAGACATTAATAAATAGGAGCATATCCCCGGGAAACTGAAACAGCTAAAATGATTTTTCTGAGGTTTGGTTTATTTATGGACGGTACTAATGTACTTTAAAAAGCCCTTTTTGTTTTCTGAAAAAAAATTAGCCAGTTTCAACTATAATTGAACTTTGGCCATTTTTGTCTTCTGTCTGCATATGTGAAGCACAGCTCTGCGCTGTTGCTGCAAAGTCTGACTTCGCTTCCAGAGATCACATAGTTTCTTTTACTCTTGTCCACGTTCAGCCAAGCTCATCTTCTTTCCTACTTACTTAGGACACAGGGAAATTGCCTGCCCATGTGCTTCTCAAAGGTAGTTCTTTGACACTGACCAACATTCGTGGACTTCTAAGCCCTCAAATGCAGATTCTCAGAGTACTCTGCTACATAACTCTCTGAATAGCTTAAGGTTTGCTCTCATGAAGTTCAGGATTGCAATTCTTTTGTCCTTTTTTCTCATTACACTGAAAATTTTAGACTCAAGAATTTCATGATCACTGTGGCCAAGACAGACATCTACCATCACATATCTCTTTATTCACAGGCAGCAAAACTAGGAGAGCATTTTTCTAGCTGGTACTTCAATTACCTGAGACAGGAAATTATCTCCTACAAACTTGAAATGTTTCCAAGACCTGTTTGTCACAGCAGTGTGTTATTTCCAGTTGTGTCTGGGAAGATGAAACTTCACATTAAGGAGAACGGCTACTGATGCTGAAATTTCTCTTAACTGCCTCTTAAATAACTCATTAATGCATACATCTGGGCTGGGTGATCAGTATTAAACATCCCTTACTACATCTCCTTTGTTCTCCATCTCCCTAATACTTACTCAGAGGCTCTCAACCACATCAGTGCTAACTGAAAGAACTCTACGATCGAACGTATCCCTTACATGTAGTACGGCACCTCTAACTCACCTGCCCCACCTACTCCTCCATCCCGATACTCTGTGGGACTCATACCACCAAGTTTCACTGGTACCAATACCACAACTCTTTCTTATAGATGTAAATACTAAGACCAAGATGACAGCTGAGATGAAATATTCTTGAGGAAAGTTGTATCGTGTACTGACAGAGCTTTGAGGAAAGCCCCAAGAGGAAGAGAAAAATGTATCCAAACATACAATCCATAGAAATGATTGAGACTGCAGTTCTTTGTCATGTTTTGGGGTTTTTTTCCTCCTGCCTATAATATTTCCATAATTATAATTTCCTGAGTATTCCTTTTTAGCACTAGTTAACTCTAACTTTTAATGCTGAAAATTTCTGTACTCAGTCTCAAAGTATTATTTTACACAATAACTTGTGTAGTTGTGTGTTGGGGCAAAAATGTCATAGGTATATTACTGATTAGTATAGCACTTCTATTTGGTCAAAATGAAACATTAGCTTGTTTTTTTTTGTTTTTTTTTGCTGGTTCTTTTAATCATTTTGCCAGATATTTCAACTTTAAAATAATTAGACTTTAAAAGTCTAAGTGCCCAAAATATTTTAATGGAAACTTTATCTATTCAGCTTTCAATTGCACAGAAGTGAATTACATATTTCTTGCATAAGTCTCATCTCATATTTTGTTCAAAAGAACATGAGACCTTTCTACAATTTTGAAATTCATACACAATTAACAATACTCTATGAAGTATCCAACTGTTTCTGTATTGAGAAAGAGGTTTTTAATCTTACTTATACTATTTTTTCTGCATACTTTCTTTAAATTTCTTCAGCTTGCAGTAACTGAATTTAGACTGTGAGTGTTGAGCAACCACCAATTGCATTAAGCAGCAAAATTTAAAAAATCTCAAAACCATCACAGTGCTGATACTGGTCTTGGCAGATTCACTAAACTTCTCCAGCAGAAGGAGTAGAAGTCTATCAATGCATTAACACAGTCTTGATTGAATGAATGACAGTTAGTACCTGCCGTACAGCTAAAAATAACACAACAAGAGAGGCAAGGGAAAAAAAAGAACTTTTGAGTTTTACCCCGAGAGAGTTCCTTAAAAGCCTGGTTGCTGGGAAAAGTGGTGGGTGCTGTCAATTCATTTTGTGATTCTGCCTCTGACCTTCAGTAGAAAAGAAGGCTCTAGAATAATAGTCCTGATAAAAGTTTTGAGACAGCTGATGCTACTCCTCCACCAGACACAGAAAAAGTATCACCCAGTTTTCTAATAAACTAGGACTCTCTTGTCACCGAATTATAGTATCATAGGAGATCCACATCATAGCCACACACACGCCTTGTGCAAAGAGAGAAGGTGAAAGTTTAACCATCCCGGGGGTTGCAAGGGGGACTATCTTCCTATTTATTAAGTCTAATTGTACAAAAGGTAAATCCTTTCCTTCTGGCGAAAGTTCAGATGGAATTATATATCTTTTGTTACTTAAAAAAAAATTAAAATAAAGGTGCATATTTAGTAAAACACACAGATACAACTTTCACCGTTCTATCATCCCTAGTAAAAGGTCATAGGCTTTGTACTGACCTGGCAGTTCAAAGTTGCAGGACGTGATTAGGTTAATGTTGTCCAGAGCCAGTTTTGAGTTGCTTTAGTGGTGGTGACAATCGAGGGACTTTCACCTTGCCTGCTTCATCTTAGGTCTGTAGATGCTTCATGTAATGCCTCATGCCTGCTTTAGGTTGCATAGTGAACAGTGAGAAGTTGTATTAGTCAGGACACACTATTACACAGAGGTTTTGAACTTTAGCTGGAAGTCAGGGAAGGAAGCAGAATATATCAGACAGCATAAGAATTTAATCCAAACAAATGCAAAACTGAAGAGGCGGGAAGTCTCATTACGAGCATTGAGTAGAGGACGTGGGACAACGATGGACTTATTGTAACCCTGCCATCACCCCTACTCTTCTTGGAAAAGACAGATGCTGTCAAACTTAGGATGCAGAGGGACAATGGAAAGGCAGCCACAATACTGGAGAAAAGGCTAAAAATTATACCTAAAACAATTGTACCCATATAATTTATGGGTAATTTATTATAATATTTATATGATTTATGAGGCTTTTCTATACAAATTTAGACTGTGTTCATATTATTGTACTGAGATTTGTATCAACTTTTGTATTATGATAAGGCTGTTGAAATTTTAATTGAACTTAGAGCAAATTTTTGGTTTGATTTATAAGGTGTGGGGTTTGTTTGCCCCTTTCAGGATTTTAGGAAAATTTTGTAGAAATTGAAATTATCCATTCATGTACAAATGGAACACTAAAAATGTCATGTAGTTAATCTGATATTATTTACGTGGCAAATGAAGGTCATATGCCATTATGTACAAAACCATGGAATATCAAAGGTTTAAAATAATGATTCTACTTGCTGTATACTAGTCAATAGTAACACATAAGGCTGCAGGAGTATTGAATTTTTTAAATAAGCTTTCTAAGGATGGGAAAGCTTGTTATAATGGTGAGGGGAAAAAATTAAAATCCAAAATCATACATTCTGATTTTATGGTAGCATCCTAGATTAAAGAAGAATAAGATTCTTTCAATAGGTCTTGCACAATACAGACTGCAAGACATAACCATCATCTGGGAAGTATGTAATGCTTGATTTAGCTGTGGGAAAACTATATAAAAGGCCAAAGTGTGTATAGTGAAACATTGCTTATAAGCTTAATTCCATATGGCAGGAGTTAAAAATATTAAACAAAATCTTAAGAATCTTTTCAGAATAACAGCATTTTTAGGATTTAGCATTGTCATCAGTCTCACCATCAAACCCAAGAGGCCATTAGACCATTTTCCAGGCTTATTTCAAGTCTAGTCATGAGTGTTATGTGGCTATAGTTCCAACATCTTATGCCTGGAGAAACAGTGAAGACTGCATTGCTACTCTGACCTTTTCAGCATTCTGTGATTCGGACAACCACCTCTGTTCTTTACAATTGCATGACCCTGTGAGTAACAGCGAAAATCTCAGAAAGGTCAAGTCAGCATAGCAAAGTTCAGTTTGACAGAATTGGCTAGACATTCAAACTTAGATAGAATCTCTACCACAAAAACATTTTAAAAATCCCCTGACTACTACAAGTAACATCACAGTACATCCCCTGGTGTGTAAAACAAGTTTTGGTTGGAAACAAAAAATCAACTCAAGCCCAAGCGAGTGATTTGCATTCCCACAGAGAGCCTGTGGTGCTGACCCAGGTAGTGGAATTGTACCCATGGGTTACACTTTCATAAACAGTTCTTCACCCTACAAAGGTTTGCTGAATAATCAGTGGGGAGAGTAAGTTATAAAAAAAATTGAACACAGTGTAATAAAATAGCTTTTAGGATGAATTTATGTTATGCTGAGATCTAAGCATAGATATTGTAGATCTCTTTTTTCTTAGACTATTAAGCCCATTCTTAGACATTGAATTTCTTTCTATTTTTAATGGACCTGCTCCTGAACTCCAAATGAGAGCATACATATCAAGATCCTTATTCTTCAGTATAATGCATTACAAATATACTTTCAGTCCAGAAGTAAAGATACAGCCACTCAGACCAGCAAAATGTGAGAGCTTGGAAACTTATACAAAAACATCTTTCTTTAATATTCACTCAAAATCCGAATTCCATCAAAATTTGATGGAAACAAAGGCTGAAAAAAGCTTTATGAACACATTTATCATTCTTGATATCAATGTCTATGTGAACTTTGTGGGTCCTAAAGGCAAATCAACTGCAACATGAATTTTTTTTTTTTTAAATAAATTGGAAGCAGGAGAGATACAGCTGGCATCAGAGTTGAAGAATGAGCCTGAACACTGCCTAAGGATGATTTTCCATGAGAGGAGTCTTTCAAACTATCTCAAAGATTTTCTGAGAGACAAAGGAAACAATGATAAGAATGTGAAATGTTGAAGTAGAACATGCATTTCTTCCTGGCTCCATCTTAGCAAAATATATGAGACAATGTTAGTTATCTGTATCAAATCCTTTAAATCTTTGGACAAGATTTCATTGGCCAGAATTTGTACATGGGAAATCTGTGCCATGGCAGAGTGTGAAAAACACTATGACAACTTCTCTCTGTGATAGTAGGCCAGGTAAAAAACAACATAATATTTTATAGTTACATTTTTTCTCTTTCCTTTCTCCATGTGGAGTGTAGCTATCATAGTAGTAAGAGCAAAAATTTTTTCAGCTATACTTCCCATATTCTCAAGTTTGGCAGCTGCGTAGCTTAGGAAAAGGGAAATTTCTCAGGGTGCCTATCTTGAAAGAAATATGTACCAGCATTTTGCTTCAATTACACCTATAAGTACATGGGCTCAGATCCTGAAGAAACAGCCCAACTAAATCTTGATAATCTCACATTGAACCCAGAGATATGGGTAAAAGCAGAATTCAGAGACTTCATTTTTTAAAATCAAGTATAAACAGTCTTTTATGCTGTCTGTTGCAAGTTCTAGCTAACAAAGCTGAGTAGCCTTCTTTCTAGCGTGCAAGCTTTTTCTCATTAGGTATTCTCTTACTTCTTAAAGGCATCCTTATTAGATATTAATGCTGATGCACTTCTGTTCGTCTGTTTATCACTTATGGTACATCTATTATATGTTCTGTTTTGTTAAAAATGTATGGCTAACCAACAGAGAAAAGAGCTGTCTATTTTGATTTCTTGGATCATACAGATTTCTCTGCAGGGATGGGGCAGTAATTTATATATGAGGCATCAAGCAAGTACATCTGGGGGAAGTTTCTGGAAAGCAGTGAATAGAGAAAGAGAAATAGGGAGAGGGAAAAAATCTCCCATGGCAACGGAAGAATAGAGCAGGAACAAGAAGCAGACACAAAGAAAGAGCTGTGAGGCTAACAGATGTGCAAGACCAGGCTTTTAAAAACCCTCCAGGGGCAAGTACTTGAAAGTTTATTTCTAATATTTCCAAGATGGATAGCAGTTTTCCATCGGTTACGGCATTAAAAAGAAGA
Source organism: Oreocharis arfaki (assembly GCA_013398015.1). NCBI lineage: Eukaryota > Metazoa > Chordata > Aves > Passeriformes > Paramythiidae > Oreocharis > Oreocharis arfaki. Next base: position 304,950 of record VZRR01002748.1, read on the forward strand.
AACTTCTGTTCAGCAGATGTTTCCACCCTTGATACTTGAAGAAAATAAAATCAATGTTTCACATTACTGCAAACTAATTAAGTGTAAAATTAGGACATAGTTAGCTTTAAGACTAAACTAAGGAGTAGATAATGTAGAAGACAACTGAGGCATTTAATGATCTTCAAAGTAAAAACTCCTCTTCCACGACTTGGGAAAGACACCATGTTGGACTGTTGGCCTCTCAGAGCCATGTGCAACTATGTTAATGGCAACATATCTTTGCAAAACCTCCAACAGCAGCATTTCTCTCAGCCTTGTGATTACTGGAGCTTTCACAGTTTCTATAAATGTTCCCTTCAGAGACTTATTTATCCTATCAAGTTCTTCAGGAAGTAATGTAATACTTAAAGCATTTAGTGTGAAATTTGAACCAGTTTTCTGTTACTAGGACTTGCTTGCTTGTAATTCCTTCTTATTGAAAACAAGGAGAACCATCTTCTAAGAGCATCTGTCATGCTGGTCATTTAGAGTGTATTGAGAAAATTCAGCATGTTGCAGCGTGATAGAAATCAAGCATAAACCAACATATTAAGACTGGATTTCATCAGTTAAGATTTAGATATATGAAGGTTTTTCTTTTATACATAAAAGTCTTCATTTATCATTTAAAAAATTAATCAATGATTTATCAGAGAAAAGATTTGCCTTTGAAGGGTCAGTTTACAAATATGTTACTTATTAATAACTGGTAAACTAATTACAAGGAGAATCACAATTTTTACTGCTGAGTAGAAAACTCAGTATGAAATAAAATATCTCCAGCAATTTGAAGAACTCTTTTTTTTTTTAGCAAAAGATCTCCATAATGCATTGTCAAGGTTAGCAATTTTATAACTAAATGACTGTAATATATTGGTCCAATGAATTCCTGTAGATCCACTCCATTGTCCCATATGTGAATATCCACGTCTAAGACTGCATGTCAGAGAAACAGTAGATATATTTTGTTTACAAGCTATTTAAGTAATCCCACATAGTCGCTGCTTGTGGGACTAAACTTCTATGCTAGTTATGATTGCCATAGTCATTGTTGTTTATCGTTTTGTTTTGTTTTATACATATATAAATTAGTAAAGAACTGTTATTCCTATTTCTCATATCCTTGCCTGAAAGCCCCTTAATTTCAAAGTTATAATAATCCGGAGGGAAGGGGGTTGCATTTCCCATTTCAAAGGGGGTTTCTGCCTCACTTAAACAGACGCCTGTCTTTCAAAACAAGACAGCTAGGTAGAAACATACAAGTAACAGGCAGCTTAAGCACTTTGTAAAACTCATGCAGCAAAACCCCCAAATCCATAGTGAGAAGTAAACCTCTGAGTCTGGCGGGTAACAAAACAGTTTTTATGTAGAACTTGGTATGCTAGAAGTGGAATGTGAGCAGAGCTTAAACTGTATGCATAGTTATAGACATTCACAAGACATATAGTTTAGAGGACAAAAGGGCAAAACCAGAATATTCTGGTTTGCCAGCCAGAGGAGATGTTGACCTTTCTGAAACAGATCTCTATTTTTAAAAATTTCACCTTATAAGCAAAGAAGATCTGGTTAGGTGTGTGAAGGTTGAAAGCAGCTTTGGCTACAGTGACCATGAGTTGGCAGATTTCAGAATCGTGGTAAGAGAGGGGAGGGCAAAAAAGTGAGATCGCAACACTGGACTTAAGGAGAGCAGTTTCTGGCCTCTAAGTATGCACTGGAAAGTGTCATGTGAGATAAAGCCCTGGAGGGAAGAAGGGTGAGAGGAAACTGGGTGAAATTCAAGGATCAACTCCTACAGGCTCATGAGCAGTCCACTCCCATAAGCAAAAGTAAAAACTGCCAGAAAGCCTGCATGAATAAGCAAGGAGCTCCCAGGAAAACTCAAAAATAGCAAGGAATAATACATAAGATGGAAGCAGTAACAAGTAAAGACTATAGAGACACTGTTTGAGAAGGGAGACATACACTTAGGAAAGCAAACACTCACCTGGAGTTGAATCTGGTGGGGGATGGAAAAGGCAGCAAGAAGGAATTCTATATATACACAAGTAACAAAAGGAAGACTAGGGAAAGCATGAACAAATTGCTAAGTGTATCAGGAACTCTGTTGACCTGGGACATAGAAAAAGCTGAGGCATCAAAGATCTTCCTCACCTCAGTTTTCAGTAGCAGAACGAGCCTGCAGAAATCCAAAGACCTGTAGAAAATGAATGACTAACTTGATAAACTTCTATGAGACTCTATTACTGGCTTGGTAGATGAAGCATTTCCTACACAGAGAAGCTGATGGAGAACGGGCTGGATGAGCAGACAGGGAGATTAAAAATCTGCCTGGTCGTAGTTTTGGCCAGCCTCCATCGGTGACTCAGTTTGAGTAGGATTTTTTATCAAGTGACCTCCAATTTTTTTTGATGCTTTTGTCCCTGCAAAACTTAATCATCTTTTATGCTGAGCCTGATGTGAAAATTGAAGACCTCACCTCTGTCTTCTGCTATGACAAGTGTCATTGCTCTTTTTCTTTATCACCATGATCAATATCATCATCTTTTTCAGGTGAATCAAAGCTATCAAGAATCTCAAAAGAAAACCAGAAAAAATCCCCAGGTCAATACCTGTCTGTTTAGATTCCTAGATAAAGAATCTGAGACCTTTCAGTACAGTATATGCTCCCAAAAGCTGCCCTGTGAAAAACAGCTGGTTTTCCTTGTTTTTTTTTTTTTTAAATTATTCCTTAGATTACTTTTCTAAATCCTGTTGTCAACTGCATGCTTCACTCACACATAAATGTGTGTTTTAACTAAAACATGAAACCATCTTTTGTCATAATGTGACTTCTTGATGGAACTATTTTAAGAACTCATGCTGTGTGTGTTTGCAATTAAATATTTATTCAGGTTTAATAGCTCTTATAGCAGAAAAATTGCTATGATAGCAGAATGATCTGATGGAGATTAGGAGTTTAAAATGAAAATCTGCCATATCAAATCTGTATCAAGAAACTAGCAAGAAGCAGTTAGGTCAGTTAAGGTAAGGAGCTTTACGGTGTTGAATCCACAGGTAATATGGCTCTTATTAATGCTGCGATAACTACAGCAGCTTACAGAATAAAAAAAAAGAATTTCTAATTAAATATATATACACTGTGTATATCATATAGGTAGTATATATAATATATATAATGTATATAATATATATATAAAAGATATGAGTCACTGTTGCTAAAAAGTTTTCCTACCAAGACATGTTAAAAATAGGAAAAGTAGCATGGTTCCTTGTGATTTCCATTTGTAGCAAAATCCTTTTAAGTGATATCACCATCAAAATTCTTCTACAAAAGGAGAAGCAGCAAGGTATTTTGAGGTTCCCAGCCGCTGATCATATTCTACCCAAAGAGCATGACACAAGGCTATTACCCTTCAAAACAAAAAAGCAAACAAACAATTTCTCATTTGGAAATAGAAATGAAGACTTACTGAATTTCTCCATTGATAGGAAAATCAGATTGTATCACACCTCTCTGGAGACACCCACCCAAATAAAGGCTTCTGCTTTGTGTGCGGTCTGGTGGGTAATTTCTCTGCAGAACACGCCAGTCTGTATCACTTCTCCCTGCAAGAACAGTTAATTTGGCCTGAAACTGGGCAATGCAATGGGCCATCCCTTCTCCCCCATTTTTCTTACTAGAAGCTTCAGGATGATTCTGTGCAGGCTGTTAGGAAACATACTCAGTGGTTCATACTCCTCAGACTACTGGGTCCAGAAAGTCATGTGATCTTCACTGTGTTCTTTATTTTCAGCTTCGACTTCACAACAGCTAGGAAACCTGATCCAATTTTCTGTTTTTCAAGCAAAAGAACAAGCTGCAACCAAAATCTTTTAAAAAATAGAATTATCAGTATTTTAATTAAACATTCTTAATATTTCTTCACAGCTTAAAAAATTTGCAATAAAATGCAATTAAGTATGTATCTTTTGATAGTCAGTACTAAGCCTTTGTAAAACACCATGTTGCTTAGTGTAAAAAAAAAAACTACTTAACTTTTTATTAACTTGAGCAGTGATGACATTCAGTGTGTAAAAACTACTTGAGTTATACTTCCTATTTTGCCCGGAGGAGCCTGGAAAGATGTGCTTTTACATGTTTAGCCATCTTTTAAAGGGAGATACAAGAAAAGGCATTTCTGTAATGTTAAGTGAAATGAAAGCTCAAAGTGTGTAAGAAAAAATTCTACATCTTAAATATCCAGCTTCATCTTCACTTTTATATTATTCATGAAGATGGAAAAACCTCATGTAATCCAAGAGTCTCCAATAATTTAGTAGGCTTAAATTGCTTTTACTTGCAAGTATCACTGAAAGGATAACTGTTTCACATTTTTATACATTTGTTTTATTTATTTTGTAAAACTTATTCATCTGTCCAGAGCAGAATGAAAACAGTCATAAAATCTGAGTTTACCTTGTCACAGCCACTGATAAATTGGGAGAGACAGGAGAGAGGAGACAGGCACTGTTAATCCTGTATCTCACTAGGGAGACAGGCACTGTTAATCCTGTATTCTTTCCTGTGATGGTCTCCCAGAAGCCCTTTCATTTGCCAGCAGCACAGTTTTTGCTCATAGCACAAAGTAGTGAGCAGCCTCTCACTACTGTGTAGTTCAGATCTTCTGTTTCCATGTGGCGGCATCTTCAATTCACGGTCAAATGACTACTTACCTTGTAAATTAAATTTCTGCAGTCCATGTGGTTCACACTATAGCTTTTTAGTCAAGACACAATTATGTCATCGTGTGCACCACTGAGTTTGCAGTCTGCAGAGACACTTATACCCATGGGCTCAGAGCCAGCTCATGGAAAGCAATTGTGTGAATAACACAACTGTTTTTTACAGATTCAGTGCTTTGTGAAGAGCTGGACACCTACCACTGGCACCAAAGTGATGGAACAACATGTGTACTGTGAGAAAGTCTCACTTTTTAAAAGTATACACTATTTGAATTGATTGAAAAATATGAGGGTGAGGGAGGCATATATAGAAGTAACCACATGATTCTTTGTGCATAAGAAATGTTCTTATCCTAAAATAATTGCTGTAGAGATTCGTAAATTAAATTTAATCAAGATCCTTATGAATAATGAATTATGGATACACTTAGAAATGCTATGAAACTGGGTAATTTTTTTTTAGTATCTACTCTTTCAGCAGCACATGCTCAACAAGTCTTTACATATATATGTATGCATACAGACACACACATATATATATGTATTTATGTACACACACACATATATATACACACACACACCAACTTTTCAAACCGTCCAGGCACAGCTGCCTTTGCTTTTTCTTTCTGCCCATCTCACTGACATTCAGATCACTGTACACATACAATGTATATTTCCCATGTACCTGCACAGACAGAGTATGTATTCCTATGTTCATGTGTGTATTCACCCAGAAAATATATGAAAATGCCTAGCTACACTATGGTAGAGTAAAGCAGCAAAGACGCCACTCCCTTCTTACAAATAAGGTTTAAAACTTTCAGTAAGAGCAGTAAAATCATCCACTAGTGACAAACAACTTCAGCAAAACTTGAAAACTTACATGGGTGTCCCCAGGCTTGACATAGGAGACATACAGCCAAACAAAATTTATCCCTAAAGCAGACATACACAAAGACCCTGAAAATGTACCTATTCCTAGGTTTCCCATAGCAGAACAAAATTTTACAAACTCCAAGAACATTAAGCTTTCTCTGGTCTTGGTAGAAAAACTCCTGAGTAATCCTCTTAGCCAGGAGTCCCAGTCACAACTGATTGAATTTTCAAGAACTGGTTTTGAAAAACAAAGTTCATTTTAATAATTTCTGAGAGCACTGGTGCTATCCCATCTGAGTACCAGAATGCCCTGACAGATTGGGCATATCTAGCCATGTCAGCAGCCATCAGTGCGAGATTCAGGATAAAGAAAGTTTGATATGACTGTGCTGGTACATTGAGTTTGCTCACATATGTTTTACATATACAGTTTACCAGCATCAGAAAGCTTCAGAAAGTGCCATAAATATCAATTGTTTCTTTGGTATTCATCCTTTCATAGTTACTTAAATAATTTCCCACTGCAATAAAGCATTATAACATTACTGGATATCATTTGATTGCTAAACTTAATCTGAGGACTTGTTTTGCAACCTCTTCAGTCTTTCAGGTATTCTGTAGAATGATGTGGGGAAGGAAAGAAAAACCCCAAACCAACCAAATGAAAGCAAAACCCAAGAAAACAACAACTAAAAAAACCCCATGACTTCTTTTTGTGCAGCTTTAACTGTATTGATCTGCCAAATTTTAAATCTGCATTGCATTATTTATATATCAAACTCAGCTTTTCCAGAAATTCTTTTGCTGTTGTAATTCAAAGGTTTTAAAGAAATTATGGAAGGTTTGACCATTTCTCAGGAAGAACTTTGAACAGAAAAACATTATAGAGTGCCGTTTCAGAATTCTGAGTTTATCTGTTTCCTTCAACATTAAATAACTGTACTGCAGGCTTTATTGCTTCTAGAAACATGCTGTAATCTGAGCACAAGAGCCCTGTAATTATGCATGGGAAGCCTTGGTAACTCAAGGAACATAGAAGGTTTGATTTTTTGCATAATAAACAAATGGGTTTTTCATACTATCTTTTTCAAACCTGAATTTAGTTGAGGCAGAAAGTATTTATCTATGTGTCAAAGACTTATGAATACCCAGAAGCACAACACATGCTTTCTTTAGTGAAATCATTATACTTTTTCTCCAACAAATAGCAGTTCTCTCTGAAGAATTAATTAGCTCTTCGTAAACTTTTCACAGCAAGTGTGCTTTCTCTGCTTCACGGACTGAGCGATCAAATCCTAAACTTCAAAGATCCAAAAGCCTTTTCAAGTATTTTACAATTCCCACTGTTTTTGTTTTCCTTATTTATTTCTTTAAATTTTTTAAAAATTACTTACTTATACACATTCGGAACGAGATGTAGCATGGATTTACGCACAGTGGCCTTCACACTCCCAGATAATATATCCATGGCAGAATCTGGAGTCAGTGTAATCCCACGTACTTCCATGGAACTTCAGGAAGAGACACTTCAGTGTTGGGTGAATTATTCTGGCTTTCAACACGACACCAATTTGAAAGCAAGACTAATGTTTCTTTTCTCACAATGCATGAGAGGACAAGCCCTGGCTTCTGGAAAATGCTGTCAAGGGAGTCCCACTCGCCAGATTTCAACTAGAATACTTAATTTTACTGCAATCAGCTGCCAGCAGCTGTGATTCTCATACAAAAGAAGGTTTTCTACAATGTTTTTTCATAGATTGAAAGGAAAAAAAATATATACTTTGTCTTAAATTAGTGTTACTGAAACATGAAGTAGTAAAGCAAATACTTTTAAAAAGAAAGCTTCCAAGGTTTTAGTGCAACTAGCTAACAGCACTGTTAAATTTCAGAGCTACGATTACTTTGCTATTTTGTAAGGAGAGTTAAGGTTTTGAAGCATTATGAATGGATTTTTCAAAGTTCAGCTTCTTATTTTTCTCTTAATAGAGGGCTGTGGCCTAGGGAGGCAGAGACTTGACTTTCTCTTTTTGGTCTCTAAAATAAAGCTGCTTGTGATTCCAAATAATTTGAAGCAATAGGAAAAACAAATAGGAATGCATCATAAAAAGTTCAGTGAGCCCTACAGCCACTGTCTTTCTTGGGCAGCTCTGTCACTGTGTGCTTTAACATCTCAACCTGAGAGGTGTCTGAATTTCAGAAGTGCCACTGCTTAAGATTTTTTTTTTTCTTAATGTGATGTTAGATTACTTGATACTCTTCTTCATGTCATAAAGTAGGCAAGACTTCTACACATAGATAAGCAAGTCTTTAAGCCTGCAAGATATGGAATCGGAGTAAGCAAATTAGTGGCAGGGCTTGCCTGCTGTTCAAAGACAGGGAAGGAATAGAAGACAAAACAGCAAATGTGGTTACATTTAAGAAAATGATTGTGCCACGTGATACTTTCTGACTGAAGTGTTGTTTGCTTGTTTCTCCCAAGTTATTTTTCTTCCCCACATCTGTTCATTTAACACTTTTAGATTTATTACTGGTGATGCTTCCAGATGACAGATTTCTTGGAGAGTATAGGACCAGTAGTATTGCAGCTTATCTCAAAACACATTTGTCAAGATTCTGACATGATGCCTGACAATAGCATAACTAGACTCACTGACTCCGACAACACATTTGGTTTAACTAGATCCCAGGGTGAGGTAATTAAAAAATAAACATATTAAAACTCTTTCAGTTTGGATGGAAAAAGAAAAACAGTGAAAATGATGCCTGTAGCACTTTCTGATAAAAACATTTTGGCTGTAGCTACTCAAGGTACTAACATACATTGGCACTTCTTGTAATATTCTTCTAATGCCAAGTTAAAATCACACTCTTCAAATGTTATGCCACAGCAAAATGCTTTCATATTAGTACATCTCTAAACCAGACTTAAGCATAAACTATGTACACTATAGCCACTTAGATTTATATAAAGCATATGTCTATGTAGATACGAATACTTCCAGGTTGACATAAAAAAATGAACTTAAGCTTTAAAAGAAAGACAAGCCATACACAGGAGATAGAAGAGACTTTTCCTGACAGAAGGAAATAATAAGCAAATTGTTAATTGAAATATTTAGATGATCACTATCAGCTACTGCTTAATGTCTAAATAGGTGGGGGTTACACCTGGGTATACTCAGAGTGTATAAGCATTTCTAACAGTAGTAGGAAGAGGAGATAACACTTAGGGAAGAGAGAAAAACCAACCAGTCAACCAAAACAAACCCCCCCTGCATTTAATATCTTACCTGAAAACTCTTGTTGCTAGATTTTCATTCTGAATGGAAACACAGCTAATATGGAAAAAACCTCCTGTGACCAGCTTTCACAAGCTATCTGGTATGCGTGAAATTTTGAGGTATTTCAGTAGCTTTAACACTTCAAAGCCCTGTTCAGTTTTCTCCAAACAAAAATCTAACCCAACCTAAACTAAACAAACACAGGTGTATTTACCAAGCAGCTAAGATGTGTTGTTCAGCTTATTTCTATAGTCTGGCAGTCAGACTGACGCCTTCCCTATCTCAGTTCTCTTGGCTCAATCCTTACAGTCTGCATAATTCAATATCTTAGTAAGTCTTCAGGCAGCTTTGCAAGTTACCAGGCCTCTCCTTCCAACAAACTTTATCAAGCAGATTGAAAACAGCCGTACTGCTGCATGAAGGTTAAATTTACTAGCAAGCAAACAAAAAAAAACAACAAAAAAAAAAGGCTACTGAGATATCTGTTTGTTTACAGAAAAAAAGTGCCAGGTTTTGCCTATAATGCTATGAACAGCATGTCAAAACTTTGCAATACAAAGATATATTTAGATACATAGCAGCACACAAAATCTATACTAACTGTAACCCTCCAGAAAAGCTATTTTTTAAAAAACAAAGTGAAATGATTTCAAAGAGCTTCTTCATGATTTTCTGTTTGGGCTGACCATCTGACAAAAATATCTAAGCAAACAAACAAAAGAATCCTGCCATAGGGAAAGATTATCTCATATTAGACATTGTTTTTTCTTTATAATAAGGCTTTGGAAAGCATTGCAGGACTGTAAATTAGTGTCTTAAATAGTTACTTATGTAGTACTTGCCATTTCTGATGGAAATGTGAGATACAAAAGGCCTTACTTTGAGCTCCATCATCCTTAAAACTTCTGCTCTGGCATTAATGTTATGCTCAGAGTGGGTTTCTTTTCCCTAATTTTTATACTTTCATGAACAGAAAGGTAAATTTAGATTCCAGATTACATATTCAACTGCACTACATCCACTTTCATGGCTAGTGATATATGTGTTTAGAACACACCTAGGTACTGTTTTTAGCTTCCCAGGTTCCTGGACAATATTACTTTTTTGTATTAAATATCTACCAGCAATGGAATAATGAAAAACTATGATCAAGCACTTACACATCTTGTCTGTCCAGAACAACTTGTCCATGCTCTTGTATTGAAAGAATCCTTTGTAATCCCAGGAATATTAGAAACAACTCTGGAAAACTAGATATATCCAGTGATTCTTAGCTGGCCCTGCACAACCCCTGCAGGCTAAAGCACGTAGGAAAAAGAAAAAAAAGGCGGAAAAAAGAGGGCAGTAAGATATTTGAAACATACTTTTTTGCTTAATATTTCCTAAGTATTGTTTATGAAGGGGATGAATATGGCAGCAAAATCCCTACAGAACCATTTCATCTTTGTATACAAACATGCATGTATTGCTTCAGTGACATTTGAATGTCCTCTAGACTTGGAACCATACATCATTTCTTTTGTTTTCTTTATCTAGTAAGTTAACTATAGCCTCACTCTTGCTTGAAAATTTGTTTTACTTCTAGTTTCATTCTGAAAACCTGACCAACACACAAACACACGTGTGTAATGCACAGGTGTGCGCACACACACACACACACATTCACACACATACTGCTGTAATCACTGCTGAGAAAATAAGATCATGAAAATTTCTGAGCATTAAGATTTTGACTAACGTAGAGTGTATTAAGTTAGAGGCCACTGTCTGCAGCTAGGCATCAAGTAAGATCAGGATCTTGGAAATGTAGCACTGTTCTGGACTTCAGTACATTTTTTAGTGTCGCAGACAGTGGTCGACAAACTTCCTTTGTAGATGCAATATGTGCTTGTAAAGTCTGGGGGAAAAGAAACATCTATCGCCATTACATTAGTGGCTGTACAAATGTGGAACCATGTCCAAATTATAGAATTGTTTTTTTCTGAAATATCGTAAGTTTAGCAACTTAATAATTTAGAAAATTTTGCTAAAATTGTTGAAGGTTTTGTACTAATGTAAACCTATAAATCATTAACCGTACTTAGACTTCCTTTAAGGAGTTGCAGAAACAGCTCAGTAGTCTTTTTTCCTTTAACACAATGATTAAAAAAAGTAGACAGAGATACTTTTAATTATATCTTGTAGCAGTGTAATATATCTGGTGGTCCTACTCTCAAAAGACATTTGAGTAACAAAGCAAAAATCGGAAAGTGGGGGTTTTCTGTTGAGTAATTGTTTCTTCTCAATTTAGATTGTTATCGAGAAGTCAAGTCCACAGACAATATGGAGCAGCTGATATTGACATTTCTAAAATCTTCATCTTTGTAAACATTTTGAGGACTTTTACAGTTCGAAAGATCAAAGGAAGTAATGTACAAATAAGGAGAAAAGAGATGGCAACATTGTAACTAAATGAAAAGACAAGGAAAGCAGACAGTGCCCAAGCGCAATAAGTATCATTTTAACTGCAAAAGACCTTTTTTTATTTTAGAACTGTTGTGAGGTGTTGTCATGAACGGAAACATAGTTCTTCTGTCAACCCTACAAACTCTAAGCAAGCTCATTCTATTCACATTATATAATTGTGTACTCCATCCATAATATTGCTTCACAAAAGGTTTTCCAGAAGTTGTTCATGCCTCTTCCAAGAAGTTTAGAGATGTGAAATGAAATTCCCTAATTGGTAGAAAGGCCAGTATGAGGTTCTTCAAAGTACAGAGTTTAAGCATTCATATAACAAATGATAAATTTAATACGCATATGAGAAGGAAGTGTGTCTGTTTTATTTTTCATCTGTTTTCTTGTTTCGTTTTGGATTGGGTTGTTTTGTTTTGGTATTAAGCTCAAAGGCTTGTAGGGATGAGAAATTAAAGATGATTAGTGTAATTATATGTACAGTATCTCACCTTAAACCTTCAATCTTTTGAAGGCAAATGTTCTGTCAAAACTTTCTTGATCAAATAGAGTGTGAGTGGGAAGAGGGTAAGCTCTAAAGGAATTCACGATAGAACGAGATTACTGTCAAGTTCTTGAAATATATTTAAATATTAAGCTGTTATAATCAAGAAGTCCTGACATACAAGAAACAATCTGCATGAGAAGTTACATGAGAAAAGTAACAAATTTCCCGATGAAAAGAAGGACGTTAAATAAACACAACAGCTTCACTGCTGATATTTCAAGTCCCAGCTGTCCATGCAAATGCATCTTGCCTTTACAGTTATTACCCTAGGATTTTGCAGTACCATTATTATGATTTTTCCATTGTCAGGCAACATTATTCACACATAACATTTCCACAGTGATTTTTATTTATGAGGAAATCTTTAGTATAATTATGGTACACAGTTGTCATACTATTAGTGCAAAGATTCAAGCAGCAATATTTCAGAGATTTTGTTTTGCTTTACTGTATATTATAGTGATACCACTATAACTATTATCAAAAGACCATTTCTTCATTGGAAAGTTTCTGACACCTGGATAAAAGCTCTCTAGGAGATATGCAGCAAAAAAAGGAGGCAGGAAGCTAATACAACTAGCAAGACACCAAGTCAGGTACCATTACGAATAACTTACTATTAACCTTTGTCAAAGTTTTTCAGTCCCTTTGTGCCTATAGATGAGATACAAGAACCAGTTTTGGCCCCTGTGTTCAGGATTATCAACAAACTGCAGAGTTCAGAGGAAGGTCATGGAGCGGGTAAGTAACTTGAACGTATGACATACCAGGAGAAACTGAGGGAACTGGATTTATCTAGGCTGTAGAGGAGAAAGCTGAGGAAAGATCTGGTTGCAATCCTCCTCTACCTAAGAGAAGCTGAAAGGAAGGCAGAGCTGGGCTCTTCTCCATAATGTATCTCAGTAAGACAGAGGCAATCACAAGCTGCAACAGGGAGACTTCAAAGTGAATGTAAAACAAAAATTCTACATGAAAGGAGCACATGACTGTTGAAAAATATTACCTTGGAAAGCTGTGAAAACTCCATTACTGCAGGGTCTCAAAACTCACCTGAAGAACACCCTGAGCAATCAGATATGCTGTTGAAGCTAGCCTTTGTGTGAGCAGAGGGTGGACCAGCTAACCTGTGGAAGTCCCTCCATATTTTTTTACTAGTTTTGTTTAGATCTTACTCGAAGTCAAGAAAGACAGTGCATCTGATTGATGAGAGGACTGAAATAAATAAAACATTTTCCTGGCAGAAATTCACAAGAGTGAAGTAGTGGAGACACCAAACAAGAATATCATAGTGCCCCACTACACAGTCCCACTACAATGAGAAATGCGTATGAAAACTTCAAGTAGTTTGAACCATTCTTCTGGTCTAATTTTACAATTCACCTGCGTGCTATAATTACACTTGCAAAACTATACTAGGTTCAGGCTGCCAGTATGAATGCAAGTGTTTTGAGGGTCATAGGGAATGTTATATTACAAATATGAACTGAGTAAGATCTGAAAGACTGAAAAGGTTATTCAACACTTCAAGCACTATCTTTCCCTTTTGTCTTATGTTTTGATAATTCAAACATTAACTACTTGTGAGGGAGATAACTACATTGGACATCTTTGATTTGTTAAGAAGTTGTTTGTTACAATGATTCTTGTGATTCAAAGATAGCACATGGATTAGTGTGATTATCATTCTCTTCATGACATTGGCAATTTAAAAATGGTGTAGAAATTACTTTAAAGAAGTTCTAAGTGGTTAGAGAATGACTTCACAGCACTTTGAAACATACTTTATTGTTAGAAATGCTGACTTTGTGACAAGGTATTCCAAGAACGGGAAGAAGGGATACATGGTTGGCAGCCACCATCTAATACCACACTAAACTCTTGGTGGTCTTAAGAGTAGATAGTGCTATACTTGGTAAAAGAAAGTGTTTAAGATTGCTTTTGCTCTTCCTTGAGCAATCCTGATGCTGAACTTCCGTTGTGCTCTACAGTGTGCCAAGTGATATTTGAAATTTTCTGGTACAAAAGCAATTTTATTCTTATTGAATAAGAATGTTTTTTGAAAATTTTTTGCTAGCACAGAATAATATTTTATTACATAAATATTAACAGCCAGCTTTTCTCAGATAGCTTTAGTACATGAAAAAACCTGTCTCTAAAAATTCTGACTGATTTGGTTATGCTACAATCTACACATATTGCTCATTAGCCACTTTCAGCACATTTTAAATTCCCTGGAACAGTTAGAGATTAATATTAATGTTTTGAGAAGGTTTGAGAAAATAATTTCTATATCATTTCAGAGGGACTTTGGTAGTTTTTTATAAAAATCTCACATATCATTCATGATTTTTCAATTCCAGAGTTAATGCAGCTATCCTAATTCACATCAGGAATACCTGCAAAGAGTTAAATGAATGAGAGGTTTATTATTGTGTCCAAGGGAGAATTTCTCACTGTAGACCTCATGATTTAAGCTTTCATATTCCTTGTGAGTCTTTCAGAATTGATAACCACCTGTTATTCCCCTTTGCACTCCAAAATAGTTAAATATGTAAAAACATTTATGAGCCATGTTAAAGATGGAAAATGATTGATGTTTTCTCAAATAATAGCTGTCTTGTTAACATCTTCCTCATACTTAAATCAATATTTTTATAAAAAGTTCTAAGTCTTGATCTAATGGATTAAATTATTGAAGAAAATAAATATTGATTTTTTCAAGTTTATTCTAAAGCTGAATGCTGAGGGAAAACCTCTTTAAGGCAAAAAATGTAAGACATCTAGGAAGCTGTCAGACAATTTAATCTCTGAAATATATTTGTATATTAATTACTGTATATTAATTAAGTGCATTATTTTATTCAGAAAAATATTTCACAAGTACAGGAAATATTATTCCCCAAATGTACAAAAAGAAAAAGCATTTTTGTTTACAGGATTTTTTTTTGAATGATAGATATTTAAAAATTATTAATATTTAGGATTAGAATGCCAAATGGCAGAATGCCGGAAAATCTGGCAAAAAATGTATTGCACTGGCATTTACTTGTCTACCTGTGTCACTTTAAGTCTGTATATGTATCACAATGAGTCTACCTGGAATAAAGTTAATTCTCTTTACAGCAGCCTGTGTTTTGGATTTGCAATAAAAACAGTGTTGATAACACACCAGTATCTTGTCTAGTGCTGGGCAGAGTTTGTACAACATCAAGGCTTTCTCTTCGACCCACTCTGTCTCCCCGAGCAAACAGGACAGGAAAGAACAAAAAGTTGGGAGGGAATGGCTGACCAGAGTTGGCCGAAGGAATATCCAATACCATACAATGTTGTGCTCAGTAATACAAGCTGAAATGGAATGGAAGAGGAGGGAGGAATATTTTTATCTGCCTCCTGGTGTGCGGTAGTAAACAAATTGTTTATTTTGCTTTCTTGCCCACACAGATTTTCTTCACTCTTTAAACTGTTTCTGTCTCAACTCACAAGTTTGCTCACATTTTCCTCTCTGATTCTCTTCCACATCCCTCCTGCAGTGGGGAGAGACCAAATGATTGGCGGGGAACTTAGCACGATCAGGGTTAAGAAAATATATATATATATATATTTTTTTTAATATATACATACACACCTCTCTGTATGCTTTCATGAGGCAAGACTGGATGTGGCACTTATTGTCATGGTTTAGTTGACATGGTGGTGTTTGGTCACAGGTTGGACTTGATGATCTCAGAGGTTTTTTCCGACTTAAATGATTCTGTGGTAAGCTCTGCGCTTCCATATTTGTACTTTGCTCTCCGAGCCAGTAGAGTGAAGACAGTTCACCTTCTTAACCTTTTTTCTTAAACATCCATATTCTAGAAAACTTTTATGTTTGTGGTTGGATATTCCACTTGTTTGTTTTGTTTTAGTTGACATTAAGCTTTCTCATGGTAATGGTTATCTGAGAAGCTTTAAGGATGGCATGGAAATAATAATTGGAGCTCCAGTGTAAAAACATGCCAGCAGAGTTTCCAGCTGATTACATAACTAGAGAAGAAGTAAAATGAAGTTATTCAGACCTCTTCAGTGGTTGAATCACTTCCCTGTTGTAATTAATGGCAGCTTCAATTAACAGTGCCTAAATACCTGAAGTTTCAGTTTTGTCAGTTAACAGTTTTGCATTAAGATACTCAAGGATTTCAACATGCAAAAAATGTTTGCAAAGGCAATTGCAACACAAGGTCTCTAGTTCTTTCAACCACGTCCTCACAGTCCTGCTCCTCTTTTAAGTATTCCTGGCTCTGATGTAATGGTGAAAAGGAGCATCCACAGCTGATTCCACTAGTGTCGTATGAGTAAATATATAAAATTTTGTTCTGACTATCCCAATCAAATAAGAGGGAAACAGCATCTGGTTTGGAAATTCCCAGAGAAGCCACACTAGTGCTTGAGAGAAACCTGAGGTAAGTGAGTTTGAGTGAGAATTGGAAACAAATCTTTTATCTAGATAAGATATATTTGGCAGTGGAGTATTATATTTTACTTCAAATTTACCATATAGTAGTCATTATTTCAGAGTTAAATATTTGGCAGCAAATTAGGTTAAGATGCTTACAATATGTCACATATCTCTATATTGAATCTCAATGTTGTCGTTGATATTGAAAATACATATATTTTAATATCTTAAAAAACTATTACTGTAGAAAGCCCTTTTCCTTTTTTTTAATAACAAATAAAGTTAAGCTGAAAAAACTAATTTGCATCTATTTTTCTGGAGCAAGATTTTGTTGCCATGTTTCCTTTATATTTTCAGCTTAATATCACTTCAGCTTTGGTTAAAAGATAATATGTTCTGTGCAACATATCTCTAAGTTTTTCTTTTATTATATTAGATTTTATTTGAAATTGTGTTGCTTCAGTACTGCAGTAACTCTTGAATGTATCCAACGAATATCACATAATTTTTAGAAATCCTTCCTTTAAAACCATCCCTCAATTTCTGCCCTGTAAGATGGTGTGCCATAAATACTAAGAGTAATATTATTAACTGTGCTGCATATCCTAAAATGACACTGATGTTTTCTGTAGAACACTTTGTTGTAATTTATTTTCTTTCTGAATCAGGATTCGGTGTGCTTTGGAAGAATGGGACATTCTCAGGATTACATGGGCAATAAAAATTCAAGGTCTTGAATTCTTTCATTTAGCTTTATTCTCAGGGAATTTCACTGCGCAGAGTGATGGAGTACATCTGGAGTTAGTGATGTGCAATCCCAGTACCCTAGCATGAATGAAGCATGAAATATTCAGCTAGCCCTTGTCTACTTTCCCCACTTGTCACACAAACACTAAAATGTTTAAGTCCTGGCTACCAGAAAGCTATCTTTATATTAGACAGAAAAGTTATTTTTAGATTCTTGCTGGGATGAAGAATATGACTGCCCTGTTTTATGTTGCTGCCTTCAGGAAAGCAAATAGAATAAATAGAAAGAGATTATAGACTAGGCAGCAGGGAAAGGTAAAAAAATGGAATCTGTTCTAAAAGTGCTATTAACATTCAGAAAAACATAGCTTTGCAACACCTTCAACAGGTACTCCTGGGAGAGTTTTTGCATCCAGTGTGAGAAGAGCTTTGGTAAAATATCTTGTCCATCATGCAAGCTGAGCTCAGAAATACCCTCTTGACAGGAGCCACAGGGCCTGCAATATCTCTGAAACTCCCAGGCAGACTGGTGCCTTATCCTGAAATAAGGTTGAGACCCTTCATTCTGAC
Organism: Oreocharis arfaki; assembly: GCA_013398015.1. Taxonomy (NCBI): domain Eukaryota; kingdom Metazoa; phylum Chordata; class Aves; order Passeriformes; family Paramythiidae; genus Oreocharis; species Oreocharis arfaki. The sequence goes on from VZRR01002748.1 coordinate 322,603, forward strand.
TGCTAGGTCTCTGAAAAACCCATGGGTATAGATCAGAAACTATGAATAGGTGGAATCAGGATCCCATAGATAGGAGAACAAGCTGACCTGTGCTCTCTCCTATACCCCTCTCCTGTGACTCTCTGTCATAAGCCACACGCAAATATTTGGTGGGAAAATTCTCTCCTTTCCTCCCACCAAGACACACACAGTTATCTTTTTCTATTGCTTTTATCATCTTTGTGAGACAAAATCTTGAGTGCAAATCCAATTACTAAGATAAATAAAGGGCACCTAAAATTCTCTCCAGTATATCGAGAGGGGAAAGTTCTATTTTTGTAAGCACTATCAAAGATAATATAAATAAGCCTACAAATATATTTTTCTGCGTGAAACTTAACATTTCAATAAATATGAGAGATTCAATTCTATTAGCATATTGTTCTATTATTACATAGGATTTTTAGGCAGGATCTGTAGGAAACTAGACCTGTAATCTCAACAGCCTGTGGAATAGTTAATTCGTGAGCACTGACTTCACCAAAGACAGCAGAACACATTAACAAAAGTAGCAAACTCCAGATCTAAGAGTTACATTATAAATCACACAGGTAAACAGGAGATAAGAGAGAAAATGAACTCCTGGCTTATGCACTGGTGGGGAAGCCCTTGTCTTCCGCAGGTGCTCAACCACAATCCTAAAGTACAAAGTGGTTGCAGTAAAACTACAGTGCAAATAAGCAACAGGAAAGAGTAAAGAATTTTACTGCTACACTTTGGACATTACAGTAAATTGTCCCCTTAGATACTCTTCTCTCAGACTTAATCCACCTTTGAGAAGATTCCTGCCCTGCTATTAAATTCCTTCCTGAATAGGCAAATAGTATCTTGAAAAACTTAAGCTCTTTCCTTTTATTATTTCATTCAGATGCTCATTCTAGCACTCAGATTACTGATAGGTTAAAGAATTTTGGTTTTATTTTCTGTTGAAACCTGTTACAAATAAACACAGTCCTATACTCTCCTAAATGTGATTTGGGCTCATATTGTGATTCAAGAATATTATTGTATCATTCTGCTCAATCAAAACCCCATGCAATATCAGATAATTTCAAATAAGTACATTTGTTATTAAACATTGTACTTTTCACGAGTGGAGTATCTAAAAGAACCCAGACAGTGAGTATTGGACTCTTGACAACATGTTGCTAATCATTTCCACTAGAGTCTCCAAGAGCATCCTATCACGTTTGAGTAGTCATATGATTCCTGCCCCCCATCCTCATTACTCACAAATACACCTAAAGAGACTCGATATCTTTCTCAGTCATTTTTGTGCTGAACTAGATAAGGTGTTCAAGGCCAGGTCGGATGGGCCTCTGAGCAATCCAGTCTAGTGGAAGGTGTCCCTGCCCATGGCAGGGAGTTGAAACTAGATCTTTAAGGTGTCTTCTACTCCAAACCATTCTATGATGCTGTGATTTCATTTTTTCTTTAATAGGTGCTCCTTCTCTGATCACTCTAACATCCAGTTACTATTCTTGTGTCAAATTAATCTGGATTTGAATGTAGATATTCAGATTCATACAGAATATACTTATGAAGTTGTTCTCTGTGTTTTTTGTAGTTATGATGTTGTGTTTTCCTATACTGGAGATGCTTTGTCTGAGAGATCTTAGCATTATTTTTTTCCTAAGTTGTTGCTTATAATGATTCTATAACTAAAAAATATACTCAGATCTCTGTCATTTTTTCTATCAGCTTCAACTAATGATGTGTTTTTACATAGTAGAACTCCTCATTATTATTCCATTAGTACATGACTTGGAAATCTTGTACTAAGAATTTTATTTCTTTTCCTACTAGGAAGGAAGATCTAATTATTGTATGCTTCACAGCACCACCAATACCCACAGATTATAAGCATATGCAGCTGATGCCATGACGATTTTTTGCCTTCTCTTTTATACTCTTTTTATATACTCTTTTATATAGCTTTATGTATTCCTAATGCTTTTTAGCCCACATACTTATAATTCCTTAAGTTAGCTAGCGTAGCCTTTGTTAAGCCGGGAGCCCAAACACCCTGGAAGCCTCACAGTCAGGGTCAGAACGCCCCAGACACCAAGGTCCTCTCCAGAACACATTCTGTAAACTAAGATAGGCCCATGAAAGGGAGAAGATTCACATGAGCCTCTCATTGGGGAATCTTTGATAGATATGTTAATTTGTAAGGCCTATAATTGTATGTGCTTTTCTGGAGGGTGCGTGCGTGCACTTCGGGAGTGCTTTTCTGTGCATTCCACCGGGACACAGTGCTGCAACAAGGATCCTTCAATAAATACCGAGGTAAAACCCTTTTTCCACCTAACCATGTTCGGTTCCTAATTTTAAGACCAGGAAAAGGCATGACAGCCTTCAGGATATTACTGAGTGCAAATGTACATATTTTAGAAAATTTCATTTAGTATAAAATCATTAAGAAAATTAAAAAAAAAAAAAGTACATTTGTTGGAAACTGGGGCCTTCCAAGATCCACTTTGGCGTAGAGTTTAACAAGAGATAGTGGCTTCAGTTCCAAAGTTTTAGATGGGTTTACATTAGCCAATAAATACACCCTGGCTTTTATTACGGTTTACATTATCTTAATTACTTTGACTTTTGTGAATAATTGCAGGACTAAATTGTCTTCCATGAGAATTTGTATTGCTACTCGTTGTTCACTGGTACAGCACTATTAGTTTGAAAGTACGAAAAATTCTGGTAACTATTTTATGTGAATAGTGCATGCAGATGGCCTGGCTGGCTGATAGCCCCATTTTTCAGTAATTGCTAGATACAGGATTTTTTGTTTTTACATACTTACCTAAACCAGTTTTAAATAGGAGATCTTTCATAGCAATTCCGTGAGGTTTTTTTTTTATTTTTCAAAGCTTCATCGTTTTTAATGATGTTTTGTTCATCAACAGTCAAGAATTATCAACCTGAACAGAACTGCATTACTAAGAAAACTCTGGTTCTTAGAAAGCTGCAGTATTTCCTAATGCTCATAAGTGACTAATGATAGTGTCAGTTTGTGTCAGGCTTAAAGAGATGTTTTACAGGAAAGGATGACCACATTTATTTAGACATTATGCCCCCAGATGAGAACTCAGAGAGGAAATTCAAAACTCAGTAGTCTTTTCTGAAAATTTTGGATTTCATATCTAGAAAAAATGGCCTAAGCTTCAAGTCTGTCTGCATGATTTATAATGACAGTATCAGTCTAGTGTCTAAGCAGTTCAACTTCAAATTCTCATAGTACTTCTATTATTTTTATTTCAAATTATGCTGCTTAATCCAAGCATTATTTAAAACCACAACTTTTTTCGTTTTCTTTTTCACTACAAAACCAGTGTTTTAAACCCTTTGAAAAATAGGTTTTAAATCTCATCTTAGAAGTTATAATGTAGAGAAAATTGAGATTGTTACTTAAACTTTAGTCTCTAATACTGTGAAGTTTTTTTCTTTATTTCTCCTTTGAATTTATTTTAAATGGAACATTAGTTCAATCACTGAGAGTTAGGAATAGCTTCCTGTTCCGAAAGTTAATAAAATTTTCTTGTTCCTTTGTCTTCAAAATCTTATTGTGTAGTCTAGGGAGAACGAAAAAAAAAGTTTTAATAATGAACAACATCTTAGTTTATGATTACTATTCCTTGTAAACAGTGCAATGCAAGGTTCATGATCATTTGGACATCATTGTACTGCTGTATAATGAAATTTAGATTCTGGCAAAGCACTGTTAATGGTGATAAATAACTACGCAGGAAGTAGGAACTCTAAAGAAGACAGAGCTCACAATTTTTAAACTGCCCTAGAACTTAAGAGTGGCTTTTGACAAATTATAAACACTAGCAAAACCCACGGGGCTGAAATTCTCAGACTGTAGTCTGGAGGATTCACTCCTGGTCAAGTTTTAAATTCTTGTTTTTATGCTAAATTGAATTAAGACTGAAAAATATCTTTAAACTAACACAGAACTATTTCAAAACAAGCCACTTAAAGCGTGAGAATGCTATTTAAACAAAAGCATCTCTTGTAGTTTTTTTAACCTCTTGGAATTTATGAGGTTTAAAAAATTAGTCCAGCTATTATTATATTATTGTATCCTTTATTGTATCCTTTTTTTACATGGATTCAGCATTTATTTATGAGCAAAATCATGTTTATGTTGCTTACAAATCAATAACTTTAAGAACAACCTCATTTTTTGTGAGAAAATGTAGGGAGAAAATTGCCACTGGTTGACAGTTAAGCCCACAGTGAACTCCCGCACTGAAATGACCCATTAAACTTTTTATATTAGTATGCTTCTACCATTCCTCCAAGTGACATTAACTGTGTGACCACAACAGCGCTGGTTCTGCCACAAGGAAAAAAGAAAATCTTATTCTGCACTTCTCATACCTTTCCTTTCTTATAGCAGTTTGAAAAATGGTACAGTTTAAAGTAGTAATAGTGTTGTAGCACTATAAGGATATAAAAGTTCACAATACAGTTTCTCCTCACAAACCTTGCTACAGTTTTTTATTGAAACAATTCTTTTTTCTGCAGATTGTTTTTCCTGGTAGATTTCTTGGTCCTTTTCTTACAATGTAGAGTATGCTGGATAGATTTCTTAGCTGAGACAGCAGAGTGGGTAGAAAATCCGCTTGCTGCAGAAGCACACCATTCAGATAATTCTACTTTGGTCAATATATTTCACTGTACCTAGAAATCCCACCTGTGAACCTCTCTGGCTTGAAACAATGAACAGGAAGGTTAGCAAAAAATGATATATCTGTGCATTTTGGACTGGTTTTGACACAAGTTAATTAGATCAGCACCACAGAAGATCAGTCATTGGTGCTTTAATAAACAGATATTTACCTTTTACTTGACATGGTTTCACCATGTCCAGCTGAGGATTTGTAGTTCAGTTCATGTGGCCATTCTGGGCTGAAATCTACAAAAAAAGTGTAGCAGTGATATGTATGAAATTGGAAGGTAGTACATACAAGAAATATATTGGTATAGGCATATATACATACACGTAACTATATATAAGTATATACTAGGAGAAGTGTATCATTATATATAAGTATATAAATATTTACTCATCTAAGAGTGTCTAAGAAATATTGTATAGTGAGATAAATGGTAGATTCAGATTTTGATAGAGGACATGCTCCACGTAGAGAAAATAAAGGTGGATTTTCACATTGAATAAAAAATTAATACAGATGTACTAATAAATACATATATTTATGAATTTTCATTGAGGATGGGAGAATTTGGAAAGGGGGCATTTTCAGATGAAACAGACACATAACAAAATATTTTGCAGGTAGATTTAACATATTCAAGTCAATGCTTGAAAGTAACAGCACAAAGAGAATAGCAAAAGCTGTTGCTTGATGCTAGAGACAGAGGAGAAGATTTAGGGGTTTATCTTTCTAACAGGATTTTGAGAGCTTAGCACAGTCTTTCTTTTAGTTCTAATACAGAAGCAGGTTTTTGTATATAGGTATTTGAAAACAAACTTCATTTAATCTCTGTGAGGAGCTTAAAGAAGACTCTAAGACAAAGTACTGGAGAACTACCATTTACAGAATAAGAAATGGTTGAAGTGTCACCCTAATCACTGGCCAGGAGCTCTCTCTAAATTTTAGTCCGTTCAGTCACATCAACCCTCCTGGTTTAGTTTGATTTTTTTCCTTGTAAGTCCAGTATTGCTTCAGAACATGAGAAAAACCATGTTGAATCCAGTACTGAGACTGACAGCATGGTCAGTCCCACAGAGCTTCCACAGCAGCTGTGTGGTGGTGATTGAGTAGCCACAAACAGCATCAGGGAACCTGCGATTCCCTGGAGCAGGCAGGCCCTACAGTCCATGGATCCGTCATGCTGAGTGCTCCCATACTGAGGTTCTGGCCACGTTGTGTACCAGACATCCTACTGAAAACAGCAGCTGTATGTTCATGTTACCACAATGATGCTCTTTGATGAACGGTGGAAAAAACTTTCAGCTTTGGAAAGCTGAGCACAGAAACTTGTGCCCATTTCTTGTATGGGATGAGAAAAATGGGGAAATTCGTGTTCTCTCCTATTTTCCTCTCTGAAAGCAGAATCTCAGTAAAGAAATTGTTTGAATTCTTTCCATCTCTCAATATTATTAGTCTAACATTTGCATCTATTTTCAAACAAATCAGTTTATTAAAAGGATAATGTGAATTATTGTTACCAGCTCTTTAACTATCCAACGCTGAATTATTGTAATGTAATTTTAACGTTTTATCAATATAAGAGATGCTATACTTTATTTTCTCAAAGTTAAATGAGATGAAATACCCACTGATGTCTCTTTCCAGCAGAGAGGTGCTATTAAGCATAGTTTCTCGAAACGAAGATTCAGTTTAACAAAAAATTACATACTTTGCAGCCCAGAAATGGATATGATAGCACACAAATTCTATTTCAATTATTTAGTTAGAATGCTTATCTTCTTAATTTTAACTAAAAATATATGTGTTTATATTCTGTGTGTTTCTCTGTAAGCAGGGTTATACAATGACAGGGTAAAGCAAGCTTCCAATTACCTTTGTCTGTTTAACAAATAGCTTTCTTTGGCCACAGTATTTTCTTCGAAAATAATAAAGCTTTCAAAAGAAGAGCCTAACAGGACTATTAGTCTGAGGCAATAACACAGTTTAAATCTGAAATGCAACCAGCATCTTTCCTTCTTCTCTGAACAAGATGCAAATGTCTGAAATGTAGGCTTGACAGAACCCAGACAGCTGTATCGACATATCAATTATATGTTGTGATTTTCCAGTTAGTCCAAAGTAATTCAATAATATTCAGTTTTATTTGCTAGTAGTTTCAGGATGAAACCGGAGAATAGATTTAACTTATAATCATGTATTTTGCTTGATGAGTTTATTTCTAAAATAATGGTTAAATGAAAAAGCATTTGCTATGCTGTGAGAATAAGGCTGTTTTTTAAAAGACTTGCCATCTGAGCATGGTTACAACAGCCAGGACAAAAGCACTCAGGAATTAGCCTTACGGTGGCATGATTAAGTAATTTGGAAGTACATGCTCAGGTTAAAAATGGATATGAGTCTGTGGTCCTATACAGGACTGCAGCTTCACTGCTGAACTTGCTTATTTTTCTGCTCAGGATCTCTCATTTCTGTGCTGATCTTCTAAAAGATGTACTGCTACTGGAGATAAAGGAATAGTAGAAAGCAGTGAAATAAGTAGGCTTCTGATGAAAGAAAATTTCAGGCAGACATTTGTCAGAGTATTTCAAGTATTTCTGCTCATACTCTTAGATGTGCCCTGCTGAACTTGAGATCCAGTACCTCCCACAGCAGTCACATCCCACCACAGTGGTGGCTCTATGGCCTCTATGGGGGTGGCAACATTTCTCACAAATCTTTCACAGGAACCAGACGTTGCTCATGCAGTTCATTCCTGTTACGCCATGCAAGTATGAAACAATTTTTTTCTGAGGCAGATTATGCAAGTGAATCCTTCAGAAAAGTCCACCTTTGGAAATACATGCAAGTACAAATTCACTGAGTTTTGTTTGTGCTATCTGCTGAGATGTGGGCTAAATGCACTGTCGAAACTCAGTAAACATGCTACAGATTATTCTATTACGTACATTCCCACCATTACTTAGGAATTTAGAATGATATTATGGACTTTATTACCTTTATGTTGCTTATTTTTTCATCAATAATAGTTTGGGGGATTGTAGTTTCATATGTGTATTATAACTACTCTAAGCAAATACTTCTGTCCTTTGGACTGAAATTTCCAGTATCTTCATTATATTTTAATGCTTACTTTTTTAAAACATTTCGAAAAACAGTTTAAGTGACAAATTCTTTGCAGAGAATGATAGGTCTGAGGTGCTGAATATACAGAGGGGGATAACAAACCCTTTGTCGAACTTATGTTTCTGTAAGCCAGCGGAGTCTCTCTTTTGCAAGTGGTTTAAAACTATTTAATCTCAAAAGATATCTTGAGCTAAGAGGAGATAAAAAAGCCCTACATGCCACCCTGACTTTAAACACATCATTGCAGTGCCTCTTCTCTATTGCCCATGTATATGAAAAAGTTGAGTAAGTGAAGATCTCCACTGTACTTATAGATTAGTACACATCTGTGATCACAGATGCACTTATTTATGCAGAGTGAAAACTATTGTGGTTTATTACAGATTTTCTTCTGATGCATGCCTCAATAGTATGAAAATGAATTAAACTGTTGTACATTGCTCCCATAGATACAGTGTATTCGTGACTAAAATTTTCAGAAATTTTATAACAGAAAGCAAGAGCTACTGTGGTTTAAAGGAAAAGAAAAATGACTTGTCCTTGGGTTAGATCAGCTGTGCTAAGACAAACTAAGTAAAGTTTGTTCTTTATATACAGCTATGTCTTCTGAAATAAGAACAAAGTTAGTATTTTGAAACATGTAAACCTAACATACATGACTTCCTGAAACGTCCTCAGAAAATAATTCGTAGAAGTATACTGTTCATACAAGACAAGGACACAACAATATTCTGTGACCACATCTCTAGAATTTTTTAGTTTTCCCATTAGCATTTTATGCATTTAAAAGGTGAAATTAATGTTTTGTGCATGGTGCTCAGAGTCTCTCATTCCACAAGTGCAGATATATGCCTGATGAAGTCACCTCCAATGAAGCAGTCCTTGGCGACTTCACAATGAATGATTTTGTCCTGATGTTACCATGTGAGACTAAGCCATTATACTTAAATATATTTTATCCTCTTTAGACCAAGGAAATGTGAGATGCACAATGACGTGCTCAAGGTTATGTACGAAAACAGGAATAAGCAAAAATTGAGTTTTCTAAGTTACTCCCAGAAGTTTTAAGCCTAGATGCATTTGAAAAATCTCACAAGGCATCCTATTTTCAAGCTTAGCTGTTTGAATGCATTCGCAATCTGTCCCTTATCACTGTGAAAAAAAAGTTGGTCCTGTAGCTCAACGATAGCTCATGCCACTCAAGATTTTCAAAATTTTGCTGCAAAGTAGAAGGTGTCCCATTCCATATAATCTCAACTGCTTGCAGAAAATAACAATACTGGTGAAAAAGAAAATAGCCTGGAAGCTAAGAACCTGAGGGCTTGCTGGGAAAATGGACAGGTATATTTAAAAATAGCAAGCACCATACATATTTTGGTGTTTATGTTTACAAAAAAGTAGAATAGCAAAAATACTGAATGGTTACTGCAAATAAAGAGTGGATTCAAATCTTATATGCTTTAAAATGAGTTTGCATGATGTGAAAATAAAAGTGGAAAAGAGAGATAAGAAACCTTCAGTGTGCATTTTTCCTATTGTGCATTTGTTGGCCCTTCATCCCAGATGTAAAACTTTCTCCTCAGGGAACAGAAGCAGTCTTATGTGATTTACAATTAAAACTGCATAATGAATAAAAAATAGACAAAATTTGATGAAAACTGTTCAGAAATTATCCCCTACATGATTACTATTGGTCCAAGCTCTTCAGTAAAATCTTTTTACTTACATACATGCTTTCAAAAACGAGGGCATCTTTTCTTTTAGTTAGTAATTGAATAAAGGCCAAATTTTAATAACTTACTAACCCAAGGACCAGTGTCAGTTTGATAAATTTAAAGAATGCATTCCATCAATATGTAGTCTTCTGCTGTTCAGTAAAGAAGCAAAATGTAATAAAATAAACACAATGCACATTTTTAATATATCCCAAGACAAAAATGCAAGAAATGCTGTCTAAATCAACTGTATATCTTTCATCTCTATATGCAGTAGGGTACATTGTAATTTTTGTACACATTTGTATACATAGTTATGGAACAATATATCTACGAAACAAAAAGAAACAGGCTGTATTTCATTCATGCCATTTTTAATGTTCACATCAGAGCTTTTGTTCTTGTGTTCCCTGCCCAGTTTATTGTGTTGTGGTCGTCACATGCTAAAAATATATAGTTGGTTTTTGCTTTTCATGTCTTTGCTATTTCTCTGAGATGAGAAGCATCAGAGGAAGCAGTTCCCAGTTTGTTCTTCACTATCTTCACTATTTTTTTTCATGCTCTGGAACAACGAAATGTGAATCTCTTGAGAGCCTTTGAGCCAGAACAGAAGGTAATAGTTGGGTCTCCTACTGCTTTTGCTATTAGTTGACTTCCTGCTGGAAGTCTTTTAAGCTTTTGAAGGCTTGCTCTCAGAGTTCATGAAACTGAGCCCTGAGCATTGATGCCAACACTGTCCCTTAAATGATTTTTTTTTTCAAATCAGCCTCACTGTGAAGACTGTGCTGACAAAGCTGCTGTAAATACCTCTGGTAAGCATACCTGTCACCTGTCTGGATTTAGGCCAAAACAATAAAATAAATATGTGTAAGTGCTAACAGCAAATAGGAAGCATGATTTTTGACTACAGGATGTAAGACTAAATGTTTAATTTTTTTTTTTTTTTTAATGCAGACTACTGCTTGGAAAGCCGCTTAACCTCTTCTGCAGCAGAGTAAATTTAGAGTTATGTAAAAGGCGTATTTCAAGCCTAGACAATCATGAATCCTCAATACCAGAAAACATTCTGAACAGCAGCATTAGAATTTTAAATAAAGAGAATGCCAAAAATACCCAAGTAAAAATGCATCCATTGCATAAAATGGATTTTGAGATAACTCTAATTAATGATAATTGTAGTCTAATTCATTAAGATCAACCTGCTCCTGATAGAAAAATGTGATGTAGCACACAGAATACACTCATGCCTGGCAGTGGGGGCAATCAGCCTTCAACTGGAGAAGTAGCTGCATAGGGTTAGATGTGAAAGGTTAGGCAAGTATCTTAAAAACTTTGAAGCTCATACATATGTCAAATTCTAGAAGATATATGTAGAGCTCAAGAAGGAGGAGCTATGAGTTCCTCTGAAACATGGTGTTGGGGCTCAAGAATGATATGAATTGAGTGTGCTTTTCATGTGTGTTGTGTTTTGCTGTTGGAAAAGAGGGAAAGCTGCTATAATAGCTAGAATAGGGTAGATCACACAGACATTGGAGGGGTATTTTGAATTGTTTGACAGGGTTGTTTTACCCTTTTGCTTTTCTTTTAGAAGATGATGCTTTGATAGAGTGGCATGGAGTTTATTCAATTGCATCACTTGGTGTTCTAAAGTATTTTCACCCTAAAGATCCTTCAAACTCAGAATATTCTGTGGTTCTGTGGATGAAGAATAAAACCTTTTAATAACAGTGAAAAGAACCTTTCATTTTACTGTTTGACATATTCTAAAACTTTAGGTAGTTTCTTGTGAAGAACTTGTCAGTAAGACCCACTGCAATAAATGCAGGGCTTTCTCAAGGACCTGCCTCTATAAAATCGGGTTTTAGTTTCCTGTCCAATGTCAATTTATGTTTTAAAGCTTTAAGAACTTCCATAGTAGGGTAGCATTGTAGTGATTAGTTTTCTCTTTTTAGAACAGTGATGTTATGGAGGTGAGGAACATAACAGGATGACAACAGGTCAAGAAAGGTTAGGGTGAGGGCAGCCCTGAGATCTTTCTGAAAAAGACTATGTGTCAAGTTATGTATAGCAGGGAGATTTCTATGACATGTGATTAATGTTGCTGCTGTGACCATTGCCTGCTGCTCCAGCTTTCTCATTTACCTTCTATTGCCAGTAAATCACAACTGTCTCAGAGAAAAGTGAACTCTCTCATTAAATAGAGAAGCAGCTAAAATTTATGCCTTTATTATGAATAAAATAATATTTCTAGCAATATCAGATGTTTCGGTCAGAGACTCAGCTGCAATAAACAGGACAATAAAAGAAATGAGTCCAAACACAAAATGGTGGACTACATTCTTTAATCCTCAGAGACTGATTATGCATATTTAGATATGAATGAACTAATAGGTCAGTAGGAGTAATTTTATATGTCTAAGTTGTTTTCCATTCCAGCAAGATGCTAAAATTTCCGCAGTAGGCGTGAAATAGTCCCGAGTACACAATGGTGGAAACTGAAGGGTATCTGATTTCCACTATTGAAAGCAAGATCGATATTCAGTGGATTTTGAGGATGCTCTCTAATACTGGGATCAAAATTGTGAAAGTCATAGCCACAGGGTTTTAGGAATAGCAATAATATTCCTCCTGTCTCAAAACTTAAGATTTTTTGACTTTTAAAATTCTATTTTTAAGTCTGATGATATAGGAAATAGAAGTCACTTTAAGAGTATGGTGATTTTTAATGTACTCAGAAATCAGCTGCAATGGCTGCAATTTTTTTTTAAAATTACTTTGGTCCATATGTGTTTTCAGTTCTTTAGTATTTTACTCATCTAACATGAAACTATTCTATAACTAATTTTTATGTCATCTATGTCTGAAAAATAGTAATTTTCTATGTCTTCTTAACATCTAAACATTTTTAAAGCAATGCAGACATATTGAGAGGTTCAAAGTTTTTATGTATATGTGTATGCATTTAATTTATGATTAAAAACTTTGTAAGCTAATGATCATTCTGTAGCAGTTTAGTCTCAGTCCAGACAGGGCTAATAAGTTTGCTGATGATTAAACTGAACCTCCAGTGTGGCTGCATGAAAGATAAAGTTTCTCAGAAAGGAAACTTTCACTCTAACCATTTACTTAAATTGATACTTTTACAATAGACGATGGTGATGAAGAAATCCCATGAACACTTGCTAAGAAGCAAACACAAGTATGAGGTTAATGTGGGTGATTTCAAGACATGACAGACCTGACAAGGAAATCCCTTGTACTGTTGGTTTGTTTTCATCAGAAAAGAACTTTCTAAATTACTTGGTAAAACTGTCAGTTAGGAAATGTGTGTTAGGTAAAGAGAACCATCTTAGAAAAGCATAGCACGATATCTGGTAGGACATGGTATCTGATTTAGAGTGACTTCTAAATAAATATTTGTTTCGTTGATACTGAAAAATCGGAAGAAACTTGATTAATAGCCTTATAGAAGGATTTTGGTTTTATCATGGGATAAAAAGAAATCAGCTTTATTTACATCAAGCTAGAATATGTCAAAGAACAGGAATTCTCGTTTTTTCAGGCACGAATTTCGCTGAATTCAACTTTCTATCACTTAAAACAAATTGTTATTACTAGTATTATAACTTGAGATTGTGAATATTTAATGTATTTTGTTTCTTTTAGTGATCATGATGTATACAACTATTACTATACAACCATTTCAACTTTTTTCATTATTGGAGTTAACCTTTGATTAGTGTGTATCAGTGTTTAAATTGTAATTAAAATTTTTTATTTCTTACTACATAGATTGCTCCAAATCACTGCAGCAAGACCTGCAAATCAAATCAGTTTTGAAGACAGCTAGTGTGTTTTGACAAAAAGCATGAATCTAAGTAATGTATTTCAACATTTTCCCCTCTAAATTGTTTTAAAAACCCCATTTTTAAAAAATCTTGCTCTTCCATTAGTTAAATATGCTATTGAAGACCTTCAAATTATATATACTAGATTCCAGTCCTCAGTTCTGTATAATGTGTACCCCTTTACATGCGTGTGCAGATGTGGTAATATAATTTTGTGCACACACAACTTAGCTGCACAGAATAACAGTTAGCCAAAAAATATTGAGAAAAAATGTATTCAGGAGGTAAACCGCAATAAAAAGTTTTTTGAACAATGAAGATGAAAACCAGATAGTATTGCCAGCTTGTTACTGGCAGTCGTGTAAAAAATTCTTTAAAAAGTTACTGTAAAGTTTGCCAGTATATGAGTAAGAATAATAGTAGTTAATATTCTGGCAGCAGGATTGTCCTTTAAGAGCCAGCAGTGCAAAGATCATAAAGGTTGTGCAGTCGAAATGCACATCCTTGTATTATTAGAGTTCCTGGGAATGTTTATGGTATTTTTGAAAGCGAAAAGAATGGTTTATATATCAAGTTTAGGAATAAAAGTCTAAGAAACATTATATGCAACATGACCCCCTCTTTTCTCATGTTTTGCAATTCATAAATTCCCAGCATAATCTCTTTTTCTTCATCTTAAAAGGGAAAGAGATTAAAAGTAGGTCATAGACCAGAAACAGTTGATGTCCTCTTATCCCCAAGTGGATGAGGGTTGGGGGACTTTTATACAAAGTTGGTTTTAGCAACTCATTAAATTAAGATAGCAGCAGGTGAATTTTGTAGTAGCCTTATAGGCAGCACAACTCTGGCTGCTGGAGCTAATTCGATTTTAACAGAGGAACAAAACTGCCTTCAGGCCACGGGTTGGTGAGATGTGCTGTATGGCTCAGGAGTCTCTCAAAATCCAAGACTACAAAAGAAGACAAAATTCGATTTTGAAAATTAGCCAGAGCATCTTGGCTTCCATGAGCTTACCAAAGTGACACATCCTGAAGTTATAGTAGAGACTGGAGTGCTATCAGGTCTGCTTTTCACTGCACAACTACAAGCTGTTAAGGAAATGCCGGAAACAGGGAAACTTAGAAATTGAAGCCTTTTTATGTTTATGCAGCATGATGAATGCAACCCTGCACAAATATGTTGAGTTATCTGTAAAAGTAGAGCTTTATCATAGCAAATTCAAGCACTTAATTACCTTGCTTTTCTCAGACTTACCAGTGTGACAATGATCGTCACGTTTAGTTTTTCTTAATAGGATTTTTCTCTACTCAAATTCAAACAAACTTTTGAAAGAAAGCAAACTTGTGAATTGTCACACTGCATCAAGACCCCAAATAATGAAACAAAGACATTGTGAAGTATCAATATTGCTGTGTCCTAGTATAAATTAGTTTAAAAAGGGTGTTTTGTGGTGTACATTGAAGAGGGATATTAAGATGGTTTTTAGACTGGCCAGTTGCAAGATATAGTCACAGAGTGTACTTCGGTGATAGGCACGATTTATTGACAGTGACCCAAACGAAATTTCTTCTTTCTGTTCTCTATTTTAACCTTCTTTCTGTGAGTAAAAATTTTTAGGATGACTTGTTTTCAAAATGACATATCAAATTTCAACTCCTAAATACCTTATAGGGTGGCATGTGGTTTTTATATAGTCCTGATAAGAACCTGACCTTTTGTCATCTTAGGACTGCTTCTTTTTCCTAAAGATACCTTGTCAATATGTCTGTGTCCTCAAAGAAAATTACCATGAAAAAGAAGTTTCTGGTAGTCAGGAAACTTGTTTCTATTCAAAGGTTTTGTTTCCTTTGAAGCAATCTTCTTCCTTTCAAAAAAAAAAAATCCACCTGAGGTAAACACACTTAGTGCGACAGATGCAGGTGTTCATGTATCTATTCCTTTGTGATAGGTTTTGCACAATTAGCTTTGGCAGCAATGCTGAAAAAGTGCAGCTTAATTGCTAGATACATAGAGTAATACAGTGTTCTTGATCACATTGAGTAGTGAGTGTTTTCTATCTTTGATTCCACTCAACCTGGAACAAAGAAGTAATCTTGTGGCTGTTTGGGAATGTGAAGCCAGGCATAATGCAAGTACTGACCCACCAGCCAAGGTCCTTATTTCTGCCTCTGCTGTTTCTGAGTTTCAAGATTTTTTTTATGTCATGGAAGTAGATAATTTATTTTTTTTAAATCATGTCACTTTTTATTGTTTGATACTAATCTCTGTGTATTCAAAACCACTGAAGTGCTGCCCCACACAACTGGCTGTTCTCATGTGGCTTGTGTGAAGATGAGGGTAGAATTCCTAATAATATTCACAGGTTAATTTTGAAATCTTAAGAGTAGCTAGCAAGCAGTATTTGAAGCAAACCGCAAATCCTCTGTCAAGTTTGTGACTTAACTAGTCAAATGTTTGACACGTTGCCAAAAATAAATCCCTGTTTACCTCTTCTCTACCTTGCTCTTAAGACTTCATAACTTCAATTTATGTCTTACAGCAGCATTTGAGAGATGACTGGTTCTGAAAGGGTAACTGCTAACAACAGCAGTAAATATCAAAAATACCATGTTTATCTTATTGGTAGGGGAGAAGAAGCCTCCCTTCAGGAATAGAATTACTTTAGGCTGTCTGATGGAAAAGTGTACTAATGATCTTATCTGTTCATATCTAAAATAAGTTTTAAGAAGAGCTTAATGAATTTCAACACAGAAAATGCAAAATGCAGCCTGGTGGGAGGAATTGATCTTTGCAACTGTATAGCCTGAGAACTGAATGGCTGTGGAGAAATTCTGTTGGAAAGGACCTTGGTGCTTTGGCAGACACAGGCTGAAAACGAACCAGCCGTGTGCCCTGGCAGCATCAGTGGTCTAAGGTGTGCTGGGCATTATAAGGAACCAGCTGCTAAGTGGAGAAAGCAATTATTCCCCTCTACTTGGCACTTAATAGACTCCATCCAGAACAATATCTAGGTTTGGCACTTAATAGACTCCATCCACAACAATGTCCAGGTTTGGTGCTGCATCATAACAATTATATTATGAGGAAAATATTATGAATGATTAATGGCACCATATTATTGAAATGAATAAACTAGAAATAGTTGATAAGAGAGCAGGGCTGGAGCACATATATGGGGCCTGGACCACTCGGTCTATGAGGAGAGGTTGAGGGGCTGAAGCTTGCTCAGCCTGAGGGAAAGAAAACAGCAGTCATTAAGGTGGAGCCAAGCTCTTCACTGTTCCAACAAAGTTGCCAGCTTGGACAGGACAACAAGTGCCTTCCGTTTTTAGTTTGTCTTGGTCGTAGCTGAACTGCTTTCTACAGCCACAAATATTGTGTTAATGGAATAACATGTGGTCAGACTTCTGAGAAGAGAAGGAAAAGCAGTGGTAAGGAAACAATATAATGTGATTGTTTGATTATGTTTATTAGTTCATCAAGAAACTGATTAAATGAAACAGTAGTCAGAAGTAACTTGGTTTAAAATTTACTTCCTCTGGGTCATTTATGCAAAACCAGGGTGGAAATTGACAGTTCCATGGAAGATGTTTTATGTGGCAAGTTGTGCTAAAGATCTGTACTGCAAGATACTCAGCTACAAGTAGCAGGGATCAATACTTAAGAATAAATAAATCCTAGACTGAATTCTCTTCTTCTCTTTCATATTATTCCAACAACTCACTGAAAATGTAATCTTAAGAATACTTTTGTTTTCCCCAGAGTGCAGCCAAGTTTGTCAGTGAGTGTTCCTTCATCTGAATTGGAAACAGTAAGAGAGACAAGGACATACAACTACTCTCAAGGTATGTTATGGTAGAATACCAAAGCCAAGTCGTACACAACTCTTCACAACAACTCCTTTTCAGTTAAGAGTTAGTCTGAAGGCATAAATTTGCTGGTATGCCATTTCTTTCTTAGTGTGTGTTAAATTCTGATTTTGGTATTGAACAAATTTAATATATGCTTTCAAAAGAAGCCATGGTCTCTGCTTTCTCCAAGAATCTCCTTTGCTGAACAGAAAAAGTTTGTCATCTCTCTTGTGTTTACAGCTCACCTCACTGGGAAGAGGAATTAATTGCTCATGTTTCCAACAATCTTTTTTTCCCCAAAAACTGTGAAATATCATAGTAAGTCTCCATTTAGAGTTTGGAGTTAAGACTCGGACTGCAGAAAGACATTTTATGGTCTGAACAGGGATCTTGGAGCTCATGAGTGATTCAACTGGTGATAGAATTCTGTGTAAAATGAAGTAAAATTTATATAGTGCTTATCAGGGGTTTAAGTGGGCATCTTTCATGAATATCTTTATTTAGTAATGCTGAGTCAGCTTTCAGAGCTAATTAAAGTTGTAAACGTGGATACATAGGTAATCACAAATGCATTTGCTGATTACAAGCCCAGAGCAATGTTAATTTGCTTCCAAGCAGGTTTCAAAGATCAGTGAACAAAACAGGGGTTTATGTATGAGTGTTCAATACCTGCAGGATCACACAACTGACAGCATACAGCATGAATCAGATGTGAGATTCTTGTAGCAGCTGAATATGGCCTCGTACACTCATGTAAATCAATTTCTGGCAATTTCAATGACATAGACAGGAAACTCTCTTTATTAACTGAGTGAATTTATAGTTGAATCAGGAATTATCTACCTGTTTTTGATTTGTAGTGTAGAAAACAGAAGGTCACATCTCATGATCAATGCACAACATATTCTTACATCTTCATCGTTCTTCTGAGCTTCATACCATACAATATTTTGTATTAAACAAGACTAATAGTGCTTATATTACTCTGTTTTTTTTACATAGGTATGCTATTGTCATTAAATATTCTGTATTCTAAAAAACTTTATAGTGACCACAAACTGCAGAAAAACAATCCCGAGATATGACTCAGAGCTTACTCTAAATTACTTATTAATTTGATGTACTCTCTTTTAGTAATCTTTAATCTTCAAAATGAGGCTTTGCCTAAGTAACTCTGAAAACTCTTGAGTCATGCCAATGGGAGCTAATAATGTTTAGGGCTTTTTATAGCCAAGTTGAGACAAAATACAGATAAAACCAGTATTGTTTGCCTGTGAGTTGCACTAATTCCTGTAGCTTAATCAATTTATTCTAGGTACCAAGCAAACAGACCTAGATGGAGAAACAAACCTACATCAACCACAGGAAGGAGGGTAGAGAGAGAGATAATCTGAAAGCACTATGTTTTTCTACTCTATTGCATAACCAGCTCTCTATAGTTATGAGTAAAAGTACTGTTTTCTGTGACCTTAAAAACTCCTCCATCTACTGGCTAAACTGTTCTCGGTTGCTATGGAATAAGAACTTTGAATTCCTTCACCAAGTCTTAAATTTAACCTAACAGAGGTCCCACTGTTAAAATACATTTGTGTTGTATAATATATATGCTATTGCATATGTTATGGCTACAGAACAGCAAATTTTATTTTCCCTTGTCAGCAACTTGGATTTGACCAGCTGAATCTGTAACTTTCTCATGCTCTTCGAAAGAATAATTTGTCTGTTTAATAGTAGTTTTTACTTAGTGTAGAACCTAAGTCTTCTAAGTCCTAGGTGAAGCAGGACTTGGGCAGGGAGGGCTGGGAGGCATCAGTGCTGTGAGGTCTTTCTTTGGAGGACCATGTCACTCCTGGTGATACTCCTCAGCCCTGGAGTTTGCTTGGGGCCATTTTTGCCTGTATTCTTAAGACACTTGTTGGCCTTCTCCCTGCAGAGAGCTGGCAGTGCTGTGTGCAGGATGCAGATGGCCCTGACTTCTTGGGAGCTGGTGTCAGATGTGTCAGCAGTTGTTTGGTGGCCACGTGCCTGTGGCCTCCCTGAACTGGCTTTCCTCTGGAAGTGCTCAAGGGACAACTGCTTTGTCCTCCTATTTAAATATTTGGTGAAAGGTGGAATTCTGCTACTGATTTTACGGTTCATTGATCTTTCTATAACTTAAATGAGATAACCCCCTCAGCTAAATCTACAGAATAGGAAGTAATTTAAAACAAAATTTAAATGCATTTTCTCTTGTTTTAGTCTTTCCCAGAAGAACATGACATAGTAGATTAAGTTTTAAAAACTGATATCAAGGGGAAAATTGCCAGAAACCTGAAATTTTTATGGCTTAACTTATCAGTTAAAGCAAGAATTTTTTAAGCTTAGTTTAAGAAAAAAATGATAAATATTAAAGGAAACTTGTTTCCATTTCTTTTGAAATGTCTAATTACAGGTAAAAGATAGACAAAGTTATAAAAGTGACAGTCTTCCAGTAAAACGAACCTATAAAAATGCCTCTGTCTAGAATTCAAGTGGTGAAATAATAGAACTTCAAAAGTTGTGAAATCTTCTTAGTAATTATGAACCAACTAAGTTTGCTTGTCAGGCTTTTCAAATCCAACTATTTATTCTAATTGCGTGCATTCTTCTGAAGCTGATATATCTGGAACATGCCTTTTAGATGCAAAAATCATACTTCAGAAGTGTATCAGTAGGTATTTCAGCATGCAATGAGTTAAACAAAATCATTCTACATAATTTCATTCAAGAGTTTAAGATGTCTTTCTCATCTGGCCATGTAAAATCTCAGAATTTTTGCTGTGTAAGGGATTATTGCCTTCTCTAGATATAACTCAGTCACTTTTTAAAAGAAACAATTTTCTTATTCTGTAAGTAAAACTAAAAGTAATTATGTGCATTCACAGTGTAGACAATGCTAAAAATTAGAAATGTCTGTCTTAACAAAAAAAAAAAAAGCCCTGCCTTGCTTGTTTTCCAGGGAATCATAGTCATCATAGCCAGTTCAAGCCAATTAAAGAAACTGATCTTTCCTCTATGGTTACATCAAGTGGGAACTTATCTGTAGTGTAGCACTTGATCGGTGAATAACAGTGGTTTAAATTAGTTCCTGGCCACCAATTGAAGCTGATTTGTGTGGGGAAAATCAGTGCTGGAAGCCACGGTTAATAATCCTTTCAGTTCTTGGAAAGCAGAGCAAAGGACATTTTACTTCTAATCAGTTATCCACTATCTTGTACTCCTGTCGTGAGAGTGAAAGGCAGCACGACACACTTGTCTCCAGACACAGGATGGTCTGCAGGAGCTGACAGGCAGAACTTCTTCTTTCTTAAACTAGAGAAGTGGAAAGCGCAGAATATATTAAGAAGCAAACTATTATACTCATAAATTTAGGTACAGATATATATATATATATATATATATATATTTCAAATTTTGCTGCTTCTGTAATGGTTTTCTTTTAATGAAAAAACTTCATCCATGAAGTCCTAGGCTGCGCATTAAATGGTTTTTGTTTGTAAATTTACATTTGAGTACTCTCAGCAACTATTTTCCTTTAGAAGAAGAAGAACATAAATTCTGAATAATACTCACTGGCTCTTTTGTCCCATAATCTTCATTAGAACTTGACATATTTGTTCATGTAACAGTAAGTAGGATATGTTCCAGGATGTGCCTAAGGACGTGCTTTAAAATGAATTCAAGTTAAGGACTGAAAATAAGAAAGAGCTGTAGCCAGCATGAAGTGCTTTGTGGGCAGTGAAAAGAATATGCAGTAACCCTGGTGGAACACCCTGAGAATCACCAGCCACTTTAGGCTACAGTAGGATATCACTGCAAAACTGGTCTTCAGCTGCTTAAGACATTAATAACAGGTTTTTTTCTTAAATAAGTACTTTGCTAAAAATGAAGTAGCTGACGCCTTAGCTGAAAGGTAACAAACTAGAGAAAATTTAATCCACAAACAGTCTACTGATTTTTGGGTAAAAGTTAATTTCTATAGTATGGGAAAAGGGATTTAAATATCCTGAAGTGTTTCACCAGTCTTCTGATATTGCCTTCTAATATCTTTAACATGTAATATATCTTGAAAGCTATCACTGCTTTGTTCTCCTTTTTAGCCATTTATAGCTCGGATTTTGCAGAAAGGTGATGTAAAGTCTTATTTCCCTAACAAGAGAATAAATGCAAAGGAGCCGAAGACCACAAACAATATTTCTTAGACTGAGTTTAAATACCCTCAGCTCATAAATTTTGTTTCCTTATAAACTTAACTCAGTATAATGCAGTTTTTGTATTTCAGGATGTCTTTAGTTCATTTGATTCAGCTGGGTCCCCATAGTGTTTGGAATTCTGCTTTTCTAGACAGTTTCCTTTGCATCTTGAGGGAAAATCACGTATATATGGCAAGTCAATTGACTATTGGAATGATTTCTAATTTTACATCAAAGCAAAAATGTACTTATTGCTCCCTAACTTTAAGAAGATTTCTAGGTACCACTTTCATGGTTTTTGTCAAATATTTCATTCTCTTCTCTTTCCGTAGAAGATTAAATGCAATCGCCAGGCTTTTAGTTTCAGGAAATTGGATGAAAAGATAATGCACAGTCATTTGTTGCTCCAGATGTTTGCTCTCTTCCCTCTACAGATGTTTGATATGAACTTAAACTATGGCTTATTTTTGGGCTTAGACTCTTCTGTAGTTACATAAACTTGGCTCAGTTCAGACGCTGTAAACTGAGGAGTAAGTGTGAAAGCCAGTTCTCATTAACCTTGTTCGAACTTTTCTAGAAATTGCCCATTTCCCTGGAAGTGTTTGGATACTCCTTTATTGAAGTACACTAATTTAGGCACATAAATTCAAGAAAATAGAGCCATTTTTAACAGTTACACTGCTTTTCCAATGTTAAAATGATAGTTGTTACCTAAGTAATCTTTTTCACGATTTAGGATTTCTCTGCAGAGTTTAATAGCTTTATAGAACTTGTTTAGTGATATATATGCAAAACAATATTTTTGAAACACTTTCAGGCTTTAATTTTAACTGTTTTAACTGCTCATTCTAACAATTTCAACTTGTTCCTGGTTTTTCTTTTTCTGTGTGTTTATTTTGGAATGTCCCTGCATTGCTATCCTTATCTTGCCAGTTGTTTCTTCAACTTTGTGGCTATATTTTATGACCCTTGCCCCATTACTAGATTTTGGTGACTCTATTTTCCAGTAGAGAAACATATAAAATACAAATATGAATCTGCTTCAAGAACAAATGGTTATCTCCCTTGAGCCCATACCTAGATGAACAGCCAA
Organism: Oreocharis arfaki; assembly: GCA_013398015.1. Lineage (NCBI taxonomy): Eukaryota > Metazoa > Chordata > Aves > Passeriformes > Paramythiidae > Oreocharis > Oreocharis arfaki. The sequence continues at coordinate 345,171 of VZRR01002748.1, forward strand.
TACTTCAAGGGAACCACATCCTTTGAATACTTTATACAATAAATAAATCCCGTAATTTAGGCCAAAGTAAATATGTTGGCACAACTCCTAAATTAACTGTAGTTCACTTTGTTGTGCTGACTGCCAAACATATACATACACCTAAAGGTATATACACACATATTCCATAAAATGTTAGATTTCTTGCCTGAAATCTTGTGCACCTTTTTAACAGATGACAGTAGATTTCTGATATGTGGATTTTAAATCTTAGAGCCAAAAAGGCATGAATACACTTGTATAGTCAGGACCGTGATAATTCTCAGAACAGATCTGAAATTTCATTTCCTTGATTGTAAAGTCAAGGGGAAAAGAAAGCCAGGGGAAAGAAAATAATCTGTGAAAAGTCTTTTTCTCACTTGGAAGAAATTATGTTCTGAGATGATGCAGTTTAAGATATAAGAAGAGTAGAGGAAGTAATTCTGGCATGATAAACTAGATAAAGCTGCTCTGTCCGTAAACTGTAGTTTAGAAGTATTACAAAATGAGCAACAAAATATTTTTTTTAATTCAGAATTTAGAGGAAAGAGAATATTTTTACTAAGAAGTAGCAGTTCTAGTTCATCTGTCAAAATTCTGAAAAATCTTATGGCTACTTAAGCATTATATTTGCTGTACAAAGGAGAGAGAAAGAAAATAAGAATAATAATTTAAAAATCACTCTTCCAGATTCTTCTGTCAAAAAAGGGAGTTTTTAAGTTTTTCCCCTTGTTTCCTATTCCTGTGTCTGTGCTAAGCATAGAAAAGAAAAAACAAATAAACTCATAATTGTCCTGTGGAATAGAAATACATTTAACTATTTGTTAGCAATATTTGAATGACTTCCAGCATTTTTTTTAGAAAATGTACAGCTCTTGGAAGCATTTTACCATGGCTTCATACTGTACAGTATGTGCACATACACACAAAAAATTACATTTAATATTTTCTATTAGAACTATTCAAGCATATACTTGTGACACAAGCAAAAGAAAAACACAGTGGTCTGTGAAGTACTTGTCTGACAAAAGGTTAGTCATTTCAGTAGAGCAGGTGACAGTCTTTCAAATGTATCTTGTCATGGTTGCAAGAGCCAAATCAGAGGATCTAAATGTAAATATAACAGGAGTAATGATGTGAGACTATCTTGTTGACGTGGAAAAGCATATGTCTCTATTGGAGCAATTCACTTAATGGAAACTGTTTCTGTGAGCTAAGAGTTTTGCTGAAGTATTTACGTGATGAAAACTTGATCTTACACATTTGAAGCAGCAATTTGTCTGTCATACAAAGCTGAACTTGAAAGTGGAGCAGCAGCAGCAGTTATTCATCCAGTGAAATTAAAATTCAAAATTTTTCTAGTTTGTGAGGTGGTAAAAATATTTAAGAGGGTGATATCCCTTCCTTTCTACAATAAATTCCTAGGTTTTTTTGAAAGGTTTGTCATTCCTTCATGTGAATGTATTTGTACCTTTTTTTTATGTGTTAGTTTTTAAGAGTTGTATTAGGAGGTGATTGGTCACAGACTCATACAGCTTTAAACTTAGATGTATTGTTGATCTTGCACATCATTATATAGTCCTTTTAGCCATTTAAAATCCTACTGAAGTATTTTATTGTCTATGGAGCTTAACCTTTTATGCTGCCAATATAGGCTGTTTTGTCTGAACACGAATTTTGTGCATTCACCTAGTAATGAGGTTTAAGAGCATTCTATTTTAATAGAATAGCAGGGTCATATTGCAATCTTTAATTTCTTTTTTAATTTTTAATTTCTTTTAATGCATTGCTAAGTGTTTCAGTTAGAGAAGCTGCTTCTGCTCAAACTCTACTTGTAATACACTTTTTAGTGATTACTTCTATTTCTTATAGTTTATGACATACAAGTAATTATGTCCTTAGATTTGTATTATGAAAATATCTGAGTCTTTAAAAACTCCTTAGTTAATAAGATCACTTTTTGTAGGCACTGTGTTTTGAAATATCATTATTTAAAATATAATTTAATTGTAGTATTTTCTCTCCTCTAGTTATTTTTAACTTTTCTGGTTACTTTGTGAACTAAGTAATTTAAGATATTGAGTGTATAAATTGAAACCCATAAGATCGTTATGGTTTTCCTTAGTATATACATTAAAGTGATTATTTTTATCTTTCTCCCTGAAATTAGTGATGACAGGTTTATCAAGGTTCCTTAATCAAGGACCAGAAGAGGAAGAAGATTCCTGGAACTCAGAAAGTCCCAAGGTCCACTAATAGGATGTTACTGTTACTTCAGACATCTGTTTGTGTATTCCTGGCTTCTTTAGCATGAAATATTAATTTGCGTTTTTCATAATCCAAGGTAATGCAAGTTGTTTAAATACTTTAGCCATTTAATACAAATAGTCCAGTGAACATTGAATGCAACTGGATTCTGAATGTGTTGCCAAGTGTAAATACAGATTATAGTTCCTACCTTAAGGTCTAAGCAAGATTATTAGGCATCTACTGGGAGAGGTATACTTTTTCTTTAAAAGGTTTGAATTCTATTTGGTCTTTTTCTTTACTGGCTCTTTGCTGATTCTGAAAAGTGAAGAACATTTCCACAAAGTATCAAAATGCTGAAGGTGGTTTGCTTATACTTTAAGGTTGTGGTAAAGGGGTTTTATGGCATACAATTTTTTATAATTCTTGTGTTATCACGGAATGGGTCAAGTTGGATGGCACCACAGTGGGTCATTTGGTCCAACCTCTCTGCTCAAGCAGGGTCATCCTAGAGCACATGGCACAGGATTGCATCCAGATGACTCTTGAATATGTCCATTGAGAGAGATTCCAGAGCCCTTCTGAACAATCTGTTCCAGTGCTCAGTTAGCTGCACAGTGAAGAAGCTCTTCCTCAAATTCAGGTGGAACTTCCTATGCATCCAATTTTGCCCATTGCCTTTTGTCCTTTTCATTGGCACCACCGAGAAGAGCCTCTTGACACTGTTCCTTGAGATGCTTATAAACACTGATGAGATTCCCTCTCAGTCATCTCCCCTTGAGGCTGAACAGGCCCAATTCTCCCAGCTTCTCCTTGGAAGAGAGATGCCTCTGTGCCCTCATCATCTTTCTGCCCTTCACTGGACTCATTACAGGGGCTTTACGTCTCTCTTGTACTGAGGAGCCCAGACCTGGACACAGCACTCCAGATGTGGCCTCACCAGGGCTGAGTAGAGCAGTAGGATCACCTCCCTTGACCTGCTGGCAGTGCTTTTCCTAAGGCACCCCAGGATACCATTGGCCTTTTGGGCCACAAGGGCACAGTGCAGGCTCATGGACAGCTTGTTGTCCACTAAGAACCCCAGGTCCTTCTCTGCATTGCTGCTTTCCACCAGGTCAAAGTTATATTTATAGTATTTTGTGTTTTAACTGGGTGATAGACAGAAATACATGTATAGGTATAAACGTTTTTTTTGTTAGTGATTTTTGTTTCAGTTTTGGCTTTACTATTTGCCTCAGTTTAGTGAAATTAATGTTAATAAACTTGCATTTTTTAGGAGACTGTTGATGATAGTCTAAAAAAGGAAAGAATGTGTACAGATAATAGTGTGTCTTATTTTTAAAATCTTAACTTCATACTAAACTCAAAAGTGTTTTAGCTAGCAATTTCAAGAGCATGAGTTTAAAACTATTTATCCTTCTTTTGTCCCATGCACAGCTCACTCACTACATGATTGTGTGCTGATCTGTTACATATAACCTTGTTAATTTCTGCTTTGAACAAAATTGCTCAGAGTAGCTCTGGTCACTTCGATATGCTACCATTTACTGCTCCTCTGGCAATTAATCCAACCTAAAGCCTTGCAATTTTGTGTACATGTCATCTATGACTCAGAGGAACACTGACACATTCCAGGGCAAAAGAAAGTTCTTTGTGATCCAGTTAAATTTTGGTGCTTTTCAATATTTCAAGATATTGCACAGATGTTGAACTAGTGGTAATAATTTTCAGTTGTGCTCTTAGCCTGCTTTCACTGAGAAAGAAAAGCTATGTAGATGCTGTCATTTTATGAGCTTATCTACATTTCATAATAATTCTTCAACTATGGGAAAGCAAAAGAAGGCAGCAATTCTTGTATTTTACCTTTAGACACCTTCCTCTGATATATTTCAAGCTGCATGTGATGATCTACTTCAAGGTTTTTGTTTTCCTGGGAACTGCTGTGAGCAGATCTGTATTTGTAGCTTTGAGACAGAGATTCTAAGTCTCTGTATATATAAGAAAAGCAGGGACATCCATACAAATTACAAATCTAAATGATACCTTTATCAGCTTTCTGTGACGCACCTAAAAATGATAAAGAAGCTAAAAAACCCCAACAAAACACACACACAACCAAAACTTGCTGAATTTGTCTTGTTTATTCAATTGGCAGATCCACAGCAAAATTCTGATTTCATTTAATGCTTTGAACATTCCTTTAAAAGTGGTTGTCAAGCCTTACGACATGAGACATCATCTTGGACAGTATTCTAACTCCAACACATTTCTCTCACTACTAGCCTTGATCATAGCCAGCTCCTCAACGCTTTGCTTGAATAAAAATGGGATATTGCATACATGAGTAAAAGCAGACTTGAGCAGGACTTCAAAGGATATCTTGAGGGAGGAAGCACAAAGATAAAATGACATCAAAGTACAATTGTATGAATGATGGCTGACAGCAAATCTCATTGAACTTGTTGCTGTCCCCAGTTGCTTGTTGCTGTTGGAAGTTAGGTTTTCAATGACATAAATGAGGAACTGCTTTGGTTTTCTTTCTGGCTTCTGACTGTCTTGGATGGTTGTGAAGCCAGTTAATACAGAGTTATAAAACGACTTGTTTAAAAGTGTCTTTGAGTAATGGAATTTTGCATATTGCAGAGCTTCTAAGAGAACTAACAAGCTTAGCCCAAAAGGTAGTACAGAAAACACTGTCATACAAAAGCTGGAAAGTTGATCAGTGCTCTGTTCCCGCAGGCCTAACAAGACAATCCTCATCTGAAAGAGTCTACAATAAGCATTATCAAGCTCTCTCTGAAAAGACTGAGTCGCTGAGGCACTTAAGAAAAAATCTTACTTACTGTAAGAAAAACTCACCTCCTTTGTTTCTCACCTATGTTATAACAGTATGATTAAACACTTGCTTGATAACGTTTTAGAAAATTAAGTTATATATGTACTGCATCCCCATTTTCATGCAAGCCACTGGCCTGAACAATTTATTAAACAAAAAGAAGAGAGGGTAAGGGAGAGACATCCTTAACACTATAGGTTTTTAACTTATTTATCCAGGTGAAGTCTGCTGAGCATTATTCTGTCAGACAGCCTCTTTGTAAGTTAAATTACCTGATAAATATCATCATATGTCAATTAGTTGGGTTAATCTTTCAGACTGATAATAGATATGGCCATGGAAGACATCGCTTATTGATCATTTTTAGGAAATATCTGAGTGAAAACATTCAGCTTCTCAAAGTCATGTAACAAACTGTGCAAGGTTACTCTGGTAAATAGACACACATTATCTATAGAATGGCAAAATAAATTTCTGCTGTTCTTAATATTTGGTTCTTTGGGGTTTTTAAAAGAAAAAGACCTCTACAGAGACCTGGATTCTTCCCTTCTTTTTGTATAGCCCCTGATGTACAGATTTTGGAAGGATGTAATGATGCTGTATCCCTCAGTTCAAAGAATGTCTTCGGCAGCAACAAGTGGAGCAATGCAGCAGAAAATGAAGTTAACAGAAACTTTGTCAAGGAAATTTCTACTTTGATAACAGTTAATTATGATTCTAGTATTAGAAAGCATACTAGTCTGACTTTGGGCATGCAAAATGGACTATATTTGCTTTTTCTCTCCTAATGACACAATTTAATTTTTTTTGGTGGTATTTAATAATTCACTGTACAGAAATACCAATAAACCAAGCAATTTTTTAAACTGGACTTCACAGGTATTATACAAAGCTATGTATCCTACAATAAACAATGAAAAATTAAAGACTGAAATGAAATGAGAGCTGCCACTTCTAAGACTAGTTATGTGTAAGTACAATGGGAAACAGAACATTGTAACAGATGGAGGTTGGAAAGCAGGCCAAGTTAACATAATCTTAACTCTGATACTTCCTAAGTGATGAATAAATCCAGAGAAAGCAATCTGAGCATGCATATAATCAGAAAAACCTATATAATTTGCTTGGACTGGTGCAGTTTGTTCCCCACGATTTTATGCTCTACAGCATTTTAAGCTAAATTAGTTTCTCTGTTTTTTGTTTATCCAGTCTAAGATAAAAGACCAATATGCAGGACTTCAAATGTTCATATCGTTTCCCATATGGAGAATGTCTTTAACTCCCCATATAAGGCACTTGTACGCATAGTGACATAAATTTCTGTGTTGTTTGAAAACCTCATTATTGCTCTGAATACTTCTGGATGTTGATACATTTTTCAGATGCATGTTTCTTCTAATTTCCTGAAGATTTTTGCAATTTCATTCCAAAGAATTATTTTGTTAGCATAGCAGACTGTATTTTATTATAAACATGCTTATTATTGCTATATTATACTTACACATTGAACATAAAATTTTAATTCATGACATATTTCCTCTTTGACCTCACAATGCTGTGTTTTGATAAATGCTAGACTCTCTTGGTAGGCTAATTGAGTCACAAACAAAAGAAGGAATGGAATTGCTGGCCAATTAAATACTGAACATAAAGAGCCAAAGTAGAATCATTCAGGAATTTTTAGGAAATGAGTAATTTAAAATTGCAATATCTCATTTTCTTGACAAATATCCTAACGAGAAGAGAAAATGGTTCAATATTAACCCTTTCTTGTGACAGAGAGTAAGAAATGGAGAAATTACGTTATATTAATCTTCTTATTATAGGTTTCATACAAGTCTTCCCATTCTTATTACCTGATGTTCTCAGACCTCTAAATTTACAGAGAATTTGTTCATGCCCATTTAGCTTGTATCAAGAAGGTGCTTAGTATTTTTGTTGTGTCCATACCTCTGTTTTTCCTCATAGTAAGGCCCTTTACTGAGAGTTAAAATTAAGCTCTCCTTCAGATATACAACTGCTGTATAGTACCTTAATCCCCAGTGTTCATGAGTCTCTTTCCCCTTAATTTAGAAAAAAATAGATTGCAGCAGGATCAGATTCTCAGCAAAATTTGCATCTGTCCTTCCAAATTATTTTCCAGGAAGTTGGTACCATTCCTCACAAACTGGTGGGTGTCACAATTCTCAAAGTAGAAACAACTTGTATCTGCTTCTACAGCTTTTTGGCTTATTTAGTGGCACCAAATGTAGCCACAGATGTATGAGTTTCTTGGATTAAAATAATGTATTATTCTTTGAACCATCCTGGTACTTCCAAGAATCTGACAGGTTCAACAGAAGAAAAATAACCTAGAAAAGGACAGTCTGTCACTGGTCCCCAGGTGTCACATTTCCTGATCATATCAGATTCCAACTATAATCAGATACTAACTATAAATATTAAAATATGTGGAATAGGTTATTACCAAGAGCACTTTTCTGTAGTGAATTGTTAAATTACCTTCTCTACAACATTGAATAGCTCTACGTCTTTCCTGCTGCTTCCCTAGAGAAAGAAGTTCCTTCATGTATCTCTCTAACTGTCAAAACTCTTGGGCCATTTCTGCCAAATCATGAAGAGGTATAGCAGTCTCTAAATGTTGAACTTACATAAAAATTGAAGTGTCACTGGCAGTTGCAGACAGGGAAGGAGGAGAAATAATTTATTACTAGTAAAGCAGTTGCATGGTCAAACTTAAATATGAGTCCATAGAAAAAAGGCATTGGTAATCCCAGAGCTCACAGAATTACAGTTTCCGTACATCTGGGAAGAGGATGATAAGGTTGTATGACAACTTGGTCAGACTATCTCCAACAGATCACTGCTGTGACTTTAAAGGTGCTCTTTTAAAGGATTGCTTCAATGAGGACTTCGCCTGTAATGATGTTAGTTGGGAATACTCCCTCACTTTTTCTTCTCAAAAAAGACACCTTTGAAGTTGCTGTATCTTGAAAATTATCTCCTATTCAGGAATCTTGTCACTCATAAAGCAGGCTTAACTGCTCTTAAGTCCTCTATCTGCTGATGTCCTTCCAAAAAAAAAAAAAAAAAGAAAATATATTCTCATATCACTAAGGCTATTTTTAACATGCCTATATAAAAACTTTCTCCTTTATGGCAGGGGAGGATAACACAGTTGATGAAGTCAGATCCATGCATGTTGTTTTGATGGGCTCTTGGGAACACTTGTCTGTCACCCTGGAGCTATGACAGTGGTACTGCTAAAGTTTCCAAATTTGTCCTTCAGTACATGAGGAATATCTGCATTTCTCTACCCTTTGATGAGCAGTCATTTCTTGGAGATCCCTGCTGAGTGTAAGGATGGCTGCCTTGGGAACTATCAAGCATTAAGTCTAACCTGTTTAGTTCTAGAAACTGCATAATATGCTCCATCAATCTAGCTATGCTTGCTTTCACTGCAAGTAGGTTATAACTGTTTTAAATAGAACAATCCACTAACCCGTCTCAATGGATTCCTCAACAGCTTGAAATTACACCTGTGCTCCTTTTACAATTTCCAGATCCACCTGATGATGAGTAAGAAAATGTTTTTCGTTTAGATTAACTGTAAAGAAGAGAGGTGGGATCTGTTCTATATTGTCTCACACGACTACCTAGGGATTTACTTACCTTATATTTCTTACCTAGTCTTCTAGTAGGGCCAGTTTCAATAGATGTACCAATTTGCATGCAACTAATATAAAAAAATTCTACAGGGAAGCCCTCAGTAAGTAACTTTGGCCAAATAATTTTTAGCTCTCATGCCCTTTTTTCATCATATTGTTGGGTTTTTTTGGTGTTACTCTTCGGGATTTTTTTGGGTTTTGTTGTTGTTGGTTGGTTCTGGGTTTGGGTGGTTTTTTGGGGGGAGGGGGAAGGGTGTTTATTTGTTGGGGGTTTTTTATTTGTTCTGCTTTTTGTTGATGGTGATGTGTGTTTTACTGAAGAGCAATGAATCTAATCCAGAAATTACATTCTCCTCATTGATGAGAGAAATGATGATATTTCTCCTCTCAATGATGGAGAAATAACTTGTAGGTATGTGCTCTCATTTTTAAAAAGTTGAAGCCTCCAGAAATATTTGCTTAAAGAAATCAAAGAACTTATTAAAAGTGAGTAAAAGAGCAGTAAGTTTCCTGGGGGGGAAGGTGGGTAGGGGTGTTTTCAACCCTTCCAAATAAGGGGGCCTGGGAGGTAATGAGAGTTAAGTCCTTGATGCATGTGTACTTACTAAAATAATAAAAATTCTGTAATATTACAGCCCCTTCTGCTTTATTGTGTAATGGGGGCATGCCAAATAACAAATCATGAAAAGATCAGTGTTCTTCCTGAAATTGGATTAACCAGCATTCTTTGGTATAAGAATACTGAAATATAAAAAGGCTGAAAGGCTGAAATAAAAGTTTTAATTAATGACTCAACTTTCTTTTTTTTTCCTGGGACCTGGTATTCAGGATCAGCTCTACTTACATGCCTGCCACCCAGAAATACATGGCAATGCTGAAAAAATAAGGTAAAATGCTCCATGGATACTTAATTTTAAATAATTTACTTTGCAAATTAGCATTTTTTCTTGCAAATGTTTGTTTTCTTTGCAATGATGTAGACTACTTGGTCATGTAGATGATCATATTGAGTGCATATTTTTGAGCCAGTACATAAAACTAAAAATTTTTTTTCATTTCTGAATTAATTAATTTACAATAGTAATTCATACAAAACACATCTTGACATTCTAGAGTTCAGTGTTAAATTTTAGCCTGAGCAAGACATTTCAAATTACGGCACTGGAAACCTGTATAGAAACATAAATAGATTGGACAGATAGGATTGGGGCCATAGTAAGACTAAGTAATTCTCTGTATGGCAAAGCTGAGAAGAAATCCGAACACCACTGGAAAGATGCAGAGAGTTAAACTAAGGCAGATGAAGAAAAATGAGAAAATGTTATGGTTAAAAAGCAGTTTCTACTAAAAAAAAAGAAAAAAAGCCAAATTTCTATTGATGCTTGAGTGATTCAAATTTCCTTAAAAGAAAGTAAAATGGAAGTGCCACTGGATGTCAAATGTAGAAGTGACTCAGAAATAAAACTTTTTTTTTTCCTGAGGGGTTCAAATATTAAGGGAATCAGATAGACTACACTGAAGTAAATTTTGAGCAATAAAATCTGCCATATACATTAGAGTGGTGTCCCTGGTGATGCTGACATCTGTGGTTCTGCCACTTAATTTACGCAGCGTTAGCTGGACATCACTGATGCTGTATGCTAGTTATACAAAAGCAATTCTGTTATTGACAGGTTTTAATGTTGGAGGGACTTATGTGATCTGCTTATGACTAGTGTTAGGTTTTGCTAGAGCTGAGTTGATCCACCTCTTCTGAGAGAATGAAAAAGCTCTTCCTGAAAAGAAGAATGAGGGTGAAAAATTACTATGAAGAACAGCTAAAAAAACAAAATGAGCAAACCATACCAAAAAACCCCCAATTTAACAAACAAAAAAGTCCACCACAAAGGGATTAAGTGGTTAAAAGTGTAAGGAAGAGTGCCAGTGGAAAACACACAGCGAAACACTCCTGGCAGCATGTGTTGCCTGTAAGCAGCCAAGGAAGAACTAAATGCAAGAAATGTTTTTTTCCAAAGATATGACAAACCAAGTGACTGTAAATAACCCTTCCTCCCATTCATCTCCTTCCCACAGTGCTCTGGACAGTCGGACTTGACACGATCAGGATGCATCTAGCAAGGGAATTCTGTGACTTTGGTAGGGCACTCAGAGAGGAGTAAAATTAGGGGTATGCGTACACACATGCACACAATAATGAATATGTGGGTTTTCCCATGTCACAGAAGTTGTCTTCACCAAGAAAATGAATACCAGCTTTCCAGGAATTTGACCCAGGCGGTGACAATGTCCAGACTGTGTCTGTCCTGGAGTATGTAGCTGTGCAAACTGCTAGCTCCAGCTGTGTGAGCGGGTTCTCAGGGGAGGGCTTCCCAACGCTCATGGGCAGCATTGTTCCACTCAGCTGACTTTGTCTCATCTTGGACTTCGTCTGCCAGCCTTTCTGTGAGGGAGCAGCAATGGGCTAAGTCCAGCCTCTAGTGAGAGTGTGGGGAAAATCTTGTGAAGGAATGAAGTTCTGGGCCTGCACGTTGCATCTGACTCTTTAGAAAAGTCCTGACTCATGTTGTACATGTTATCGTCAGAGTTAGAATTTGGAAGTGAGATGAATCACCCACCAGTGATGCTGTGACCNTTTTAATGTTGGAGGGACTTATGTGATCTGCTTATGACTAGTGTCAGGTTTTGCTAGAGCTGAGTTGATCCACCTCTTCTGAGAGAATGAAAAAGCTCTTCCTGAAAAGAAGAATGAGGGTGAAAAATTACTATGAAGAACAGCTAAAAAAACAAAATGAGCAAACCATACCAAAAAACCCCCAATTTAACAAACAAAAAAGTCCACCACAAAGGGATTAAGTGGTTAAAAGTGTAAGGAAGAGTGCCAGTGGAAAACACACAGCGAAACACTCCTGGCAGCATGTGTTGCCTGTAAGCAGCCAAGGAAGAACTAAATGCAAGAAATGTTTTTTCCAAAGATATGACAAACCAAGTGACTGTAAATAACCCTTCCTCCCATTCACACACCATCTCCTTCCCACAGTGCTCTGGACAGTCGGACTTGACAAGATCAGGATGCATCTAGCAAGGGAATTCTGTGACTTTGGTAGGGCACTCAGAGAGGAGTAAAATTAGGGGTATGCGTACACACATGCACACAATAATGAATATGTGGGTTTTCCCATGTCACAGAAGTTGTCTTCACCAAGAAAATGAATACCAGCTTTCCAGGAATTTGACCCAGGCGGTGACAATGTCCAGACTGTGTCTGTCCTGGAGTATGTCTCTGTGCAAACTGCTAGCTCCAGCTGTGTGAGCGGGTTCTCAGGGGAGGGCTTCCCAACGCTCATGGGCAGCATTGTTCCACTCAGCTGACTTTGTCTCATCTTGGACTTCGTCTGCCAGCCTTTCTGTGAGGGAGCAGCAATGGGCTAAGTCCAGCCTCTAGTGAGAGTGTGGGGAAAATCTTGTGAAGGAATGAAGTTCTGGGCCTGCACGTTGCATCTGACTCTTTAGAAAAGTCCTGACTCATGTTGTACATGTTATCGTCAGAGTTAGAATTTGGAAGTGAGATGAATCACCCACCAGTGATGCTGTGACCTCTGCTCCTTTTCATGGAAAAAGAGCATCAAAAGAAAATCCACTGACTAGTCCCACTTATACAATCACCTGTTAAAGTCATAGCTGGTATAAAACTAAAAGAATAAATGCAATTTTTAAAAAAATCTCCAGACCCATTTTCTCAACATAACAGTAGTTTTGTGGAGTCTCTCCAGAAAATCACTATGTAGGAGAGTGTTGCAGTGCTAGGTGTTGCTTAGCTGCTGCAGCTTTCCCTGGGAGCACAGCGGGGGCTTCTTGGGACAAGGCAGAGATTCTCTGCCCTCCTGCAGTCCATCTCGGACTCCCCGCACCGCTGCTCCAGCTGCCAGCCTGCAACTTCAGTGATGGCAAAGGAGGCGGAGAAGGCTCTCCTCATGGCACTGCAAAGGTCTTTATTCCATGCTGCCTCCCCAAAGCCTGGGGCCAGCACACGGGCTGGCCCNGAGACCCCATGGAGAGGGCAGGGAGCGGTCCGTAAGAGGGCGTACAGCGCCACAGGAGAGAGCGAAGGCTTTGCACTCCTGTGAGGAAGAGATGATGGGCAAGAGTAAGTGAGAGAAGATGAGATGGAGTGTGGATGGCCAGGGTTTGTCACTGATCTGTACTCCTTGGTGTCTCACAGAGACACTAGGTGAGCAAAAACATCCCTTGCTAAGATCCCCTTCTGCATTGGTGCTGGACCGCAACCTTGGCACACTGGCTTGGAACTGTTTCATTTTTTCTTTACCATCTGCCCATTTTACATCATCGCTTCCCTACTACAACATTGTAGATGCTGAAAGAGCGCAAAAGGATTTTAGAGGATACCTGTTTTCCTCTTCCCTTTAGTATCTGATCCTAGAGCCATTGTTTACAAATTCTTTTTGAACTTGCCAGTAACATCTGCCTCCACAGCTTCCTGCAGCAACACTTGCCAGAATTCAGTACTTACTGTATAAAGAAACACTTTCTTATGCATTTTAGATTCATTTCCTCATGCTTCATAGCTTTCTAAAAATACACTGGCTTTTACAAAACAAATAAATTATAATGAGTTTTAATTTCATCTAACTTTTGGAAAACTTGAAAAAGAAAGATTATGTAGCTTACAGTGTTATAAACCCAATTATTAGTTACAGTTGTTATAATTTTCACAAATATTTCTTGGTTTATAAATCAACATTCTGATTTGCTGTCAGGATCCTACAAACCATACCAACATACCATTTCCACTAGGTTCCCATCAGAAGGAAATTTAGTAGAATATAACACAGTAATTTTTGAGTGATAAGTTAATAAATCCTGCCACATGTTAGAATGTTGTCCATGGCTGCTTTACCTGGGCACAGTAATGCCATAGCCTCTCTTCCAGTGAAGTGAAGATTCGTGTCCCAGTAACATGTTCTATACATGAGGTAATTCGTTCAAAATTAGTGTAATGCCAGAAGGAAATACATAAAATGTTCATGCTACAAATTGTACTTCAATATACAGACAGAATTCCAAGTGTCTAGGATGCAAAAATACAGTACAGTATAAGGGCTTGGGTTTTTAAATATTGGAAAGATAAACTTTGTTTTTACCTTTTAAGCCAGGGCAAGCATGCAGCCAATATCGACAAATAAGGGCCAGATAAATTATTTCCAACACATGAATCAGTTTAAGGTAATATGGTACTTAACAATTTAAAAAGCATCTTGACAAGCATCACTCATAAGCTTGACCCTCACATGCTCTATTGACTTAATAACCAAGACAAAACATCTCTATCAGTAAAATGGCTGAAATATTAATTAACATTATTGTATTTTAGGATGTTATGGTTCATTTGGTCCTATAATTGTAAGTTGAAGGAGTTATATTGACTCACAGAAAAACAGTACTAATCACTACAAAGAAGTTCGGTAGCCTTGTAGTAGAAACCACTGATTTTTATTCCCCCTGTGACTAAAGAGCCACTGTTTCAAAGAAATAGCAAGTTATCCTCCTTTAAATTTTTCTGCGAACTTCAGTAATATGAGCTTGTGTGGTTTGACAAGTTAGGCTCTTAAGCAATTGGGGTTGTTGAGGGTTTTTTAAATAGGTTTTGTTGATTTGGTTTGGGTGGTTTTGTTCCCAAAAAACCCCAATATGGCTGAATATTTGTCTGGTGAAATCATTAAGAGGATGTTCATTATTTTTAGTGGACTGAAGAGTTCAGTTGAACTCTTAATCCAGAGTTTTGCTACATTTCAAGCACAAGGTGGAAAAGAGTAAGAAGCAGTGGAAAAAAGAAAGAATTGCCTTCACAGAAAACCATGGCTACAAAATTTTAAATTCGATAGAGGTTAAACTAACCTCTTACAGTGAATAACAAATGGCTGTTAAAGAAACATGAAAGTTAACTAACCACAGACAAGCAGAAGCAGACCATTAAAGAACTCCACAGAGCAAATAATGGAAGGGAAATTCTGAATCACTGCTGGTGAGCTATTGATATTCCTGTAATGAAGTGAAAATATTGATGGACAGAAGTTCTAGGACTCAATTTAAATTACACTTTCCTGAATTTAGGAGCTGTTTAACATAGAATAAGTAATCTGTTGTCTGTCAGACTTGGTCATATCATATACACAAATGAAATAAAACTATCTAATTACTTTCTACGGGGTTTCAAAACTTTCTTTTTAAGTACTCATGAGTAATAAATGTCAAAAACCATTTAACTACCTTAGAAATAAAACATTTACCCTCATGCTGACTCATGACGCTGGAATGCTTGAGCAGAAATCAGCTGCTTGCAGCAAGCACTAAGTGCAAATAGCTCATTTAGATATCACACATCCTCACAGTCACCTGCTAAGGCAAGCACGAGGCATTAAGTTTTTGCAGTCCCTTACAGCTGATGGCTTTTTATTTTTATCTTTTACAGTGTTGGAATTGAGAGAATACATCAAGTTAAACTACATCTGAAGAAAAAAATATATAGAGAGAAAAAGGAGAAGATGCAAATGTTAAAATGTTGATACAGTTGTGTGTTGACATTTTAAGCAATCAATCTTTCTGTTCCGTAGCAGTTCCCTGAAATATGACACAAAACTTAATAGTTCTAAGAACTAGCTCTACTGTCATTATGTGAACAGCACTCTTTTAAAAATCATGGATGAGCACAATTTCCTGTCCTGCTGAATTCAGATCTAGTATGTTTTTAAGTCAGTAAAAGGATGTTAACAAGGAATTGTAATGTCCAAATATCTTTTAAAAAGGATTTTGTCAAGAGTATATGCTATGCCTGTTCTGCTGTTCAGGCGGATTTAGCCAAGCTTTGGTTAAGAACAGATTGGGAGCTTCCTAAGCCTTTAGGAGTTCCCAGACAAAACCAAAATAAAGCAAAATAGATCTACTAGATTGTGATAATCTCAAAGTTGCCTCAGTTGTACCTTCATTCCTACGAAAGTTCTTTAGCTGAAAGTGTGTTTAAGAGGGATAGAAGACATGAACAACCCAAGGAGAAGGGTGTGAAAAGCTGATTTAAAGTATCCTGCTCGCCTGCCATTTTCTAGCCCATGGCGTATGAGATCCATTATCATCCCCTGAGGAACTCCACTCCTGATCAGCTGCTGGTTTGACTTTGAGCCATTGACCACCACCCACTGAGTTTGACAGTTTAGCCACTCATCTATGGTCTGTCTGTCCAGATCTTACCAGCTTATCTGTGAGAAGGGTGTCGTGGCAGACTGTGTCAAAAGCCTTGCTGAAATCAAGGCAAATTACATCCTCGGTTCTGAGCAAGTAATTTCCTCATAGACAGCAACCAGATTGGTCAAATGGGATTTACCCTTGACAAATTGATGTTGGCTTTTTCCACTGACTTTCTTGTCCTTCACATCCTTCCACAAGTACCTGTTCATGTTCTTTGTTTTATAGTTCAGGGTGTAAATTGTTTTCCCATATGTTGAGCGCTCAGTGCTTTGTATTATCATCGTATTTTTTGGCACTTATGAAAGTGATTAATAAGAGTATTTCTGAATTCTCTAATATCATAAAATCGATTTATATTTAAAATTAATAGAATATATTAGTGATTTTAACTGTAGTAAAATGTAATAACTCTTTTATTAAAAATTTATTTAGTAAATTAATATTTTACATCCTATGGCTGAATTTGAAGATAAGTTCTGGCCGTTTTTCTTTTTAAAACTATCAGAAATACAAAAAAATTCTTTAGAAGAGAATCCATTTACTATAACGTACTTCCAGATACTTACGGCAGGTCAAGTTTTGAAGAAATATTGAGAGAGCTGCTTGCAAGAATTATGCATTTCTAGTTCTTAATCAGTATTCAAAATTTTCCTTTATCCTTTGTTGACTTCTTGAGATGTGGCTTTAAATAGTATGAGTAAAGGATGCATTTTGATGATCCCTTAAAGTCTCTGTACTTGCTCGGGAGCAGGGAAAGCTGAATGTCACCGCTCTGTCAAACATAGGTGAGTGATGTTGCATTACGGTCAGTGGGCGTTTTGGGTCAGCGGGAGCCATAGACTGGTGAGATAGATATAGATATGTATATATTTCCAAGGCATAGAAACAGGAAAATAAAATAAAGAATGAAATTGCTATTAAAATTATGGAAGCATCATTCCCCTCCACTGCAAGTCAAAATGCTGACATTAACAATTTATTTCATCTCTGCATGCCCCAGGGCCCTTTACTATCCCTTTTTATAACTCTAGAAACTATTAAAAACCTTTACAGAACCAGGTTTTGAAATTTGTGCATGTGAGTTTTGAATCTTAAACATGTAGGTTGACAGGAGAGAGTTTATAAAGTTCTTCATTTGGGGGTTTTTGTTGCTGTTGTTGTGCCAGTAAAACACCGATTTGGGGCACTTTCTACGTGTATAATTTTACATAAGTAAGACATGGGGAGAGGGAAGGAAATAATGAACTCTTGAAATGCAATTGTCAGTCTTTATCTAATACAGTGCAATTAACTATAATCCATCTCATCAGGGTGTAGTCAGTGTTTTGGGAAGAGCTGCAGAACATACATGTTTGTATACCCTGCCTGGGTGCTTCTCTTGCTGGTGACCACTCTTTTTTCTATGTGGTATTAACATATGCAATGTATTGAATATTTTGCAACTTGTTCATATTTTAAAATCTAGTAACTTCTGTACTGCTTCCAAATAATACAATAAAAAAGCTGATTATCTTGAGAGTGTAAATTTCTAGCATTCTGCTATGATAGTACTACAATGGAGCTCAGACTTCTTTGTCTTAGGTGCCTGAAATTTCATAAGCATAGAATCACAGAACCATTTAAGTTGGAAAAGGTGTTTAAGATCACCGAGTCCAACTGTTAACCCAGCGCTGCCAAGTCGGCCACTGAACCATGTCTCCATGCGGCACATTTACACATCTTTTAAATATCTCCAGGAATGGTGACTCCACCACTTCCCTGGGCAGCCTGTTCCAGTGCTTGACAACTCCTTCTGTGAAGAAATTTTTCCTAATATCTAATCTAAACCTTCCCTGGCACAAGTTGAGGTCATTCTTTCTTTTTGTATTGCTTGTTACTTGGAGAAGAGGCCGACCCCCACCTGGCTACAGCCTCCTTTCAGGCAGTTGCAGAGAGTGATAAGGTCACTCCTGAGCCTTCTACTCTCCAGGCTAAACAACCCCAGCTCCCTCAGCCACTCCTCGTAAGACTTGTGCTCCAGAGTCTTTATCAGGTTCATTGCTCTTCTAATGAGTAGCACTGTATTTTAGTTTTCACTATTTAATTAAAATTCTGAAAGAATTTCTCTCAGTATCATTCCATTCATTTAAAATTCTCTAATACTGCCATGTAAAAAGGTAGTTTTTTGTTAGTAGGCCAAATTAATTTGAACAAAACTGAATTAATATCTTTATTTTTTAAAAATGAAATTGATATTAGGTGATTAAACAATTAAAGTACTATTAAATTCAGTGAATTTGCCCCTATTAGCATTTTCTAAACTGACCTAAAATTAGCAAAAAAACCCCCTACAATAATGTTATTTTCTGAAGAACCAGATGTAAAAGAGTCAAAGTTTATCAGGAAATACTTGAGTTTAGAGATACCTGACTTTAGAGACATGAAGTTCCTAATGATTGATAAAAAAATTCTAAATACATTTTTGTTCAAGACTCTGATGGTCCTTTTCAAAAGCCATCTTGAGTATTTGCATCATCATGCTCAGCTATAGTTTAATGTAAATCTCTGCTTTGTTGTGAATGATAGAAACAGCAGGCATGATTCTGTCAGGAGATGACAAGGCTTTTCATCGTGAGGTTTTCTGCTTAAACTTTAATTCTTGTAGGTATTACTGGCTGTGTGGCAAGTCTCATGTTGATTCCCATTAAGCCATAGATTGTAGAAGCATAACAAAGCTGAAAGGTGTTTTCAAAATCTTTTAATATGTAAGGTACTCTGTTTAATATCTTCTTCAGCACTGTCTGAGTGAAAAATCTATCAACACTTTAGCACACCCTTCAGCTTCATGTTTAATACTATGCATTTGTAGGACATATGATTTTGTAGTATGTTTTTGTCATGAGAATAAGCACATACCTGCCTGACTAAATAAAAGCCAACATAAGAGAAGGAGTTTATTTTCAGTGAGTGACTGTTATCTTGGATGTGGCATGAAACAACTGTGTTCTGGGAAATAAAGCAACTTACATGGAAGAGCTAAAGGACAAAGAGATTATCTCTAAGACTGACCCAAGGGCTACAAGCGAGGAAATTGCCAGCTAAACAGAACTCCATGAATATACATCAAAGCAGTGCTAAGCTGAACCATGTCCCCAGTCCTTCTGCCTACATACCCAAACAAGACAAGCAAGCAGGAGGCAGTACTCAGCAGAGCAGTTTTTCCTTTGCTATGCTTCTGAATGCTGTATCAGACAGAACCCGTTCTTTACTCTTAAAGTAATCTAAAAGAATCTGAGACATATGGCTATCTTGTTGGATGGAACATTAAAAAACAGAACAGAAAAGGAACACCCGCTGTGAGCGACTACAGAGTCCTAGCTCAAAGTTTGTCTCTACATTAATGACATTTTTGCTCCACCTACTGGTGGGAAGGTTTGGAGCCTTCTGAATTGCCATCAAGCACTTGCACCTCCTTCTGCAATTAGTCCTCTTGTTGAGATTAGATTAAATTTCAGCGTGCAGAAAAAAAAAAATGTTGATACCTCTTCCTAAAATTTGGGAGTGGGAGAGAAATTTTAATTTTAAGGGAGAAATAAACATCGTGGCTCAAAATATACAAGCAGATAAGCGTTACCTGCGGTGAAGATGGCTGGTGCTCATAATTTTGGACGGTAAAACAAAGAACAAAAAAACTCCCCAAAAATAAACAAATTGTCTCTCCAAAACATTCTACAACTTTATGCCTTAATATTGTCGATGATCATTGGTTTATTGTCTAAAATCCATCTGGCTATGGCAAAGCACAAAACTGTCCTTATATCATGTTCCTTTCTTCCCTTATTGGCATAAGGGAGCTGACAGTCATTCTGAAATGCTGGTTTGATAGAAGTGAGTATGTCTCAGTTCTGATTGCTCATTTTGCCACATTTCATGATTACTGTGTGATGTCAATGAAAATAGGACTTCTGAGTTTATTTGCACAGCTGTTGCGATTAGTTATGTTTGGTTTTAAGCCAGGAGGTTCTCAAAGGTTTACTCTGCTGTTTCTGAAGTTGTCGGTTTACCGCCTCTGCCTTTTTAGAATAATATCCAAACACATTTGTTGGATGTATTGTTTCATTCTTATTCACTGGACTGAAGTCAATGAATAAGCTTCTTGGAGAATTACTGATTCAACAGCTGTAGATTTCTCTCCTAATTGCAAGCTGAGGTCTTCATGAGGACACTGTGCAGTAATATAATGGCAATTCTTTAACGAGTCTTATGTGGTGAAGTTGATAACACTGTACAAGTCAGATTGCAGTTTTTCAAATGGGAAAAACCCCTCAAGCCCACTAGTAGCCTCGGTCTCATTCACATTCTGCAGATACTTCTAGCTGCAGTAGGTACAATGCCTGCTCTGTTTGGACCACTGTATCTGAGTTCATGTTAAACCAGGACCTGCTAATTACACACAAAATCACAGAACAGGTAAGGTTGGTAGGGATGCTTGGGGATTATCTAGACCAATACCCTTACCGAGGTGGGATTAGCTAGATGAGGTTGCTCAAGTATGTGTCCAGTTTGGTTTGGAGGATGACCAAAGATGGAGACTTCCCAGCCTTTCTGAGGAACCTTTTGTAATGTTTCATCCCTTTCACCATAAAGAAGCTTTTTAGACAAACAAATTTGAGCCCACAACAAGTTATGTTAGTACTTCATCATATGGATATCATAGTGAGATACAAAGTACTTGTGACCTCTGCAGGACTGGGTCATTGTGACTAAAACCATAAGAAGAATTGGGCTGCCTAGCGTAGGACTGGAGATGGAAGTCATATCCATGAGTCTGCAAATGGAATCAGAAAACACCATTATGATTTTGTCCCACTCTTAATGAGTGAAGAAGCTCTCCCTACACTCACAACCCAGCTGTAGTTGCCTGTCTCTTTGCTTCTGTAGGCTCCCTCAGCTGCTTTTCCAGGCCTGTTCATGATTCCACAAGCGTAACAGCAGAGTTTCTGAACTATTCAGAGGCTAAACAAAGAATCAGCTAGATTATTATCCTCTAGATATAATACAGAAGAAAAGGGTAAGTACTTTTCAGCAATTTTAGCAGGAATAGATACCTGCTCTTACAGCCATCAATGCTCTGTAAATGATTTCCTGCACCCTGAAAATGTGTAAATTCCAAAAAATATGTGAAATTCTGATGCTGCTGAAAAAAATCCTGTCAGCTATTTTTACTTATTAAACTTTCAGGTATTAAATTCCTATCAACTACATTTAGGGATTGGAGGAGAATGTATCGAGACTAGCCCTGGGGAGAAATCTTGGAAGTGTTTGTGGATAAAAAGCTCAACATGACTCAGTAATGTGCACTCACAGCCCAGAAAGCCGTCTGGGCTGCTTCCAAAGCAGTGTGGACAGCAGGTTGAGGGAGGGCATTCTGCTCCTCTTGCGGACAGTAGGTTGAAGGAAGGGATTCTGCCCCTCTGCTCCTCTGCTCTGGTAAGACCCAACCAGCAGTGCTACATCCAGTTCTGGGGGCGTCAGCAAAAGAAGGACAAGGACTTATTGGAATAAGTCCAGAGAAGGGCTGCAAAGTTGATCAGAGGGCTGGAGCACCTCTCCTATGAAGACAGGTTGAGAGAATTGGGTTCTTCAATCTGGAGAAGGCTCCAGGAAGACCTTAGAGCACCTTCCAGTAAGCAGATGAGGATTACAAGAAGGGTGGAGAGGGTGATACTGCCTTGAGAAGGCGAGGGGGAATGGTCTTGAGCTGAAGCAGGGTAGGTTTAGATTAGTTGTAAGGAAGAATGTTTTCACTGTGAGGGTGATGAAGAATTGGAGCAGGTTGCCCAGAGAGGTTGTGGACTTCCCATTGCTGGAGGTGTTCAAGGCCAGACTGGACGGGGCCCTGAGCAGCCTGGTCTAGTGGAAGATGCTCCTGCCCATGGCAGGGGGTTTGGAACTGGATGATCTTTAAGGTCTCTTCCAGTCCACACCATTCTATGACTCTCTGATTCTATGAGTCTATGAGTCTGTAAATTGACTACAATCTGATTAGTACTATCTGGTTTTGGCTTCTTTTTTACAGTCTCCTTTAAGATATTAACCGTATGTATCTAAAAACAGATGCTGTGATTCTTTCAGTAAAGATGGGCTCACATGAATAATTATATGCCAAATCTAAGGCAGCTAGTGAATTTTTAGGAGTATTCATCAAAAAAAAAGCCTTTTTCTTTATGTGTAAACTGACCATTCCAACGAATAGCTATGTTATATCTGAATTTACTCTGACTTGGTGCTGCAGTATTAGACACTTAGTGTGGCTATGATAGAGCAGGAAATACACATGTACAGATATGTGCACACATTTACACACATGTACACACGTATACACACAAGAGGAAAAAACACACTGCAGTTTAAAGTTGCAATCTACTAATCCTAGTTGTATAATAGAAAGTAATTATTGAGTTCCAGAAGTAAAATACGGTGAACAGCAAAACAAGAAGTGGTGTTTTCTCTCTCAAAAAGGGGAGAGAGACCTGCTGGTGCTTAAGTAGGGACATTGATCATGTGCAAATTAGTGACATAATACTGCAGAAATTTTTCTCTTTGTTCTTCCTTTGTTCTGCTTCTTGTAGGGGTTATGATGATTTTTGTATCTTCTCAGTTATAGGCTCTGGTTCCTCTAAGGTGATGTGGATTTCAAAGACTAAGGATGAGTTGCTTCTAGTTCTGTTGTACACTTTCTGTTCTGGTGTTTGGCTTAATGCCAGCATTTCTGCTATACATACCTAGCACAAGAAAGAAAAAAAAATCAAGAAGCAGTAAAAAGATTTGCTGGGGATAGGTGCCGTTTCCCCTCTGTTCCTAATTATGTATTTTTGTATTTTATGTATTTATATTTTCTATAAGGATTGTTGTGCTTGCCAGATACACGGATTTTATTCTTTTCTTGTTGCCTAAAAACTGATCATCCCAGCTCTCGAGATCACATCCAACCAAAAATAATACTGACTTTTTTTCTTTTCGATGATGTTTATAGCCTTGGGGATCTCTGTTATCACCCATATTCTCACACCCTTACTATCTCCTTGTGTTCGTTTCTTGGTGGCCACTGTTACCTAACACATGTGACGATTCTCTGTGACTGTTCTGCCAACCACTAGTTACAGAAGGAATGGCTTGTAAGAAACAGCCTGATGCCTTTTTTTTTTCCTGAAAAGGCATCTGTTTTGATGTAAGGCTTTTATACACACACATTGAAATACACTCAAATACACTCAGCCTTTTCAGAACGTCAGAATCTCACCATTGCAATTAAGACAATTGAGATCTGATAAGAACATCGGTAGTGTTAGCAGAGCTCAGGAGATTTGAAAAAACTGATTAGAATTACAATAATAGATTTCTACTCTTTTGACTATTATGATATCATTGGAATGAATTTGAGCATGCATCTCAGTGCTATTATATCTATTCTGTTACACTGAAAAGTTTTCTTAGCAGAGCGATCCAACATGCTGTTGAAAAATACCTCAGTGAAAACTTGGGTAGTCTTAAGGCTATACCTTTTTTCTCTTTTTTTTTTTTCCTGAAAAACAGATGATTTGGACACCTAAAAATAGTATGTATGAAAATGAAGCATAAGCATACAAAATAATTAAAAGCTTTTATAATTTTGACTAGTTGGGGATATTTGAGGTCTTGAGAAAGATTTCAGGAATAGAGATTTTTTTCTGCCAAGAATTTTAATGAGATAACATCTAAAGTACCAAGTGTGAATATCTTGGGCTGGCATTAGATAGAAGAGCAGTACTGATGTAGTAATGTACATAGTTAACATTTTGGTTTTCTGAAGACTGATCAGGGTAAGAAGATATTTTTAAAACCTAAGAACAGCAGTAGTTAAAGAATCTGAAAAAAATAGGGCTCTGCAATATAAAAGAAGAGTGAAAAGAGCAAAGCAGTGATCCAGACAGAACCTTAAAGAAGAATTTAAAGCTGGTAATACAGGAGTAGAACAGAATTTATACATGAACATGCAGAATTTTTAAACTCTTTTACTATGACTAGAGGTATGGATAGAGCAGGCAGTAGATTTAAAGAGTATGTGTATGAGTTTGGATCTAGAAATGGAATGAAGGACACCAGTGCTTCTACATGGTAATGGTCAGGTGGTCAGATTCATAGTCTCAATACGAAGTTCTTTAATCCTATTTTCCATGTTTCAATGGCGTGCAATCCAGCATAAGCATGGCTTTTAAAACCTGTACTTACTGACATGAATTTTTACATAAATTATGTAAAAAATTTACAATCTTATAAGAATTGCAAACTTTGTAGTTAAGAGCATTTTAATTGCCTAGAATTCCTTCTATCAGTTCCCAAGGTCTGTAATAGTTTTGAAAAATTATTGACAAATCCCTGTTCATAACTGCTGCTCCTTATTCTTGAAGAATAAGGCTACCATTCACTCTGTGTTTTATTCCTCCCTGGAAAAAAAAAAGCCTCACACTTCTTTTTTTCTTCATTTTAGCAGAAACTAGAAATAAAATTTTGGCACAATTTTTTATATTCTCTTTCAAGTTATAATCAATTAATATTCCATTTCCCCATTTTCTGGTTGAACTGAGGTATTTTTCTAGAGGTTTACCAAAATAGGCAATCTTTATGTAATAAATTTCTTTAGAATGTTCTTAACTGCCTTACCCTCTAAAATTCTACTGAAGTTAAAGGAACTGTTCTGGCAGAAAGAAGTAAAGCATCTTATTCACACTGTGTGCTCTTGGACGAGAATTTTATCTCTTCAAGCAACTCTCAGGGAGGAGGAAGGCAGGTTCAAACCTTATGAAGTGGCATGTGTTAATCTTCTCCAGTTAAAAACTGTATTACATTTTGATTGGCATGTACCTTAGAGCTTACAACTTCTTTTCTGCAGATGCTCTATTAAAAACCAATTAACTTTCAGTGTAATCAGGTATTTAACTTATCAGTTATGCAGTGAAAAATGTTGGGGGTGATAGCAATGACAAACAGGCTTACTAACTAATCAGCTGTCTAATTAATTTGAAAGTCTTTCATGTTTGATAAAAATTATGCATAATATGAACTGTTTTTAAATCCTGGGGATAAATATACCTGTAGAAAAGCCTTTGGGAAGGTTTGTCTTGAGATATATTCAGAAGGCAGCTGAAAGATGCAGAGGTGGTGGGGTATGAAACATTTTGGTTTCTTCTTTCTTATGTAGCCTTCCTCAGATGTTAATAGAAAAATCTAGAAAGAGAAAATGATTTAATTAAGGTTAATTAATGAACAACCTTTTCAGTGGTGTCAAACCTGATGTTCCAGGACAGATCTGCATCTGTAATAAGGGAATATTTAATTTCCTGAAAATTTCAGGGCAGATCATTACTTCTCTCCAGTTATTTATAAACGTGATGGTCTTTTCATCCCAAACAGGCAATTATTGACAGAGTTTGGGTGCTGGGCACTGCAGAATGCCATGTGTGGGAAGAGGTCAGGAACTACCCTGTGACAGTCAAGCCAGGTCCAGCTGGCTTGGCGACAGATAGAAACAATCTGCAGCACACCAGAATTTCAGTATGAGGAGCACAGGGCAGCACTGCTCAAACATCATTAAGAAATAACAGTAGATGTGAGGAGTAGGAGAAATGAAAAGAAAGTTGAGGCACGAGGATGAGGAGGAGGCACCAGAGACATAAATGGAGATACACGAGGAGATGTGAAGAGCACATTTTGCAGTAACCAGAGAAGGAAAATGCAGGAGACATAGGGAAGAAGACATTGCTGGGAATGCTGCTAGAAAAAAGCTCTTGGAAGGGGATGATCCATGCTGGAGAAGGTCCGAGGACTGCAAGAGCCCTGAAGGACTGCACCCCATACTGTGGTGGAGAAGGCCTGTACTGCAGGCTATGGGGGAGCCAGCTGCTAAAAACTGTGGGAATGGTGACTAGAAAAGGGCAAGGAGAGGTGTTAGCTGAAGCTGAGCCTATGAGGCCAGGAGCAAAGCTGTTATCCTATGTGTCTGTAAAATTGCATGAGTTTTGTTCCTCAGTACCTGAACCAATAATTAAAAGTTGTGTGAATCATCAATAAGTCAAACGAAGTTAAAAATCCCCTGGTCAAGATGGTTTTGCTCATGAAAGTGGTGGAAACAGAAATGTAACTTAACTTTAAATATTTTTTAGTTAAGTTTAATTTTTTCTTTTCGTGTATTAGCTAAAATAAATTCAATTAGCAAAAGTTCTTTAGACACACTCATTTATTGTGGCAGTGTTGTCTATGCAGTTTGGACCCATTATGGCTTCTGAAGGTTTATTTTTAAATTATTTGTTCTGTGTTTTGACCGTGCAAGAATTTTGGTAGATACCTGTAATATTAATAGTTATATCTAGTGGAAGATTTGAACATACATTGCTCAACTTGAACGTTTCTTGCATACCCTGGAGACCAGAGCTATAGTCTGTGTGACCTGACTGTCTAAAAAATGCATTAAGAATGTGATACTTTGAGAGTGCAAATGCAAGTCAGACAACAGAAACAGGCAAATTATCCTGATCTGTCAATCCAGCCATTCTTTAGGTTGCCTCTTTCAGAGTTTGAATAGATAACTAAACTGCATAATATTCACTACTTCCACTTTTGCTTTACTTCCACAGCTAATAAAAGGAACTGTAGAAGATTTTTAGAATACATTAGCAGAGATAGGGAATAGTGGTAATTTAGCTACAGGCTCAGTTTACCAGCAAGTAAAGTTGCTGCTGTAATGACAGCAGTTTCGTGGAGAAGTAAGGGTGGTTTAAAGATTAGCTGGGAGTACAGCAGCTTTCCTCATGTCTTAAACTTTCCTGTGAGTCATTCTTTATTTCAGAAAAGGATCTGAACCCAGCACTAGACTACAGAGAAAGGTGCCTACAGCTAGCCACTGGGAAATGTAATTATGGATCACTGAAAATTTTCCAGCTGCTCTAGATGTAAAGAATGGTTTCAGGTATCTACAGTAAAATAAAAGTGCTTCTGTCAGGCTATTGAGACAAATTAAATGACATGGGTATTTCTGTTTTCAAGGATTTTAACATACAGCTTTTGTTTTCAAACAAAAGATGCAGGTTTTGTTTTTCAAGGGACTCTTTCTCAGTTCATTCTTTATAAAAAATTCAAAGCTCACCAATGAAGACTGGAACATAACTTTGTTGAAATACTCAGATGGGAAAGAGGTTTTCACTTTTCTTTTTATTCCTAGAAATTTGTACACTCCTCTGTAACACTAAGCACATAAAAGAAAAAAGGTTTCTCTCTACATATCCCTCCAGCCTGCAGAGGTATATCAGAACTAAAAAAAAACCCTGCAAAGATTGCTTACATTACAAATACAACCATTCTTTGGACCATGATACACAAGATTTTATGCCTAAACATGCCCACATGCAAGCACATACATCTCCTCTCCAGGGACAGTTTTCTGCTGTACTGCTGCTGGTGATTTGATTCAGCAGGCTCCTCATGGAGCTGTGCTCTCTGCGCCCTAGGGAGATCTGGCAGTCCTGACACTCCCAGTGCAGCTTTTGATCTTCTCTACTGGGATCCTCTCTGCACCACTGCTTTGCTTTATTCCTGGGCCTTTCCAAAGACAAATATGAACCATTTGGATTACAGGCGTGTTTCTAGGTGGGCACTTAGTTGTTTCAATGCAATTTTTGGCTGTTTCTTGGTCGTGTCTCCCCATCTTAGTTTACACAGTCAACTCTATATCATTCAATCTCACTGCTGTTTATCACCTCATTTCCATGTGAGCGCACGAGAACTTGCCCACTTCTATCATCAGGAAAGTTCTGTCTTTGATTTTGCACCAATGTGGACATCACAACCCACAGGAATTATGCAATAAAAAGAGCAAGAATCCAAGTATTTCTAAGTTCAGGCACCTCTTGGCAAGGGATTTTCAGGAAGTCCTTTTGAATCTGAGGTCCTCATTTAATTCTAGATCTTGCACTGGCCGTCTATCTGTAGGTCATCTACTTCTTAATGTTTTTTATCATACTGGTGACTTGAGAAATTCTTACCTGGCCCCATTTGCTGTAACTTAGAGATACATAATAAAATAGTTCAGAGTATTTTAGTCTGAATAAACATGACAGATTAAGCGTAACAACTTGTTAGAAACCTCTAATGAATTGCTAAATGTATAGAATTATATCTGCTAATGTACTCCCATGCTACTGGAGGAAGTTGCTTCTTTTCATTTCAGTGAATACAAAAAATATCTTTTAAGTTTATTGTAATATTCATAACTGTATACTTAATATTCATTGGAGATTTTAGGGAACTAGCAAAAATGTGACGTAATCCTTTTTTTGCTTTACATACTGAGTCTGTTTGGATGGATGTGGAGAACAAGTTTTTATACCCTAATTTGACTGGAAATTGTGCTGTCCAGCCAAAATCTCACTTGATGGAGGAATATAAACCTAGCAGGTTTTGAAAAGGCGCAGAACCAACAGGCAGCTTTCTGGTTTCATCCCAGGGAAAGCAGGTCATATACACAAGAAGTTGCATAAGAGTTCTGACAGAACCTATGTTTACATTGTATGAGGACAGTTCAAAAGCTTCAGGAGAAGATAATCAAGCAACACCAAATTGGTTGTCTTGTTTAAAAAGCACTGAATTTAACAAGAGAAAAGTACAATAATAATTTAATGCTTCTTAAACTGTTTCAGTTCTAGGTCATGTGCTACACCAAAACCTCTCCAAGCCTGACAGTGCAAAGTTGCAATAAGCATGTTTTACTGCAAGTAATTTTGAAATGCTTCAGGCAACTCTTCACTAGTCATTAGCTCAAAATACTTAAAGAAAATCCTATTAACAATATAATCTTTACTTTTATTCAAGAGAAAAATTTAAATTTGTATTTGGTTACCATAACAGGAATAAATTCAGTGAGTATAATTGCCCTTATCTACTAAAATTTATCTTTATAGCTATATTAGGGAGGAGAAACAAAATCCATTTGCAATGTAATTTTCGGATGTACTTATTTTCTTTGCTTTTCTTTAGTTTTTTTGTCACAAACAAAAAAGCTTTTGCTGAGTGGAAGACTTAACCCTTTTCCCTCGCTGACAAAATGGGCTGGCATGAATCTTTCAGCTGTGCCAAAAAAGGTGCTGGTTTTCTACTTGGCTTCCCTAACTGATCTCTTTTCTGAGAAGTTTCTTCCAGTTCACCAGACCTGCATTATACAAGTCAAAACTTCTCTTCCTAATGACATAAACAGTGTGACTGAGTGCAAACTCAGCAAGCTTGCAGATTACAGCAAGTTGAGTATGCAACTGATATGCTGGAGGGATGGGATGCCATCCAGAGGGACCTTGACAGACTTGAGGAGTGAATGCTTGGGAACCTCATGCAGTTCAACAACAGGGCAATCACCAGTATGAACAGTTTGTGGAAGGAAGGGATTAAGAGCAGCCCTGCTGGGGACTTGGGGATGAAAAATTGAACGCGAGCCAGCAATGCACCCTGGCAGCCTAGAAAGCCAGTTGTATCCTGAGCTGCATAAAAAGAAGTGTCAATAGCAGTTTTTGGAAGGTAATTCTTCCTGCTTGTCCTGAGTTGCAGTATATTCTACTACCATCTTCATGAGCTGTNACTTCACCTGGAGTACTGCATTCACTTGTGGAGTCCACTTCTGGGTACAAGAAAGGCATGGACCTGTTAGAGCTGGTCCAGAGGAGGGTCATGAAAACGGATGGTGGAACACCTCTCCTACAAAGAGAGGCTGAGACACTCCATGTTTTTCAGCCTGGGTAAGAGAAGGCTCCAGGGAGAGGTTATTGTGGCGCCCTATATA
Source organism: Oreocharis arfaki (assembly GCA_013398015.1). Classification (NCBI taxonomy): domain Eukaryota; kingdom Metazoa; phylum Chordata; class Aves; order Passeriformes; family Paramythiidae; genus Oreocharis; species Oreocharis arfaki. The sequence continues at coordinate 375,037 of VZRR01002748.1, forward strand.
CAAAGCAGGGCTTATGAGAAAGATAGAGTGACATTTTACCAAGGCCTGTAGAGACAGGATAAGGGACACTTATTTTAAGCTCAAAGAAGGCAGATTTAGATTTGATATAACCAATAAATTCCTTTTCGTGAGGATGTGAGGCACTGGAACAGATTGTCCTGAGAAGCTGTGGACAACCCATCCCTGGAAGTGTTCAAGGCCAGGCTGGATGGGGCTTGGAGCAACCTGGTCTAGTGGAAGGTGTTTCTGCCCATGGCAGCAAGGCTGGGATTAGATGATCTATAAAGTTATTTCCAACTCAAAACACTCTATGATCCCAGAATTTTATGATTCATTTTAGGATTTGTAGTTCAGCTTTTAAAAATTTAAATAGTTGCACATTTAAGTTCTTAATTTCTAATAGATCAAGAGTGCAGTTGTTATAGTGACTACAGCTGTTGCTACAGACTAACATTATTCTAATTTTTTTTCTGTACTGTATTACAACTTGCCAAAGTAGGTGTAGGAAAATAGACAAATTGAAATAAATATGTGATGTCAAGCAAGTTTTACACATAAATCTTCTATAATGAAATTCAGACTTGTGTTTCTGTCGTTAGTTTGTACATTATATTACCGAAACTGAGCAATGCTTTACTACTCTTATCGTGTTACTCAGATTTCTAATCCAGAAATATCTTCTAATGTCATGAAAAAAACGTGTATTTGTTCTGCTTATTCAGGCACATGTTAACGTTTTAAGAGGAAAACTACCTTCTCCCTTCACTATATTCAATAAAACTTGTGACTTTCAGCTTTATGCTGAGACCAGTAATTTGACTGAAGTCAGCAGAGAGATGGAGGAGCAGTGACTATAATCGATAATGTATCTCTCTATATGTTCTTAAACGGAATCAACATATAAATATGCTCAATCCCACTGAATGAAACACAAACTACATTTCTACACTACGAGCTGGGGGCCCTAAAAAATATAGTTGCTTAGATCCAAAGGTTCAAGGATAGTACTGTCACTGTAGCTGGGATTAAGAAATAAAGTAATTTAAATTTATCCTTTACTTGCTCAATATGCTTAGGCTGTGTTTTTCTGAAGGAAAGTTCTATATTTAGGCTTTGTATCTATTTTATGAAAATTTGCACTCAGTAATAGTGTACTAAAGCAGCAGAATGAGATTTTTTTTCCTAAGATACTAGTAAAAAAGATGCAGTCAGAGCAAATGCTACTCATTGTGAATATGTTTTCAAAATACCTGTCACTACTAATTGGCAATTCCACTCCTTGCTCAGGAAAGACTGTATGAGCATCTCAACCTGTCGATTAAGAAATCTTCTGGGTGTCTTGATTTAGATGGGTAGAGGCATTGATGTGGAGGGGGATGGAATGAATGGCCTGCCACACAGCCTGCCAAATTAAACTCAGTTCTGATTATCATCAAGAAAAAAGTGCACGTATGTTATCTAATACTTGTTTAAAATACATGCTCTTATTTAGGTATAGAACCTTAGTGCCTAGCACCTGTTTGCACTTCTAAGTACCAGACATGATAAAATTATACTAAAATGACCATTAAAAAAATCCAAATACCCTGTGAAAAATTTAGAATATTTAACTCAAATTTATCAATCAGAACAGGCTTAAAAGTTGTTTCAACTGGTGTTCCTGAAAATTAAGTATTTGGTTAATTTTTGTGTGTTTATCTTGATGCGTTTTCCAGTTATCAGTGTCTTCAGGTTCTACAGAAGTGGCACAGGATGAACGCAGACTGTTATTGCTGTGTGTTATGGCAAAAAGACATTTGCTATGGCCCAGCATCCTTAAGCAGTATGTGGAAGAGAATGTAAAGGAATTGTTCGCTTTAAAGCAGTGCCTCCTTCACAGTTCAATGGAAGATGCATTTCTCCCATTAAGTGGTGGCCATGCCTCTGGCATGTGAACAAGAACTGCGATGAAGCAATTGCAGACTTTGAACATTCAGGCTGCTGGAAAATTCATATTTCTGAGAGGTAGTAGGTCCTCAGATCAACAGTGACACTTGCTTCAAAGACTAAAATTTATCAGCTTCAGGAAGGTCCAGAGAGGGTGAGGAGGAAAGAAAGAAATCACTGAGGAATTTGAGGTGGTTACCTGTATCACTTTATAGAGCAGCAACCTCTGACATCAAGTCCTCTCAGACTTTCCTTCTAGGCTGCCTCTTTTCTCAGGCTAATTATAAGACATGGCTCCATTTATGATAATAAGTAAATTGAAAGAAAACAGACAAATGTCTGTCAAGGTGTTTTTTACCTCTGTGTGTACGAATCAAAAAGTTCCCTGTAGCATGGTGTCATTTTTTTCTTTCTCTGTGAAATTTAGCTGCAGACTGAAGAAAATCAAAGATTGGGTTAAGTTCAGGTATTGGAGGAGGAAAGAAAAAGCACTGGAGGAAGCAGTGAAAAAACAGTAGAATTACAGAATGATTGAGGTTGGAAAGGACCTCTTGAGGTCATCTGGACCGACTTCCCTGCTCAAGTAGAGGCAACTTGAGCAGATTGCTCAGTTCTGTGTCCAATTGGGTTTTGAATATCTCCCAGGATCTCTACCACTTCTCTGGGAAGCTCATGCCTGCCTCTCACCACTCTCACAACACAACTGTTTTCTTGTGTTTAGATGCAATTTCCTGTACTTCACTTTGTGCCCATTGACTCTTGTTCTGCTACTGCACGCCACCAAGAAGAGTCTGTCTGTTTCATTTTCATTCCCTCAAAAGCAGGTATTTGTATACTTTGATAAGACCGCCCCCGAGCCTCCTCTTTTCCAGGCTAAAGTCTGACAGCTCTCTTAGCCCTTCCTTATATGGCAAATGCTCCAATTTCTCATCTTCTTTGTGTGTCTTTGTCAGGTCCCCTCCAGAAAGTTCTTACCTTTCTTGTGTGAGAAAACTAGGTATCTTCAAAGATAAATCAGTAAATGATTGAGGGAGAATGTTATTTTGAATTGACTGCAGGTTATATTGGTGAAATTTTGTACATAATCACCTTTAAAATATTACGTGACATGAACATAGAGCGATATTTTCCAGGATTTAATGTAAATTGTACATTAAATTGATGTAAAAAAAATGCTTTTGAATGTGGGAATTTCAAGGTCACAACTTTTTTTTTGTTCTGTCAAGTGAGGAAAAAAAAAAGGAATGTTACCTGGAATTAAAGACTTAATTCCTGTTGATTCAAAGAGCTTTTACATATTATGTGAAACTGTATAATACCTTTCGGCTTCTTCTCACAGGAGATAATGAATGGCGTGTTTCTCTCCTGAACAGATAAGCTTAAAATGAAAATCCAGCACAGCCTTAAACCATGTGTATGTTCTGATTTATGTATGGAGATTCTGCTAGCAGAAGGGTGTTTTGCTGTTACACTTTTGGGGATTTTTTTGTGTTTGTAGTCTAGGGAAAGAAACAACTTTCATCAGCAAGGTTGGGATCAAAACCATAAAGTGAGAAAGTTCTATAAAATTGTTTTATTAGCTGCACAGCATGCTTCAGAAAAGTTGTATGGCTTTGGAGTAATAACTTTAAGAAAGAGTGAGACAGTGTAGATGGAGTTATTTTTTTAAGGTCAGGACATTTCTCTATTTTTACCATCTACATAAGTACATAAGCGACCTTTGTTACCTACTTTGTTCTGTGACCTTTGTTACCTACTGATCTCACCACAGTCATGGTTTCTGATTAGTAGTGCATTCTGAGGAGGCCTAAAATATCAACTGGAGGTTCCAATGTGGTAGAAGATCAAACAAACTTATTTAAACTGATTAATTTCTTAATGATAACTAATACAACTTCTTGGGTGAATAGATTAATAAGCAACTGGTGGTCTGATTTCAGTGAACATTCAGAATGAACCCCGCATGGACAGAAACTCAGGTAGAAAGACATCTTTTTGAATATTCAGATTGTAGCTATTCAAACATTAACTATGCAGTGGCAAGACTTTCATATCTGCGCTGGACCTGACTTGGCTGGAGTCAACCCATAAAATGATGAGTTTTGTATCTGTCACTGAAACAATGCTGATAACACACCAATGTTTTCAATATTAGCATACTAGTAGGAGAGAGAATTACTTGGTCAGACTAAGAATCATTAAAAAATATAATTCATAAGAACACTTGTGATGGAATGAAGAAGTTGTAGTGTAGACCCCAAGCTTCAGATCTCTTAAGGCCTGCTGATGTGTTTGCTCTCCCAAACACAGAACTTCAGTGGGACCTAAGCCTGTTCTGCGTTTCCATAACCCTTTTCTTCAAAAAGGTGGAAGATAGGTGGGGGTATTTTCCAAATCTCATAGAAAAGTGGCAGAAAGCTTCTAGGTATTCAGGGCATAAACATATATATACATATATATACATACAGAGAGCTATATATAAATATGCATATGTGTTTATATTTAATAAATATATTCATATACTATATAATAATAGATATAGATATATATATAACTATAAATATGTCTATGAGATAAAAAAAAATCATACACATAATAAATATATAACTTCAGACAGTATAACTGCTAGTTTAAACAACATTTCTTTTCCCATTTAGCAGAGTTAATGAATAGAAGGTATTACATATTTGACCAGTAATGTTTTCTAACTGTTCAAAAGTGTTTCTCAAAAGTGACATTTTTCAGTAGACCTTTTTTTCCCCTGTGTGTAAGCTCTGTAAGACAAAATTTTAAAAAATTAAAATTCTATGCCCTTTTCCTTTTATCTGTTCCTAATCAGTGAATAATGCAATGAGAATAAGTCAAAATTTGGAACACTTTCTCCTCAGCCACTTTTTTTCCCCCTGATTTTTCTTTTTGCCTACTTCATAACACTGTGTCTTCAATATGGGAAAAGCTATGAAAGGTAATATTTTGTGCATGAGAAGCAGAGGAAAAAAGTTCAAGTTAGCTCCAGCATAGCTGTCAGGAAATGTGGACCACAGTACTATCTAAAAATCTGAAAACTTACAGTTATATGAAATTCAAAGTAAAACTCACATATCCTATATGCTGAACCCGGTTTTCTAGGTCTACTCTTTGCCCATATATTTTGATCAAATCAACTTTGGACACTTTTTTGCTTCCAGACATTTTTTTTTGCCATTTGAATTACACAAAGATTGTGGGTTTTTTCTTTCACTGAAATTGCTGAGCAAGTAGCTGTTTCAGAGACACTAAGTAAGGATTACTACAGACATATAGCTTAGAGACAGCCGTAAATTTTTAATAGCAAAATATAATTTTTTATAGTTGAAGACTAAAACTGCATTCAGAATATTCTGTATTGCTTGAAGTTGTTAGAAAATGCTGAGTATTAGTTGTTTTCAGCAACTTTCTTAGAAGGCTGTTTGTTTCCCTTTGGAAATAAAAACTTGGGTCATTGACTGAAAATCTGAAAGGAAAAATAACTATTTCTAACAGGAGTATTTCATGTCAATGGCTGATAGTGGTGATAGCCCAAGGAGTATTTTCCAGCCTGCTCCATTTAGTGTGGTCTGAAAATATAATCTTAGAAATCCTCCAGCTTTTCAAAACTTAATAATACGTTTTCAGAGCACTTTTTCCATTCCATATACCATTTTAATGACAAGTTCAGTATGGTGAAATATCATGATATAAAACAAAAGATGGGTGGATTGCAAATGGAAAGACTCCATAAAATCATGGGATTTAGAAAAGAGACTTTTTTTTTCTTCAATGAAACAATGTGGGTTTTAGGGTTGCCAGATGTAGACAAAAGTTCAGGTAAAACCTATGTGATCTTAAGACAGCTTCAGTTTCAGTTTAGAATAAGTTAGTTTCCACGTTGTAAAGTTCAGTTTAACAGAAGCTTACTTTTCCTTGCACAATCAGTGTTCTTTTCTTTTCAGGTTATGAGATAAATGTGCATTGGCCTCCTAGTACAAGGTGAAAAATTGACCACAATTGATTTCTATGATGCCTATGAAAAAGCAGGTGCCTATCTTGTTTCCTCAGTTCTCAGTTTGCAAAGCTGAATAATTATGGCCTCTTTTGTTAGACTTAAAGCAGAAGCGATTTCCTATACTTGATACTTCTCACAGGCTTTTTTTCTGATGTCTGCTAGTTCTGCTACACCTTTCCTGCAATGTCGACCTGAACTGGACACAAACACTGGCACTGCATGGGCTCATGCAATAACAGAATGAAATTTGCCATTTGTCCTTATGTCTTTCCTCTCAATTACTGTGTTTTCTGGATGTGTTGGGACTTTTTGACAAAAAATAAACGGACCACATAACCTCAAGTCTGTTTGAGTTGTTATGGTCAGCTCACCTTTTGTCTGTGGCACATATAATGACTTTTTCTGCTGTTTTGCTGCTCGGCTACTGAGTAGAATTGGCATATCCCAACAGCTGAGCAAGTACTCATTTGTCTTTATCAGTATTTGCAAAAAGCCTTTAGATTTTAGGCTTCAATTTCCATGACCTAAGTGACAGACTCATATTCTTTTAGCAGAACTGACTTAACTCTTACTTTATGGTAAGAGCATGATATTGCTATAAGTTATCATAGATTTATATGTCTACTAATTATTTACTATATAGTTAGAGCACCCAATGTAATGTCTTTTGGCTCCCTGTGTTGTCTTTTCTTTGAGTTGAGGAAATGGCCACAAGGAAAATTTTTTATCAGATTCTTATCTAAGTGTTCATATGAAACACTTACAAATAATATAATTTACCTATATTTAGAATAGGTAAATTACAAATAAAGGCTGCAAAAGAAAGTTTTTCCATCAGAAAAAAAAAAAAGATTCTAAATTTTGATTGTCATAAAAACTGCAAAATGAAAGCTTCTGAGGGAGGGAAAGGTTCTTGGAAGAAAAACAAGGCTTGCATTGGTTCAATGAACTTGTTTTTCTTCTGCTCAAAAAGAAACATTTCCGTAATGGACATCTGCAATGCAGCCCAAGGAAAAGAAGAGCTTAAGCTACAAAATTGTTAATAGAGATGCTCAAACCCCAACTTGGTAAGATACACTTATAGCAGAGTAAGACTTCACAGTTCAAATCCCCCATCTGTTTATCTAGAGAGAGTAAGCTTCAGTCACATCATAGGTACTGAGCATCTTTTCTTCACCTAAACTTAGGATGGCATGAACTTTTTCTAGAATGGATTATTTGTTTTGGACCAAACCCTTATTTTTAGACAATGACTGTTTATGGCTGGGAACCTTAAGCTATTTGAGAACATACTATACTTTTTATTTTGAATATTGATCTCTAAATTCAAAGAACTAAAACTAGGCTAAGCACATAATAAATATAGAGAGATGTAACAGAAATTGTATTCCAGCAAACCCTACTGTACTCTTTGTGAAATATTCCATGCTCCTGACAAAATTTTGTATTTATTTAGGTCTGCAATTCTGGCTTTTTTTGTTGAAGTCCTCAGTACTTCCGTGTTTCAAACATCACAGTGTACACTGATTGCCCTTGAAATTCAGTCTAGAATTCAATTTACTGGGATCATTTTATTTCCCAACCAGGAAAAAAAAAAAAAAGTGTACTTTTATATTAGGGGATTTTTTTGAGTAGTATATCCAGTGTTTTGAAAACATTCTTATTGCAGCCACAATTTTCCTGAACACAGAACATCAAAATAACACATAAAAGTCCTTTATGGATACCCAAAGCTAGAGAAATAAGTTTGAGCATGATTATTCAGTATTTGTCTCATTAATACTTTATCCCTTTGCCATTTTTATAATTTCCACAATTATACCCCAGGCATCAAAAAGAAGTATTTATCTGCTTTAATCTAGAGAAGAAAAATGAAGTAATGATTTCAGCATTACTGTTGCAGCCACTGCTACATATACATAACTTCATAACCTAGCATGTAAGCAGTTTACACTGAGCACATATAAATACTTACATAGAGTTCCTAATGTACATTTGTATTCTAGAACTACATTTTCAAAGCTAGGAGGGTTTCCATAGAGAACAATCTCAATTATTATTCTAAAAGAGCCCCTAAAGGTAACAATTTACAGGAAGAATCTCAAATCTTCCTCCTACTTTTAAGCTTGTAATTTTAACGGAGAAAAATAGTTCTGAGAATAATTTGCTTTGTGAGCATGGTAGGATGAAATGATATACAGAGGGAACAGAGGGCTATGCAAAGGAAGGGATCAAGATGCTTTGAACAGTAAAACATTTGGGAAAATAGAGGGATAAGGAGATAAAAAGGGATGGTTGTGTAAAAATGACAAATTTTAGAAAAGTAGCCCTACTTCAAATAAGTATTGCTTTTAGACTAAAAGACTTCATCTGTTATTTGTGTTTGCAGAGCAAAGAAAGAAGACAAAATTATTTTAAAATCTAGAAAAATTAATAAAACACCAATTATCTGACTCATTTTTAAAATTGGTAAGACAGCTACCTTTCTCTTCATTGAAAAAGCATTTCATTCTTTTAAGCTACACTTTTTCTTGCGAACATTTGGATTTTCATTCCCATTGTAAACAATTTTTGACCTGAAAATTTATAGATGCCACAGAAGTTTTTAAAAGTTCCATAAATTATGACATCTATATGAAATCTCTCTTTTCCCGTTTTTATTTTATGTTTCACTATGTAAAAGGAAAATGTGTTCTTAGCACATAATATATTTTGTTCTTGTAGTTGTGTTTCATTATTTTTTTTTTTTTTAAATAAAATGTTATTTCATCTCAATAAGATTTCTTTTACTTGTATGGAAAAAAAAAAATTCTTTGGAGAGTTATCTCCTAAAAGTCTGACCAGCACTTTTAAAAAAAAACAATATTTTTCTATATGAATAAAGGGTTTGGAAATATACTTTCCCAGATAACTTTTACAGGCTTTTTATTATTTGATATGTATTATTTAATCATTACTAATGGAAATTATGAATGACACTCTCACCAATCATCTTCTACACTCTATGTTTTCTAGACCACAGGTCTCTTTTCTCAGCTCTCAGCTTTTTCCGAGAACTGAAAAATCTAAACAAAATAGCCAATTTGTGAAGAAATGTCTGAACAGTCTGATTGAGAGTCAGATGTTTCAGTGTATCTTAGACAGAGATTTTATTTTTCAAATGCAGCTGTGCCTCCCTTAACAAATGCAAACTGTTAGAGCTAGGTGTTCTTCCTTCCAATATGCAGAGTATTCTGGTGATTTTACCTTGTATATGTTTTTATGGTATTATAAGATTCATGTCTTGCACCACGACTATACATAACTTTCTGTGGTACTATCACTTCAGAATTGAGGATTTCCTCAGAATAAATTGTCAGGATTTTATTTCAGGGTACATCAAAGATATTTTAAAATTAAAAACTAAGGTGAAAAGTGTCAGTTCCTAAAGGTAAGCCCCTGAATAGACAAATTAGCTTTTAAGTTTGCAATTTGAACTAAAAATGCTTGTTAAATACTCTGTCACTGATGTGACAACTTAATGGAAAACAGAGTAATGAAGAAGACATTTGTGAGCGACTAGAAAATAAATAGTTGCATTTCTAAGTGTCTCTCTCAAACAACAAAAGTGTCTGTAATGCAATCAAGTACTGTATTTTGCTTTGTATTTCCCAAATGAATATGTCTATGTAGCCTTTGACTTAAATCGATCAGAGTAACACTCTTCAGAGAGATGTGAAATGCAACTTTTTGGTGGCTTTTCATTTAGCAGAGCATCATAGAGAGACATGGGAGATGACAATAATAGGTTTTTGTTACTTTTTACCTTAAAATGGTGCTTTTATGTCTAACACCATCACTTGTAGATTACTATAATTTATTAAAGCAAATCTGAATTTATCTAATACTAGCATTATTCTATTCCTGTTTATCCAACTAAAGAATCCTATAACACTTTGTCATAAGCCACAGGAAAAAGGAGTATATTTTATTTACTTCCCTTCTTCCAGAGCAAATTTCAATTTCTACGCAATGCTTCAAACCTAATTATTTCCTTTACTACTATCTTATGCCAATTTTTGAGTCTTTACACTACTAAAACAACTGGGACTACTTACAAATGTACTGCAGTCAGTAGAGTCTGCAGTGTAACCGTAATACAGTGACGAGTAATGGCACTCTTGCCATGTCTCAATAAGTAGTTCAGTTTTACAGAAAATCTGGCTGGGATTCTCAGTGCTCTTGATAATTTCTTTTAGGTGTTTTCATCCCTCTTTACTCTAAAACATTTGGAAAAGTAGCAAGAAGACTGTTGCCCATCTTTCAGCTTCCAGTTGAGGAGTATTGACCAAACCTGTTTTATTTTACGGTATTCTGAACAGGAGTGGAACTTGATGTAAAGAGACATCTCAGTCCTAAATAGATGATGGTGTAGGGATTCAGTTCGTTTGGGTTTTTTTTTGCAAGAGGTTTATGGAAATAAACCATGTGTTCATAACCATGAGAGGGAATGGGAATGAAAAGAGTGGCATCCAACCTTCATGGTAACAGTAGAATTATAGTTAATATGCTCTTCCAAAATCACTGTATATTTAGTTCAAAAAGAGGAGACCTGTGGATTTTTCATGTGGAATTGTTTTTTGATAACATTATAACTACACACATATTTTTTAATCTGAAATTCCTTGCAACAAGAAATTGATACCTCAGAAGACTTAAAATTCATCCAGTGAGTTAAAATCCATTTTACACACTTAAAAAAAAAAATGTATTAGTCAATTAGAATATCATAAGAGGTTAAAAAATTCCAAATCACATATTCTTACTGAGTCAGTTTTGGTTTAAGAGGCCTAAATTACCTGGAAGGACATATATTTTGGTTCAGTTTGGTCTCTTTTTTTCTGTTCATATAATGAATGGACTTGATTCATATAATCAATACTGTAAAACTCTGCAGCATATTAATACATGCTATGTAGTGCCACACTGTATTTTGAAGGGGAATTAGAAATATCTAATCATCTATAGGTGATGAACTTCTTCTAAACATTTGTCTATTTAAAATAGTAAAAAAATATTAAGATGCTGTATTGCCTCTGTCTTTCATAACATAAAATTGAAGCTCTGACGTATTAACTTGTGGACAGCATTAACTTCACATGCAAACTCCAGTTTAGAGTGGTAATCTTGCAGGCAGTCATCACCTATTTCCAAGCCTAGTTTATGGGTCATAAAAACCCCCTTCTGATAGTTATCAGTTAGATCATACAGAATTTTTCCATAAATAAATATCTTGCTTTTTTAACCAAGTTTAGCTCCATGCCAAATGAAATATTCATTTTCCTATATTGAGAGAAATAGACTCTTCTTTTGTGTCATTTAAACCAGAATGTGAACTTTAACAAGGCCAGAATCTGACAAAGTAAACAAATCTGAAAAGAAATCGACTTCTGCAACATTTCTAAATACTGTGCTAAACCTCTTAGCACAGAGCAAGCCCATGCAGATCACAACGAGTTGAATACTGTAATGAATGGCTTTTCTATTCCTAGCACTTTCCTTATCGAGTGGTTTTACTCAGGAGGCAAATCCATTAGGTACTGAAATAAAAATATTTTCTCATGATACTGTCATGGTGTCTCTATGGAGACAGTGAGCAGTAGTTTTGTCTACTTCATACACTTTGAATGACCGAGAGAGAAAAGAAAATGTAATCAGACAACATGCATAAAAATGGATTTTTTTTGCCTTTTAATGATATCATACCATATCATAAAACAAAACATCTTCTGCTTTTAAATCAAATACTCGAAAATGTAACATAGCTAATTAACTGAACAGAGAGGTCAGATCAGAAAAATGTCTGTGCTGCATAGTTTTAGACTTTTGCCTGAAAGGACTGAACGATAATAATTAATAGGAAAAGCCAGATATTCACTAGTATGATAGAGATGATTGGAAAAAAATTCAGGCACAGTGTTAATTTAATGACACTCTGAACACTGTTTCTAATAGTAATGTGTGATTAGTGCATTTGTGAATGTTTGGAGAAAAAAATCAAATTGAAGTGCCATAATTTTTTTTCCTGAGGGACAGGAGGCTTTGTCCAAATAAATAAACAAATGCAGAAATGCATTGATGGTTGATGTCAAATATTTTTATTGTATATTTATTCCTATGTTTAATCCACCTTATGTTCTGATGTTAAGCATAAGTTAATGTCATGAGCTAAGTCCTCATATTCTCTTTTAAGTGCAAAAAACTTTCATTCATAGCTTTTGTTTATAGAAGATAAAAGCATGGAAGAAGTTGTCTGTTTAATTCCAGTCATTGTATTGTAAGTTCTTACTGCCAATTGTTACATTGTCAATACTCGAACTTCCAGTAGATAGATTAATTTCTACAATAACTTCTCATTAAAAAAAAAAAAAAGTCAGCTTTTCCTCCTTAATTCCTTAACCTTTTACTCCTTAAGCATTAGACTGTTGGATTTTACAAGGTGGAACAATCTCTTTTTATTGTATCAAATGTATTTTTTCCCAAAAAACTTCAAGAAATTTTGAAGTTTCCTCTAAGAGTGATATGGGAAAAATACTGTGAGATAAAAGATTTCTGTACACTGCTGCGTACTCAAAGTAAAAAGAATCAACAAAATGTTCAGTAATATGGTACAGTACTTGATTGGACACAATAAGTTAAAATTGAGCACAAGAAGCCCAGTTTAATACCAGGTGTTTACTGACTGTCAGACAGGAAAGATCAAACTGGAAAAACAAGCAGCTAAACGAAGAGTAACAAACACAGGTACTAATTCACCTGATTGATATATTGAAATTTATCCTTTAATTCAAATTGAATATCTGTCTTTTACGTCACACAGCCCTTCAGGTGGGGAAACCAAAACTATCTTCACACTAAAACCTGAAAATGTTATGAGGACATCAGAGCTCTTTAACAAAGGTTCATCTCGGAAGTTAATCAAATAACTTTAGGAGCACAGAGGTTACCTTGCCATTCCACTTTCAAATCTATTAATGTCATTGACAATTGTCAAGATGCAACACTTGCCTTTCTGCCCTGATTGTCAGATTAGAGTGGTAACAGACCTCTTGATTAAGTGCTTTTTCAGCTTACAAATTCACAGTAGAAAAATGATTGAAATTAAACCCACTAGTGTAAAACATATAATGGGCATGACCTTTGTAGAATGAGACACACAGAGAACTGAACAGGAAGTTGCTTAAATGTAGTGAAAAAAAAATTCTGTTCTATTTTCTTTGTAATAAAGGACAATGACACTGAGACTGTGTCATGAAACTGAGACTTCCTGTGTGTTCATATACAGGCATATACATGAACATACGTTGCATGTTCAGACTAAAAGACTTGCTAAGATTTGGTTCTTTGAGAAAATATTCTCACTGTTATAGATAATTTATTGAAAAAAAAAAAAAAAGTAACAGAATAGAAGCATGGGGAAACAATGTACCCAGCAGTATGTAAGAAAGGACAGACAGTGCATTGCCTGGGATCCATTAAGATCTGACTGCATACCTATCTTTATAGCTCAGATTTTGCTCCCGTTATACAGTAATGTCCCTTGATATGACAATGACTTCTGTTGATGCAGAGGTTATGCTTTTTTCCTTCCACAACCCCATGTTGCAAAAGCAAAAGAAGGCTTTTTAATGTTCCTGGTCTTGTGAAGGTCTTTTTGGTTCTCAAGGACATTTGGGCGCATCAGCCCTGTCGCACATCCAGAGAGGCAATGTGCCATTTATAGAACAGATTTTATCTGCCATCTTGCTATGAAAAGACTATCTTAAGTATATTTCCTTGATAAAAATTTACTTGACAGAGAATACACTTCCAGAAAATGTAGACAGGCAATATAACAATCCACTGTTGCTAAACGAGAAGTTTCAGTCAGCCTTTCTCCACCAACAGAGCTACCTTTTGCCAACTCCTTTGTATCTTAGATACTTTCGTGGCTACTTTAAATACTGTTATGTAGGGGAAAATTTTCTGACTGTTTCCCATCAAGATAATGTTTGAAAAGCTTACAGAAGGGCCAGAAATGTGCAGAATATGGTTCAAGATGAGGAGGAAGATGAAAAAATGTGAGGAAGATTTCCTCACTATGATAACTCTGAGTTATTAGTCCACCTCTAGTTCCTTTAAAAAACCCGATCTTCGTCATGCTGCAGTATTAGCAATCTGAGCTGGGTATAATGTTCCACTCATTCTAGCATGCTTGAAAGCTTCTATAGCTGAAGTAACACTTATCTTTGAGAGGAAAGTCCCAAAAGTACTATAGAAAAATAGCTTAGTACTCATGAGAAAGATCACAGGTGAAAATGGATTGCCCTTCAAACCTTTTGTCAACTAATACAGATAATAAAAGCAAAACAGAAGTCAATATACTAATACATTTTAATAAAAAAGGGTGATGTTAACAAGAGAGTTGAATCTGTTTAAGAGGAGAATATTGTAAGCTTGAACACTAACTATTTCAGGGCATGAAATTATGACTCTGGAAAGAGGCAGTACTGAACATGAAATTAGACAGAATGACTGAGTAGAAAGAAGGTGAAACAACACCTGCAAAAAAGAAACCCAAAATATACTGCCCAGAGTCACTGTTTTAGCTACTATAAACTGAATTACTCCTCATCGAGGAGGAAGTCCTGCATAAATAACAAGTGAACCCAAAAGGAATAAAACATACAGTAGCTCCATTTTTATATATCTGTAAAAGGAAAAAGAAGGAAAGCACCAGTAAAACTGGTTTGATGCTTACAGTGCCTCAGTTGGTCATAGCTAAATTTAGAAAACTGTAAGAGAGATCAGTGAGAGCTACTGGGAAAAATGGACAAGTAAGACCAAGTTTGTCCATTGCTTTATACAGAATCTGGTACCTGTGTAAATAGCTAGGCTGGTATGATTGAGAGCCTTTTATGTGCACAGGGACTAAAATCATTGCATGAGTCAAACTTTCGCACATGCACAGAGGAAATTCTTGTGAGTTTGAACCTGCTACCCAGAGCAGATGGCTGTTTTGCTACCATAACTGTGAAAGTTTCTTTGCTGTAGAAATGGCTGTCCTACCAGAATATTTAGCCCTGTGTTTACACGAGAGCTGTACTGGCCTTTCAGCAAATTTTTTTCCTGTTTTTTAGTATTTGTCTACTATATTTGTTTGAGGTAAATTGTAGACTCAGAGAATATATCAGTTTGGAAGACATCCATAAGAGTCATTGAGTCCATCTTTCTGGTCCTTGTAAAATGACCTAAAACTGAAAAAACGAAACCATAGTGTGGTGGTTGGGAAATAAATTAGTAGCTTAAAGACAAGGTGAATGGATTGGCTCCTCCCAAGGTCCTTTGTTCTTTCATTATTGTGTATTCCCTTTTTGTTATTGCTATGGATTTTGTATTCCCCCTTCCCTTTCTTCCCTGTGTCTCCCCTTCCAGGTTGTTCTCCCCTCCCTGTTTCCCCATTGGCCCCTGTTCCTAGGCACTCCTTCGGGTTTCCCCTATTTGCCCCTGCACCGCAGCCCGCCCCTGTACCACCCGTGTGCCCTGAGACCATTGGTTCTCATGCTCTCTCCGCCCTCCCTGTCCCCATATAAGATCCCCCGACCCTCGCGTGTCTTTGTCCTCGCCTCTGGGCTCCTTGTCTCCGCCTCTGGGGTCTCTGCTGCCCCTGGGAGCCTCTGCCTCTGGGCTCCTCCTGGGGCCATGGCCCCTGGGATTCCTGATGGCATCTAAATAAAGTTTTTCTGTGGAACCCATGCGAAGCCCCTCCTCGCCTCCTTTACCACCACCGCGTTGAGGAGCTGATGCTTTGCAGGCGGACAGCGCCTTTGATGCTCCCGGGAAAGATGTGGCCTGCCACGCCGCTGCCGGGGCGCATTTAAAAACATTTACAACACCATAGGATGAAAATTATATAGATATTCTGGAACTCTGGAAGACTTGGGACAATGATCCCTTCTCTGGAGACCCTGTTCCAGTGACTGATCACCCTCTCAGTGAAGAACTGTTTTCTAATATCCAGCCTCAACTTCTTGTGATGAAGCTTCATTTAATTTCTTTATGTCCTATCACTAGTCATCAGAGATTGAAGATCAGCACCTTCCCCTCTGCTGCTTCCCTTGAAGAAGTGGTAGACTGTGATGAGGTTGCCCTCAGACTTCTCCAAGCTGAACAAACCAAGTGATTCCAGCTTCTCCTCATAAGTTTTGTTCTCAAGACCTTTCACCATCTTTGTAGTCCTCCTTTAGATGCTTTCTAAAAGCTTCATATCCTTCACTTATTGTCGTGCCCAAAACTGCACACAGGACTTGAGGTGAGGCCGCAGAGCACCAGAGTGGGACAACCCCTGCTTCAATAAGTCATTAAAAATCTCTGCTTTGTCTTTGCCCCTATTTTTAAATGGACTGTCCTCATCAAGTACTAGATCAATGTTACCGCTAATCTTTGTTTTGCTGGTTAAATATTCCAAAAAGCCTTTTTTCCTGGCCTTCACAGTACTAGCCAGGTTGAACTCTACTCAAGCTATGGCCTCATGAATTTTCTTCCTAGAGTGGCAAACAGCATTTCTGTAGTCCTCCTGTGTCACCTGTCCTGGCTTCCAGCGGCCATAGACTTTCTTTTTAGACCGAAGTTTTAGTCTGGTTTAAGAAAGTTTACAGCGGCCTGAACCTCTTTAAAGCTAGTAGAAGGTAGTGTGCTATTGAAAGATGAGAGTGGAAATCCAAGTTTGCGAGGAGACAGAATGCAAGCAGAGGAAAATCTTTAAGTATTGGATTAAAGTATCACCATGAAGTCATACTCTGCCATGTTCCATCATGATGGTTTTTCTTTGTTTCATGAGTGCTCTCATTAGAATAATTCGATCTTCGTGCATAGTAACTTACTGACTGCTACGGATAAACATAATGAAATCTAATCCTCAGGGAATGAGTAGCATAAACTGGCACTGTCTGTGGAATGCTAAAACCATCTAAGTTGACAGAAAATGAATGATGTCAGTGTAGTATTGTGGCAGGGCATGTCTACCCCCTCTCTCTGCCACAGATGGCTGGTGCATATGCAGGAGATAACTCGGGTGGGTCACAGGCCCAGCATGAGGTATCTCTGGCACCAAAGGGCTCAGGCCAGCAGCTAAGAATCAACATCTTAGTCTGGAAAGCAAATGTGGGAAGAGATGGAAGAAATACCGTTGACCAAAAGACACAGTTCTTATGTGTATAAAAATCCACACAAATTATCACAGAGCAGAAGTCTCTAACACACTCCTTGGGAACGTGCGAGAAGATTTCTCTCCTTAAGTCCAGACGTGGGCTTTTGAGGTTACGTTTCTGGGAATTGAGAGAAAGGACTTTTTATGTCTACCCCTTGAGGAATTGGTGGTAAGAAACATTGAATCCTACATTTTACTATTTCTTAGCTAGCTGTAATTTTAATTGTACCTTTAAACCCACATGTATACTAGTATTCCCTACTGTCTAATCCCTGTGTAGAAACAGTCTGTTTTAAAGTCTTATGTCTGTTGGTTTTGTATCTATTAAATAAAAAATTCATTTTATAATAGACTGCATCAGCCATTATTAAAGACTTTGTGAATAAGAATGGATTTTGGGGTGCTGGACACCTCAATACAGTGCCTACCTGCTCTCAGAGGCCTGGGCAGCAGACAGGAGCTGCGTTAAACTTACATCATCCATTCGTAACAAGTATTCACTTAAGAGAGACATTTACTTTTTTTAATAAGACAATGCAATTAATTAAACTAGACTTTTTCTTCAAATTTAACTATAAGCATATTGTCTTATTTAACAATTCATCCCTCTCTTTGGACTCTGCTTTCTTCCTCTCCTCTTTATCCAGGCCACAAATAGGAAACACCTCAGATTGTTTTCCAAGCCCATGTGGGGCTTTCCAACCCGTCTAAAAGAAGTCAAAGCAGGAGAAAATGCTTATGATATACGCAGTGAAAGTGATGTCTTCTGTCACATTTCTTCCTTGCTTAAAATATTAAGATTGATAGTCTAACCTCATAATATGTAAGAAAGGATGATAGTATCCAGGGAAGTTCCAAATGACACTATTACATCTTCTCAGGCCAGAAAAAACTAGAATGGAGTTTATCAAGTACTCCTTAGAACTCAAAGAAGAGAGATGCCTTATCTTACTCTAATGTGACTACAAAGACAATATCCATGGTGTAGTGTTTTTCGTGATTTTTGGATAGATCTGGGAGAACCTTTGTCCAGGAACAGTTGCCATAGAAAATAAATATGTTCATCAAACACAACTTTTTTTCTTTTCTCAGATATGATCATTCATTTATCTCTATCTCTCCCCCCCACCTGCCTTCCCTCCAAGGCACACTTTCGATGACCTTCAGAATTCAAACATGTAGCCCAGAGCACATATCAAAATGTGAGGGAAACTCATCCTCTTCTGGTAAACTCTCTGGACTCTACAGCTCAAACAAGGGTCCATTGTGTCTCTCTTTTGATTTAGTAGGCAATGTGTCAGGCATCCAAAATGCACAGAGCATTTAAGTGTTTTGGTTGTTTAATTTGCTAAGTTATGGACTTTGTTGTTAACAGTTAGTTGTCTTGTTTTGCCTTGAGATAGCGTGAAGTAAAATGCAATGAAATTTTTGTTTATAACATCCTAAGTAGTCTTTGCTCCTACTGGTATTTACAGCAGATGTTGCTAAAGGTAGAAAATATTGCTTTACTTTTTAAGAGATATTTATGTATCTTTTCTAAAGTAAGGATCATCCCTGTTTATGAACAGCTGGTAGACATCTGGTCTCACTGAAGGTGAAACTCCATCATTCTTGGTAACTCAATAGAATGTTACAGTGCAAAATATGATCTTGCATTCTACAATCAATGCATGACAAATATACAGAATATGCTAAAGAAGAAAAATATGCATACTTATTTTCTGGTATTTGACTGTCACCAGGCACAATACTCATTAGTGGATTTCAGATACTGATCCACAACCTCTTTCTCATTTATGTCCTAATACAAGCAAATTTCTTCTCTACCCCAGATACTTTATTTGATTAATAATGTACTGCTAGTTTTAT
Source organism: Oreocharis arfaki (assembly GCA_013398015.1). Lineage (NCBI taxonomy): Eukaryota > Metazoa > Chordata > Aves > Passeriformes > Paramythiidae > Oreocharis > Oreocharis arfaki. The sequence continues at coordinate 394,083 of VZRR01002748.1, forward strand.
TATTAACTTACTCCAATATTTTACTTCAAATGTATAAATAGAAAATTATATAACAATTTCTAGTGAAAACAAATTTTTAATGATAACTGTAATCTACCAGCGCACTTGATGATGTTAAAGGCCCTTTCCAGCTTAAACGATTTCATGATTCTGTGATTCCTGTTAAAAACATAAAGCCCTATTGGTTAGAGTTAAATTCTTCAACAACTTTTGAAAACATGCAGCTCTTTGGCTTTGGCTTATATGGACCACAGTTCCCAGAGAGAAAATTTGTCCATATTTCACAGCACATTTTTAATATGCCTGTTGCAGAGCAATTTCCAGTCATGCTGTTGCTGCTGAAGTTATTTCATTTTCTGTAGTGTCTCCCAGTATGACAACTTACTGTAACTCTCCGTGAGATTGATTCTGAGAGAGATGGTTGGCTTCCAGTCAATGAAGTTATTTTCTTCTTCTACCTTTCCAAGCCAACTGTTCTTTTAGCAGAATTCTCTCTCAGGCGGCAGCTGCCAGTGCTGTTGCTTCAGTGTTTTTGCTGCTGTGTGCTCTCATTGAGCCATTGCCAATAAATTTCATTATGCTTCCTGTTTGGATATTTTGGCCTTTCCAATGCCACTGCACAGCAAAATGCCTAAAAGCCAACTTTTCTTTTTTTACAGAGGTTGTAGTATTTTTTCCGGAGAGACTGCAGTATGCCCGACTTGTGTACAGAAATCGCAGAAACTCTACATGAGTTTCCTGTTGTTCACCCTTTTTTTACTACATACAGTTTGTAGTCTTTGTTGATTTTGGATTTAGTGTGTCACTTCTGTCTGCCACTTCATCACCAAGCATACAGACTTGCATGTTTCTCATGTCTCTTTTAAAGAAAGAGCCCTTCCTTCTTCTGAAGTCTTAAATTCAGAAATTAACATGGAAGAAATAGTAAAGTTTTCAATAGAGAGAAAATAGAATAAGTGGCCAGACTGTGGGCTGGGATGTATATATGAGATGACTAGTGCGATGAAGAGCTTTTAATTGGTATTCTAGTCTTGTGCTGAGCCCAACCTATTTCTCAATTTTACACGAAATAAAATCTCAGTCCTTTTTGAAGTTCCTGGTATTCTGGCTTTCTCAATTGCATTTAGTTTTAACGAATAAAGATTGTTTTGTGTTTTTTTTCTACAAAATGGAAAGGACTTTCAATGTATGTCTGCTGTCATATTTTTTTATAAATATGGGTAGCCATTCTCTAGTAATTATAATCATAAAATTTGCTCTTTAACTGGAAAGAAAAAATAAGCCAAAAACTGACTGAATGAAAAAATCCATCAAAATTTTAGATAACTTTTTTTAAATTTTTTTTTTAGAAGCTTAGCCTGCCTAAATTTTGAAAAGTAGAAATTCACAGTTTTGGTCCTGTTCAAGAATACAATGCCTATTGAGATTTGAAATGTTAAGATGTTTTGAAAAGTCTGAGTTGGAACTAGATTCTTTGCCTTGTAGAGTCAAAAGTGATTTTTTTCCTCTGAAACTTAGTTGTATGGACCTAGATTATTTGCCTTATAGCTTCAAAAGAGATTTTTTTTTTCCTGAAACTTAGTTGTATTTTATAGAATCTACTGTAAACCAAGTAATGTGATAATAATATGAATACAGCTGGTTAATAATTGTACTTTTTGTCTTTCATATTTAGAAATATGAAAAAGTTGCTATTTTTTCAGAAGATTTGTCTGTTTCTCTTATAAAAAGTAAAATGAGATTCAAGTTGTAGTGCAGATGCAAATGTGTTTAATTTACAGATCTGACTAGAGTCACTCAAGTGCTGATGAATTGTTGGTGAAAATTATTCTAAAGTATTGATGTTATTAGGACTTATTTTTACAGGACACTATTATTTAAAATAATTCCTGGCCAGTTGTTTGTCTGGCCATTTCCTAAATTATCCATTTCTCCTAGTAACTAAGGCATTAGATTCAATATTACTCATTCCTTAGACTGGGATCCAGGATTTTTACTATACTTAACATTTAGCAAATCAAAGTCCCTCTTTTAGGAACTCTGACCAAATATTCTATAGCAACTTCACTGTCTTTCTGAAACATAATTACAGTGAATTAAAAGACCTTCAAGGGTTGTTCTAAAATCTCCTGTCTATCTCAGCTGAGTTCCCCACTCTAATGTTTACCTGCACAAATCTAACTTTTTCAGATATTTCAGAAAAGCATTTTGGCAATTCTTTTATTGAATAGTACCAAAAAATTAGCTTTGTCGGGATAAGAGTGAGGGTCACTTGTTATCCCCTGAGAGTTCCTGCATTCCTAAGCATATGGCAGTGTCAAACTCACTTCTGTTAGCTCCAGAGGATGCCAAAATAGATATTATGGTGTCACTGTCAGTGCCATTTCCTTAACTACTTGCTACTGTGCAGCTCATCACAGGTTTTTCTGCAATCTCCTGATGAAACCGACCAAAGACATGCAAAGGAACAAGGTTTAACCAGAGTGGCCATTCATTAATTAGCAGCTTGATATAAAGAGTTTTTTAAATTTCATATATTCATTTAAGTGTATATCTCTTGTGTATCTTATTTGTATCAATTTTGCTGACAGTATATACACATCATAAATCTCCATTTTATTGCATCTTCTCTGGATCCATAATTTTAAAGAGAAATTGTAAGTTCCTTCATGGAAGAATGTTAGAAAAGTTGACATTCTTTTTCCTAACAACAAGACAGCATAAGACTTCAAGTAATAGCCTGGCAAGAAGCTGTCATGTCAATCCGTGCTGTATGTGTGAGGTGAAGATAGGACTCAATAGAGAAAATTTAGTAATCAATGACAAGTCAAATACAGAACAAAAATAATCTAATTCCTCATGACATAAATTTATTTCCTGCCAACTCACATCCGGATTCATCCTGGATCAACTTCATTCATCTCTAACAGAGCTATCACAATTCAGAAATGAAATAAAAATTGCATAAATGACGTGTCTAGTGAAATATGGAGGCTACAGGATTAGCCTTTTAGTGACAGCTTTGAAATATATATTTTGTTAAATACCATATGTTTTGAATGCTTTTAGTTGAACTACCTTTCTGAAGTTCTTCTGGTAAAATCACTTAAGTATGTGCAAAATATTCATGGAAATCAAAATTTGGGATTAACATTAAAATTCAGGTAACACCTATCATTGTGAGAAGGACTCACAGTTGGAAATGAGCCATTTTCCACACACTCACATAAACAATAATCACTATAAATGGAACACCTAAACAACAAGGCTTTTTTTGTAGTTACCAGGACAACAAAAGTGAAGTTACAGATTCAGACAATGGAGTTAGTTTAATTCACAATAGTAAGATTTTTATTCTTAATAATTGAGGTCAGAAGGGTAGAAGCAACTTTTTATAAATTGTGACACACTATGCTGAAGGGCACAGGATCCATGATCAGTTCATGATCAGCTGCAGTGGTATTTTTCTAAGGCTGTTCAAATACTAAGACTTACGCTAATTGACATAAAAAAAGATGATTTTTATTGGTTCTAAAAGGTCATGACATTAAACATGAATTATAAAAAACACTATTTTGAAATTAGATTGAAACTCTGGTGCCTATACCTGCTAGGAAATGTTTAACATTTAAATTTTGTTACAAACCATGTGCTTTAACTTGAATTTAAGTTGCTTTCAGTCCAGTCTATTATCTTTCATAATCTACATCCTGAAGCTGAAGATATTTTTTTGTGACTGTTCAGTTTCCAAACAGTCACTCTACAAGCTACACATTTTTAATCCAAAGAAACAGTAATGTAAATTTTACCTGAACTAAGTCATAAAGAAAATACTTCAATTTTAAATCAGTTTGATAAGAGACTATTCAAAGTACCAGATCTCAGGGATATGTTTGGTATTGACATATATGCATATAATTGTCTAAACATCTATCAGCAAAGAATACACCAATTTTTACAAGAAAATTTTATGACTTGTCCTCTGATCTTAGTGACAGAAAAATCTGACTAGAAATACTGATGTGAGAAATGGCCTTTCATATTTTTTCACTTTGACAATTAAGAGAAGGTATTATTCCATGTAAAATAGTGTAATTCTTATTTTCATATGGATAAAAGAAAATGAGTGTCTGTATGTCCCAAGGAAAAAATTTCCATCCTTCTTCTAATTAATTCTTAAACTTCATGGGAATTCAAGGGCTTTTTAAACATTATTTCAAAGATTTCTCACAATATTACTATAAGGACATTCAAGTGGAAAACTGTTTTTGTTTGGAGTGGTTTTTTAGTTCTGTTCACATTTCCTCCTTTTAGGATTTTCAGTGTAACTAACACTGAAGTATGATGCACAAAATCTTGTACTGGTACAGGTTTTCCAAAGAAATTTTGTCAAACCCTGACATTTTCTTCCTTCCTCCATTCTTTTTCAGTTCTTTCCCACTTTGCATGATCCATGTAAAATGGGTTAATATTAAAGAAAATCACGAAAATGAAAAGTTCTTTTGACTACTAGTGGTAACTGCTGAGACAAAATTTTTTTGTCTACATATTTTCTTATGTTTAAGACCATAGGAACTGCAGGAAATATTGTCATCTCGCTCCCTGTTCTGCTCTCTGCTCTCTGTCCGTGAGTGGAACTGGTACCGTAGGATTGCCTAGATACATGTTTTAAGGAATTTTAATGATGGATCATCCCTGCTCTCCACAGTTTTCGTTCTGTTTCTTCTAACAGCATGAAGCTTCAGATTGCTCAGACTGAAGGGTATCTTTAACATACATAGTGCTCATAGAGTACCCAAATATAACAATTAATGTGTAGTTGTAGCTTTCCACTGTTGCAGTGTAACTCACATCCAATACCAGAAAGTATTTTATCCAACACCAGAAACTATTTTCTTACCTTTTTTTTACTCTTTTTTTTTTTTGTCTTTACTTTCAAGACAAGAGAACATGGTTATGGAATGATTTATGATGATTTCTTATGAAGGTGTTATGTCTATGGTTCTTGCTGTCTTTCAAGTCATTGACTAGAAAAAAAAATTTGAAACTCTTACATCAAAACAAAAGTGTCCTTTCTTGCAGATTCTCCACTATTATATTTACCTTTCCTCTTAATTTTCCAGTTTCATGCTTAGTTTTTGGGTTTTTTTCTATTTTTCTTAAGTCAGCAAACGCAAGTGTGACAGTGGTCACGCTTAACAAGAATAAACTTGGATAAAATTGAGCTCTTTCAAAGTAATTTTTTTTTTTTCTTTCTATGTGATAAGCTCTAACTCAGACTCCTAAGTAGAAGGTAGTGAGAGCAAATAGGAAGAGGACAGATAAAGATGCACTCTTATCTCAGCAGAAACTTGCTGATGAGGCATGCCTTGTATCTTCTAGCTACTGAATTTGTATGTATATTTATACTTGCGCATCATCTTAGTTCTACAGCATGCTGTCAACTTTGTCACATGAAATGAAAAGGAGGTTAGCATACACATTCTTTAGTCCCATACTAAATAGTTGGTCATAGTTAGCCTCATGCTGAAGAACACTGAGAAACTGCAGAAAATATATTTTGATTGTTAAACTGTTGAAGACAGAAACTATCTTTCAGAGTATGTAGATACTATTTATGGGAAGCCTCGGGGTAGATTTACAGCAAGTAGGAAAAAAACCAAAAACAACTCACACTAGGAACATGTGGACCTTTATGCAAAATATGTATGTATATATACTTATATTAATTTATTACTTGCTTGTGGCAGTGTGGCTTGCGTTAAGGCTGTAAGCTCTTCAGAGTTGGAATTGTATTTCGTATGGCCTGTATATTACAAAATCTATAATTCCGGTAAATAATGAAAAGTGATGTAACTAGTAGCAATTTCTTTGGCATTCTGGTTAGATAGTTTTTCAGTAGCTCATTAGGAAATATCATGTACCCCACTCCAGAAATGTTTACAATTTTGCTGATCTCTTAAAAATAGCTCTAATTAAAGTGTTTATCTGGTTTTCTCTGAAAATGAACAAGCTATTCTTTTCAGACTGTACCTGTTTTAAATCAAACTCGCTAGCACTGAAACTTTTATGAAGACACATTTGAAGACACCACCTCTTTGACTTTTCACTGCTTGAAAAACAGAAGTACCATTGTCGTGGTTTTAGCTGGGAAAGTTAATTTTCTTCCTAGCAGCTCGTAAAGTTCTGTGTTTTGGATTTAGGATGATAATAATGTTGATAACACACTGATGTTCTAGCTGTTGCTGAGCAGCTCTTGCCTTAACTCAGGGACTTTTCAGTTTCCCATGCTCTAACAGTGAGGAGGTGCAAAAAGAGCTGGGAGACAACATGGCCAGGACAGATGACCCAAACTGGCCTCAGGTATACTCCACACCATAGAACATGATGTCCAAAATACAAACTGAGGGCAGTCAGTCAGGAGGGGCCATTCACTTCTTGAGGACAGGCTGGGGATCTATCAGCAGGAGATGAGCAATGGTATAGGGCATCACTTGTCTTCAGCTCTACGACTCTCTTTTTGTTATCTCCCTTTTCATTTTCATCGTTATGTTGTTATTGCTATGGTTGCTATTATTATTATTACTACTGTATTTTTCTTTATTTCAACTATTAAACTGTTTTTATCTCAATGCACAGGTTTTACCTTTTTTCTGACTCTCCTTCCTAACCCACTGAGAGAGGAGAGGGTGGAGGAGAGGAATGAAGGAGTGAGTGAGCAGCTTTGTGGTGGTTGGTTGGTAGCTGTGGTTGTACCGAAGCACCTAGAAGGCCAAGACTGAACAGTATTTTGCAACTGACGAATCTTACCCTTTTTGATTAAACAAGTAGTGATACTCTTCAGTCATCCTTGGACCGTTGTATTGCAATGAATACCCAGCTCTTTCTGAGTGCCGCAAAAATTTCAGTTGACAAAGACTGTTCTGATATGAACATCTGTAGGTACCTCTTCTAGTAATGGCTGTAAATTTGTTGTAAAACTTTCCTTTAAACAGCACAATAAAGCCTCTGATAGACATTTTGTCCCAAGAAATTTTGCTTTCCAGATGCAGTCCCAAAAATTCAACTCCTGTATTTCTACCAATGTTCTAATAAGAGAGACATTTGTTTCTGAAGCTTAACAACACTGCGTTTGCTCACTTTGTGTTCTCCATACAAGATGAAAAGCTGGATTTAGATTATTTTCTGTTCCTTCACCATTAGGGTAAAAGGTCTTCTTCTGCTTCAGCATTTGGCAAACATTTCTGAGTGGGTCATCTGAAGTTTTTTAATCAAATCTTTGCTTCCTTATCTGCTCTTCCTTTAAGTGACCTCTCCAGCTTAAATTTACAGATAGATTCTAAAATTAACTTTTGTGTCAGAAAACACTCTGCAAGTGTCTAAAATGTTTTAATCTAAATTTTTTCTAACTGAATTTTTCAGTTTTCTAGATTTTTTGCTGTTTCTAACGCTTATGATAATTCTGTTGCTTTTTGGAATACTGCAAATCTCCCCTGTTTATTTTAAGAATGATTTTCTTTTAACATATTGCTAATTTCACAAAAAGGTGTTTAGAGTTTGTTTTATAGCACTTTCCAAGGGCATGGTATACCCTAGCCCTTTTTAATTCTGTTGCATTTCATATCTATTGCAGAAAAATGCCACTAATTCTTTTATGAAAGTAGAGTTGGCCAGTGGTGCTTGCCATCAATTTGTAGAGGTCTCCAAATACGTTGTGCATGTCTTGTGAACTATTGTTTCATATTTTTCAGGTTAGCCAAAGGTGTCTTACTCTTCTGACCTTTGAAATGGAAGCAAAATGGAGACTGTGCCATTTGTTTCCTTATGCTGTCAGAGATTGCCTCAAACACATAACATTTGAACTTCCAAAATATTCTGTGAATTTTTATTTTATTTTTTTTTTCTATTAGAAGTTACCCATTGCAATGTGCTGGTCTATGCATAAAAGGACACATTTGAGAAACTAAAGTCCATTTGTATCATAATGAAATTTAAGAAGTTCCCTTCTAGCATTCACCTTGAATGTTGAGAAGTGTGTTTTTCTTCAGATCTTCATTTTCCTTGTTTAATCCTGGTTTGCATCCAAATGCAAACAAAACAGGGAAAATCGATAAATGAAAAATTTAGAAATCTCCATATTTTATGTTCTAAAAAACCCTCTGCTTAATTTTTCAATATTAAAAATGCTCTATTATAGTTATTCATTATTTTGGACCCATTTCACTCTTTTACAAGAAGACAGATATATTAATTTATTTCCTTTTATAACTGGGTAGGCAATGTCAGTCTGATAATTTCACTAGAAGATGCCAGTGGGAACTGAGGCAAATTTTATTCTCAAAGAAACTATGTCAGCTGCTTCCCACGCTATTATTTTTATGTGGCTGCTGACTTGACTTTCCTGTGTATTTTCTATCAAGTAGCAACGCCAGGACTGGCAGCTAAATGTCTTCTTTAAAATGAATAAAGGCATTATGTTATTCACCTTCCGATCTTCTGTAGAGTTTTTATGTCTTGGACTGACAGTTCTGGAGAAAAGCCCAGTCTTTCTATCTTTTTCCTGCTTCTGGATGAAACCAGTCTCAAGGAGGTGGTGCTGTGATGATACTAACTGAAACAGAGCAGGGTAATATTTCACATCAGTGCCAAGTAGAATTGTGAGGAAGGGAAATGAAAGGCAAAGAGCTAAGAAGCTCTAAGAAGGAGCTAAGAGCAAGAAAACCGGAGCACTAGTGGGATGAGGAAAGGAACTAGTCAGTGATATCTCCTCAATGATTCTGACCACTGCTCACAGGTGGTTTGAGTCATAGGAGCTTTTCAAATAAAAATTGTTTATTTGTTCTTCTGCATCACATTCAGACAGATTATGAAAATAAATAAAGAGGAAGAAAACTGAGGGCTCTTCAGCAGTCATATTGATGCCTTATCAGGCCACCTAAAAAACAGAGACTAGACAAGAGCAAGGGAATAAAGGTAGGTATTTATTTGAAGGGCCTTCGAAGGTACACCCTGGGGAGCCAGAGGCTACTGCCAAGATGGACCCCAAGATGGACCTCAGGTCATGAGTTCTTCACGCTTCTATGAGTTTGGTCCATTTTCATACCAAATTTAATTCTCCAATCAAAGCTTCAGTTAATGATGTAATTTTCCCCAAGCTCACCCCCCCTTCCCAAGATGTTGGTTTACATTTTGGGCCTAGGACAGGCTGTATGTCCTTGGAGGGCAGGCCTGGAGAGGGTTTGTTATGTCTATCTGGCTTAAGAGAGCAGCAACTAATGGAACACAAGAAACTTCAGAGTTATACTCTAGACAGTACAGGATTTTAAATTATGAAAGTTAAAACTTAAGGCGTCGATATCAGTCCAGGTTTTCCTTATTGCATTTCACTGTTGTCTTTTCTGCCACAATGCAGTTCTTGGTGATCAAGGCTGACATTCAGTACTCTGTGTTTCTTAGATATCTTCTTTTCTTTTTTTCTTCATCTTATATATATATATCATGCAATGATGCTGTTTTCTTACAGATATTTTATCTACTATGACTTCAGCTTAATATTTAACTGTTGTTAAAGGAAACATTTCTTTTCATTGCTTGGAGTCTACCATGGACATCCTGGAGTTAGATATTTTAGTGAATATTGCTGTTCTGCAGAAGAAATTCAATGTTTGTATTCCAAAGCCTTTGTCTTAGCATCTTTTAGAAAGCTATTTTAAGATATAACTGCTGAGAATAACTTTACCTGAAGGTTAAACCTAAGTTGAAAAGCACTAAGAGATTCTTTGTGAAAGGTACTACAGGATTGTACTGTAGCGTTGCTATAACTCAGTTGGACTTCTGAATGTCCTTTGCAAGTCCCATTTCAGAATGAAATTATGATTTTCCTTCTTTTTTTTAAATAATACTTAGACATTTCAGCTTGTATTTCAGTAGAGACTTCAAGCTGCTGTGGTACTTATGTAACAAAAGCAGGTAAATTGTGTATTTTTATGACCAAAGAAGTATATCTATGGAATTGAAAAAACAAGTTTATTTTAAAAGAGACAGAAGACACCACTGGGCATCAAGATGTAAGTTTCGATTATCTTTCCCTAATTCAAAGCTCTCTGAAATCAAGTATTTGCTTATTTATTTTCTTGAAGCTGTTATCAGGTAAAAGTTCTTCCATCATTTATTTCAAAAATAATGCTTTCTGCTTATTGTGTCAATCTCTTGTTTAAAACATCAAAATTGTTTTATGTTTATGTGCAATTTAGATGTGTGCTTATCCACTTCTTGAACATAATAAGTTACAGACAAACACACCTGCATGATTTGCCTTTCAATCTCCATTTTAGGAGATAAATTTACTTCATGCAGCTTCTCAGTGGACATGAGATTTTTTTTTTATCTTGAACAAATAATACTGAAATTAAATCATAAAGGACCGTCACTGTTTAAGTATATATATGTATATATGTGTATATATATACATATATACAGATTTTAAAATATATATATCTATTAATGCATTTTGGAAATGAAGGGAAATCTGTAATGCTGTTTTATTTTGAAGGGCCTATTAGTGATCTGAGGTAAAATGTGAGACATTGTAGGCATTGATATGAAGGTTTCTGCATTCTAATAAAGATTACAGAGAGGAGCTAAATTTAACAGCACTGAAACAAAGCATTGCCATATTTGTTTCAAGATATTGAGTAAGATCCCTTTCAGCTGAGCTCATTTTTTTTCCATCTTGAGCTCCACTCTAAATATTTGGATTAGTCCTACAAGATAATTGTTATCTAAGTTTCAAAAAATAATTTTATTGCTTTCTGAGAAATAACCCTTTTTGACTTTCAAGATATCTAGATGGGACATATCACTTAGTAGCCATCTGTATAATGACACTTCTCAGAGTATGTTATCACTAACATATTCTGATATTTCATAGCAAAGTAATTATAACTTATCAGCTAAAATCTGAGGCTAATAAAATGCAAGGTATCTATCCATTGCATACTGGTGTTAATGTCTACAGAATGCAAGATATCCGGAGCACTGTTTGATCTTGTGATTTTACTGATGTACCATTAATAGTACAAATTAAATCAGGATATTTAAATTATAAAAATTATGTCCAAAATAGTATCAAGAGATTAATCTGAAGACCCATTAACAGAGGAAAGAACATTGTTTCAGTGCTATGAAGTCTCGCAAAATAGAAAATTGCTGTGTCCAGTCTGTGAAACTCAAAAGAACGACATGTGAACTTTACAAATAAGATGTCTTCAGAAATAAATCTCTATTTTTTAATCTGATTGTATATGGAATCCTTGCCTGAGTGAGTGAACAAAGACTGAGTGGAAATTTTTTTAAGTCTCTTTCACTATCCAATATAAAGCATTTCTATTTTGAGCACCTGAATTTCTATTCCAGCACAAAATGCTCTTGCAAATTCTCATGCCAAACATGTAGTTTCACTATTTATACCACCCCATGTTTAGCCTTTAACTTAAACAATTCCTTTAAAATCTCCATTACCCAGAGTTGCCTTTCCTTCTGCCTGATCTCTTTCAAATGCCCTTTACCCACGAGGTTCAGCAGCCAGCTCTGTTAGCCCTGCTGCCTTCACCTGCAGAGACTCAGCTTCAGTGCTTTGTGGAAGCTGCTTCTCCCACCTGCAACAGTCAGCAGGAAATGCTACTGAAAAGGATTGTGAAGCCTCACTCATTTTGCATGTATAATCTGAAGATGGATTCCTGCTGCTTAGAAAAAAGAAGTTTGTTGTTTTTATTTCAACAATTTTTTTCTCTGAGGTCTCTGAGTTACTTCGCTGTATACAAGGCTAAAAAGAGTTGATGGTGGTGTGGTGGCAGTGTTTACTTATGAGTTTGGAGCTTGTGTGTAGTTGCTTTGAAAAAGAAAAGAATTTTGCTTTCCAGTTTCAGTTTCTGTAAGTACCCAAATTAAAGGACAACTGCAATCAAACAAGAACTTCTAGATCTCAGTTTTCTTATGTGACTACAGGTGCTTGTGGTTGTCTGTTTGGGTCTTGATTTGCTGTACAAAATCACAAAACTGTAGAACTGTTAAGTTGGAAAAGACCTTCGTGATCATCGAGTCCAACTCTTAATTCAGCACAACCAAGTCCAGCATTAAACCAAATTCCTAGCACCACATCTATGTCTTTCAAATATTTCCAGGGATGGTGACTCCGTCATTTTCCGGGACAGCCTGTTCCAATGCTTGACAACCCTTTCGGTAAAGAAATTTTTTGTAATATCCAAATTAAACCTTCCCTTGTGCGACTTGAGGCCATTCCCTCTTGCTTGTAAGTGAGAAGAGACACTTCACTATGATATTGTTTCACATAGTTGTAGAGAGTGATAAGGTCCCCACCTTGATTCTCTTTTTCTCCAGGCTAAACAACCTCAGAACTCTTAGCCACTCCTTCTGAGTCTTGTGCTCCAGACCATTCCTCAGCTTTGTTGCCCTTCTCTGGACACGCTCCAACACCTCAATGTCTCTCTTGTAGTGAGAGGCCCAGAACTGGAAACAAGATTTGAGGTGCGGCCTCACCAGTGCCAAGTACAGGGGGACAGCCACTGCCCGGGTTCTGCTGGTCACACTATTGCTGATACAGGCCAGGATGCTCTTGGCCTTCTTGGCCACCTGGACACACTCCTGGCTCATGTCAACCAGTATCCCCAGGTCCTTTTCCACTGAGCCACTTTCCAGCCACTCTGCCTCTAGCCTGTAGCGCTGCCTGGGGTTGCTGTCACCCAGGTGCAGGACCCGGAACTCGGCCTTTTGAATCTCATACAACTGGCCTTTGCCCATTGATCCAGCCTGTCCAGATCCCTTTGTAGAGCCTGCCCATCCTCCAGCAGATCAACACTCCTGCCCAACTTGGTGTCATCTGCAAACTGATAGTGGGTACACTCCATCCACTCATCCAGGTCATTGATAAAGATATTAATATTGATCGGCCCCAACACTGAGCCCTAGGGAAAACCACTTTCGACAGGCCACCAACCAAATTTAACTCCGTTTACCACCATTCTCTAAGCCTGGCAATCCAGATAGTTTTTCATCTTACAAACAATACACTTGTCCAAGCCATGAGCAACCACTTTTTCCAGGAAAATGCAATGGGATATAGTACCAAAGATCTTACTATAGTCCTGGTAGACAACATCCTTAGCCTTTCCCTCATCCACTGAGGACTTCACCTTTCTATAGATGGGGATCAGGTTGATCAAACAAGACCTGCGTTTCATAAACTCGTCTTGGCTGTGCCTGATCCCCTGGTTGTCCTGCATGTGCTGTGTGATGGCACTCAATCAGCTCTGTGACCTTGCCCAGCACCAAAGGTCAGACTGACAGGACTGTACTTCCCTGGATCCTCTATCCAGCCCTTCTTGCAGATGAGTGTCACATTTGTGAACTTCCAGTCACCTGGTACCTCCTCAGTTAGACAGGGCTGCTGGTAAATAATGAAAAATGTCTTGGTGAGCACCTCTGCCAGCTCTGTCAGCACCCCTGGTTAAATCCCATCTGGTCCCATAGACCAAGTGGTGTTAGCAGGTCACTGACCCTTTGCCCTTGGATTATGGGGCCTTCATTCTGCTCCCTTTCTTCCAGTTTAAGAGGCTACTACCCAGAGAACAACTAGTCTTGCTATTAAAGACTGAGGGAAAGAAGGCATTAAGCACCTCAGCCTTTTCCTCATCATTTGCCATTATGTTTCTCCCTGCATCCAAAAATGGATGGAAATTTTCATTAGTCCTCCTTTTGTTGCTCATTTGTTTATATAAACATTTTTATTGTCTTTTACAGCAATAACCAAATTAATTTCTGTTTGGGGTTTTGGCTTTCTGATTTTTTCCCTGAATAACCTAATGAAATCCTAGTAGTCTTCCTGATTTGCCATCCAAACCTTTCAAAGGTTAAAAACTCTCCTATTTTTCCAGAGTTCCAGACAAAGCTCTCTGTTCAGACAGGATACTTTTCCTCACCATTGGCTCATCTTTCAGTACATGCAGATGCCCTGCTTCTGTGCTTTTTATACTACTTTCATGAAGAATGCCCAGCCTTACTGGACTCCTCTGCTCTTCAGGACTGCCTCCCAAGAGAATCTCCCAACCAGTCAGCCAAAGTCTGCCCTTCCAAAGGCACAGGTGGCAGGTCTGCTGACCCCTTTTCTTATTACTCTGAGAATCAAAAAACATCATCTCATTATCACGATGCCTAAGATGGCCTCCAGCCATCACATCACCCACCAGTCTTTCTCTGTGCCAGTGGGCACCTCCCTCAGCTGCCTCATTTACCAACTGTGTCAGGAAGTTGTCTCCCAAGCATTCCAGGAAGCTCTTTAACTGTTTCCTTTCTGTTATACTTTATTTCCAGCGCACATCCCATAAGTTGAAGTTTCCCATGGTAAGGCTTCTCCCAACTGCTTATAGAATATTTCATCTATTTCTTCATCATGGTTGGGTGGTCTATAACAGACTCCCACGAGGATATCCGTCTCATTGTTCTTCCCCTGATTCTTACTCATAAACTCTCAACTCCATGCACAAGTTGTCCTACCATATTTCTGTGATGGCAGCTATGTCACAGTTTTCCTGCTGCACAGTGGTTTTCAGCTCCTCCTGTCTGTTACCCCCACACATATCAGTGTAGATGCATTTCAGCTGTTAATCCTGCCAGCTTGTTTGTGGGGGAACCCCCTAATTCCTGGATGGAATTTCCTAATGATGGAAAATACTTTTGCTGCAGAATAATTTTTTGCCCCTAAGGTTTAATTTAAATGGCACAGTGCACAAATTTTATACTTGTCTCCGACGATGTGCCTCTACTTCAAAGGAAAATAGTTCACAGGAGTTGAAACCTGACAATCTGACAACATATTGAGAGAGTTCTGTAGATGAGTAATCTAGAAGGCAGCAGCTGGGCTTATTCAATCAGCACTGTCATCTCTGATCTCATACCTCACAAACCACTTTCATCTGACAAAATTTCAGTTCTTTTCCTTGTGATTTCCTGTGAATACTGTTATTGTGAAATTGTTGTACAGTGCTTAAGCATCTTGATCTTAGTGCAAGAAAGCCTCGTACTTGATCACCTGAAGCTTCGAGTTTTAGTTCCTTATGATCACCTGTAGGCACTTTGAACTTGTGTGTTCTGTTCTGTACCTAAATGGCCTCTTTTTTCTCTGAGTGATGTATACGATTATGTTCCGCTGCAAATATGGAATTCATTCTTTGCTGTACTGTTAATCAATGTAGAGTAACATAAATCTTTCACAATACACCATTTGGAACATTTATTTGCTTTAGAATCTTAATTTTTTTTCTTCAAAAGACCATTTTTCTTGTACATAGAGATGATATGTATTGGGGCCGTCTTTGGCTGCTCCCCTTTGAAATCAGTATCAGTAGGAGTGCCAGAATGAGGACCTTCATTATCTAGATTTCTCTCCATAGCCTACTGTCTGATTATAGGTAATAGAAGCAAACATCAACTTAATTACCAAGTATATTGCAGTTAAATCTGTCTGGTAACCATAGTTATAAATAGATTCTACCACATAATTTCATTCCTATTCATGACCCCTTTTGTTTGCCTATTGATAAACACTTGGTTGTACTGAACTTATTTGCAAGCACGTTTGTGATGAGTACAAATGTTGCACGTAGAACCTAAATAAATATTTGCAAGATATGAGATATCAGAAAAGATCTTTCATGACTACTTAAGATTCAACTCTTTCTCCTCAATCAGCTTCTATTTCTTTTTATGCTGTAAAATACTGGTGCTGAGGTAACGTAATTGTTGTTATGCACACATGCATCTTCCAAGTCAAAAATATAGCTCTAAAACTGTCACCACTCTTCCACTTCTGATTCTTCTTTCTCTGTCTCCCTTACCTACTTTAAACAGCCTTAAGAAATTTTATAATAAGTCAGAAAACAAAAAACAAATACCTGGTTGAACAAAGCATGTGATTGCCTTTTGTTATTTAATCCACATTCTAAAAATTAAGGGTCATGCTGCCTAAAAAAATCTGTGAGAAAATCATATGTTATGGATTAATGAACTAAACAGTACAACCAAACTAAAAAAAACCCTACAGTCTGGTCACACTCATCATCACAGATGCAATTTCTCAGGAATTCAAGGTCATAAGAATATTGCAACTATTACACCTTTTTTCTTCAATATGAATTCTTTAGAGTTTGTCTATGTGGAAAATTTACTGCCATAGTTTTTACTGCTATAGTTACATTGATCTAATTCTTCCTGCAAATGCTTATTTTAGAATAGGTACCATGAGAGGGAGCTATAAATACAGTGGTATGGTTATGATAGTATTGTTCCCCACAGATCTTCTTTCTGGGTTAATCTTTGATGCAGAACATAATTTCTATAACCATTTCATGATGACACAGAGGTTGTGACTTACCAGAATAAAACCAGCACAGCTGGGAAACAGAACCAAAGTGCTAGTTTAATCATCACTTTCTCTGCGTATACCTAAGGACTACAGTTATATTATTAATTTACATTGGCTGAGAAAATTCCCCATAAGTAGAACAAGTTTACCTATGCGAGTAGGTTGTTACAGGTGTTACTTGCACCAGCTTGGCCCATGCTAACTACCAATCTTCCCAAATAATTCTCAGCTACATTTCAGCAGTTAAAATGTCTCTTGAGACCTATTTCTGCCCTTCAACAATATCCAAGTAGGCATCGTGACTCCACAAAACTATAACTCCATACACTCCTTCATGCTGTTGTGTTGTTCTACAGTTGCATTGTATGGGCACTTAGAGGATCATTCCTTGTATTTCCAACCTTAGCAGCATAGAGCAGGCTTTCGTTCTCGCAACCAGGTGGAGTTGCAGGAAAAGGGATCCTCAGATCCAAGAAAAGGTCATTGAAATTCCACTATGTGAGATTTGCCATGACCAGCCTGGTCTGGACGGGCAGTTCATACTTGAGTCTTTGCCAGCTTTCATCCTCCCTCCTGTCTCTTCCCTAAGTTCATGATTTGGATGTTGTGATTTGTGCGTTGTGATTTGGTATGTTATGGTTGGATATGCTGGGTAGCAGATGCACGCAATAGAGGTCAATGTGGTAAATTGGGGAAAGACGGAATTTTCCTGAAACCATTGAATCACAAGGATAGAAAAGCAAACATTGCATAAGAATGCCCATCTATCTATCATATAGATAGAGGAGAACAGCACTTAAGATTTCTAATACAGAGATGCAAGCAAAGTCTAACTCAACACCTACAAGCTATAAGTGTATAGTACAGACAGGTTGAAAGAGTGGAATCTAGAAACTGTTTAGGTGAGTGTGGGTGGTGGGTGCCCAGGGCTCATACAGAAAGTCTGCATGAGAATACAGTGAAGGTAGGTGGAGAACATGCTAGGACAGCTGGGAAGGGGCCTTGGTTTAGCAGAAAGAATGTTGCACCTCATCAGATGATCTGTGTTCTGAGCAGATGGTGTGGCAATGGAGAGAAGGGTGGTTGAAATTAAATGGTCCATGTTATATGATTGGATCTAGGAGTACCCATTATAGATTTTTGGGTTGTTTAGTTTGTCTGTTTCTTCTGGCATTTGATTTTGGTTTGATTTTTTTTTTTTTGAGTCAAAAGAACTGATGTACAGAAAGAAAATGTGTTAGTGCCATATAGAGCGTGGGAGAGAACCCAGATCTATTTATAAAACCTGCTTTGTGGTATGTGGCTGATGGAATACTGCTGCAATCCTCATGAATATTTTGATGGAAAAGCCCTTAACTAGATGGTGGCAGTGAAGTCAGGCAAGATTTACACGAGATAAAGGACCCAGTCCTACAATGTATCCTCCACTTGAAATAGTTTGCCTGCATTCTCAGGCAGATGTCTAAGATGCGCGAAGTAGATGTTTTGCACAACACTGAGCATGCTGATGTCCAGCCTGTCCCTTCCAGTTTTCTGTTTCAAAATCAGCATGTCAAACACTGCAGTGAGTTTCTACAGGACCACAGGTCCTAGTCTTGTAGTTATTGTTGGAATGGCTGCAAGTTTTGGGTAGAATCAACCAGAGTGTGTGTGATTCTTCACTGATAGTCTAACAACTCCCTTCAGGATGTGTGACAGAAGTCTTTTCATTTGCCGTAGATATTCTGCAAGGGCCTATGGCTGCAAAGAGGGAGAGAAAGGGCATGTCTTTTCAGTAGGTTTAGCAGTGTGCCCATTTAATCTTTGTGCAGCTGGGATTGTGGAGTGCCTTCACACTGGGTTTGCTTGGCCTTCCTGATACTGTGGACATGCACCAATCATGGGTAGATGATCTGCCTGGTGGCCTCTGTGCCATTTGATATAATCCTGCCTGCCAAGGACTTTCTGATCCCAAACTGTTTGCATGTTGACTGGGACAAGCAACAGGAGTTTATTTCATTTTTGTGACAGAGATGCAAGATACTTGAAAAGACAAGTTCACATAGACTAACAAAGCATATCTTCCACAGCAGTCCTTTCCCATTTAAGCCTTTGCATTCACAAGGGAAAATCCTAATTTTTTTAATGAATTCCAACAGCATGATGTTGAAGAACAGAAGAAAGGGGATGACTTTTGAGTGTTGGAGCCGGACGTTTGGTGGTAAAGAGGCTACAACCTTCTGAAAGTGTCTCTGGCTGGGAGCTACACGGCAAGGCCACTGCACACACACACACACTCAGACACCCCGGCCAGTCTCCTCAGTAAGTCGACGGCACAGAGTCAGGATTTGTCTCTGGGAGGGATTTATTCCCGCCATGTGCATGGCGCAGGTCCAGGGAGGCAGATGAGGACAGGATGAAAAGAGAGTGAGCAAGAGAGTGAAAGAGGAAGGGTTCAGGTTTTTTATATGGGGTCAGTAGGGGTGGGGAGAAAACCTCAGGGACCAATAGTCTGAGGGCATGGGGGTGGTACACAAGTGAGACTACGGAAAGGGGAGCAGAAATAGCTCAGAGAGTGTGGCCAGGGCACATTCAGGGGGCTGCTGTGGCTAAAGGCTCACCGGCTCTCACATTTGAGATAGTGTTAGTTTAAGGTATTAGGTAATTAACAAGGTCATACACACTAGGAACATTATCCTCAAAATTAATGGTGATGAAATGCTGATGGAATATTTCTTACACATGGTCAGCATGAAGAAGAACCCATAGTGCATGATCCCATGTTGTGGTTTGCTTTGTGGGCAGGCTTCAGGAGCACCTGGTTTGTCACTAATAGAAGCTGGAACTCTATGTATATCCTTTGAAAACACTGTGTCTGGCCACCTTCTGAGCAAGTACTTTATTTATTTCTGTCAAAATACAGCCTGATGTTAGAGCTGTGGCCTTTCCCCCTCAGCAATAACTCTGTAGATTTTGATTAGCATTTTTAATCAGAATGTTCTTCTGCACAACCTTGAATACAAGTTTTGTGTTCGATGTCTGCATGCACAATATGTCAGGTGACGATTTAAACTTTTAAATGAGTTTATAAGGGAAACACTCTAAATCAAACTAGAAAGTATTAGTTTTCTTAAAAAATAAATTATTTTTATATCTGGTCTTGTGAAGGATTAAAAATGTTTTTTCTAACGTAGATTGTTCCTGGAAATCAATTGTAGATATCAGATATATGTGCACTTTGTTAATGTGACTCCTTTTTTTTTTGAGAAAAAGGAATGATTGATGATTGCTTCTGAAAAAGAAATTAACTCAGGTTGTTGCCTGGTAGCTCCCTCTGTTCTATCTGAGATGTCGTCATTGAAATGTTATTATTCAGAACTGAAAAATATTGTGGAGACCTACTGCCTAAGGCGGTGAGGAAGTAGAAGGAAGGCTGTTTAATTGAACCTGCTAACAATAACATTGACTATTCATGTGAAACAGAGGTACATAATCAGAGGAACTGGGAGAGAGGGAATATATTAATTCTCAGTCCTGGTATGAAGAAGAAGCTTCAGATACAGTCACTGGTTTTTGTTGTTGGTTTGTTTTTTTTTTTTAATGGCATATTATTTTTCGCTGTGTGGAGAAATTAGGCTACTAGATATGCACAGTGGAGCAAATTTCTGCTTGAGATTTCCGCAGAAACAAAAAGTGTTTGTTTTTCTTTGAAAAGTATAAAGTAACAGGTCTCAGTGATGTACAGTGTCTTCCTTCCACCCATCCATCCGTCCATCCGTCCATCCTTCCACCCATCCATCCATCCATCCATCCATCCATCCATCCATCCTCTAGCCAGTGTGGCTGCTCAATACACGTATAGGTGATAACGTGCAGGAAATCCTGCAAGCATAGACAGGATTTGATGCTTGACAGGGTCCATCAAGCATCAAACCACGTCTGAAGGTTCTCTTTCTTGAGGATGTGGGAGTGCTCGCACCCATGAGTGTAGTGTAATGTGAGTAAACTTACTCAGCCTAATCGTGCACAGTCTCAGACTGGTATTGCAAAGAAAGAAAGCTGAAGTAGCAGCTCAGCTCCTGCAAACTAAAAAGCTTTAAGGTAGACTGGGAGTTTTCCAGGAAGTATAACAACCCCTGTATTCTGACTGATCCTTCTCTTTGGTGGCACACAGGAGTTTCACACACAGGAGTTTCACACACAGGTGCCTTGCCTTTCATTCCAGAAGCTGATAGCTCATGGTGGCTGGGTCTCACCCCTGCTCATTTAATGGAAAGGAAGTAAGTGGTACCTGAGGACTGCACCCCAGTGTGATGTGATACACACTGTACAGTACATGACCAACTTCTGTGTTTCTTAAGTTTTACCAGACTAAATTAGCCCTTTACAACCTCCCGCAGAGACTGTTGTGCAAAGAGGATACTCAGTAGTCAGCCATCTTGATGCACATGCTGGACATTAATATTGTGGTTGTCATGGCAACAACACTGTATTTGAAATAAAAATGTGTCTGCAGAATGTCCGAAGACAATACATTTCAAAGTTAAAAGGAATTAATGGAATTCTCAGTAAGAAAAAGTTAACTTTGGTAAGTCTGTTTAATTTGATATCATGCAGAAGTTATGTGAGTCTGAAACACCATATTATAAACCACACATGAAGTAGACCAATTTTAGATACCTGTGAAAATTAAATAGTTCTGTGTTATGATGGCATGCAGTGCAAATGGGGTAGCAGTTTGCAAGTGGTCCATAGTTTCCCTCTGAAATGTTGCTGTGGTATTGAAAAATAGACAATTTGTCCATGGTTAAATATTCAAAGTTGATATTCACTGACATGATAGGTGTATAAACACAGTCCACTGAATCCGAATCAGTGTCTCAACCACAAACAGTCAGGAAATTACAGCTTATTGAAATTTTCAATAAGTAGAAATTTTCAATTAAGGAAAGAATGTCTAAGAGATGAATTCTTCTTGGTTCTTAACTAGCAACCTTGGGAATTTCCAACCAAATCCTTTTGGAAGTGATTACTCTTTACTAATCCACATTATTAAATATAAGAGAATTTTTCTTTCCCTGGTGAAATTTGACCTCCCCAAATTAAAGCAACGAGATGTAGCACATCTCACATAACTATTTAAGTACTCCAGTCTTTAGTTCATTATACTACAGCTATCAGGACCCTGTTGCTGACTCTTGTATTTTTTCGTCTGCATAAAATTTGACATACATTAGTTTTCTAATAAAATATTGCACACCAGGAAAGTAACTCTTCTAGTAATATCAACACATTACTGAGGCTTGACCTTTTTACATTAAGAACCTGAAAACAGGAGAGGAAAAAACATAACTAGAAGGCTTTGGGGTTTATGAGAACTACAGAACAAAAGAAAAAAAATAGAAAAAATATTCAGTCTAATAAAGCAAACTTCAGGGAACCTCTTTAACTTGTACTGATAAAAGCATGCAGGAGATGTTTTAAAACTTTCTGTTGTTTAAATATAAAGCAGGACAATATCACATAATAAATCATATATTATTCAACTGGCAGTCCTTAGCAGTCCGTTTTATAAGTGGGGACAGTGCAGGCTCTGAATCAGATTGATTTACTGGGATTAAACTTGTAAAGGAAAAAAGCCCAGCTAACCTCAAAGCCAAACTGAAATAATACCAGCTGGATACTTTTATGTATTTTACTGCCAAGCATGGTAAAATGAATAGCATATTGATCTAATTCAGAAGAAAGAGAAATTACTATTTTTAAAAAGTATTTATCTCAAAAATAACTGTTCAAACTGTGACTGTACATATTTTGACTCAACTCCATTTAACTGTTGAAGCTTTTGATGTCCTGTAGGATAATTGTATATTTAATCATATAAGCAACTGCACATAGTACACGGTATACAGACTTCAAAATCTCATTAAGTCACAAAAATGTATTTGAAAACAGATGAAGCTATTGCAAAAATATATGTATATTCTCTTAAATCATGAAAAAAAGTATGTATACAAATGTGAAGGACTGACCTAAGATTTAAAATATCACAAAGTAAACCCTTCCTGAAAGGATATGTGATAAAATGAGACCTTGACTACACTACCCAGCTCTATGTCAATCAGGTGATGTTCATATGTGCTGGGAGAACAAGGGAAACCCAGACAATTGTTAAGGGCAGATGTGTCTCATTCCTATGGATTGCATCTCCCCTTCTGTCATGGTTTAAGCCCAGCCAGTAACCAAGCCCCACACAGCCACTTACCCACTCTCTCACCAGTGGGATACAGGAAAGAATCAAAAAGGCAAAAAGTAAAAAAAATGTGGGTTGAGATAAAGACAGTTTAAAAGGAGAAGCAAAAGCTCTACACACAAGCAAAGCAAAACAAGGAATTAATTCACCCCTTCCCATGGCTGGACAGGTGCTCAGCCGTCTCCTGGAGAGCAGGACCCCATCAGGCATAACAGTGACTTGGAAGAAAAAGGTCATCACTCCAAACGTTCTCTCCGTTCTTTCTAC
This sequence comes from Oreocharis arfaki, assembly GCA_013398015.1. NCBI lineage: Eukaryota > Metazoa > Chordata > Aves > Passeriformes > Paramythiidae > Oreocharis > Oreocharis arfaki. The sequence goes on from VZRR01002748.1 coordinate 417,020, forward strand.
TTCCTCTCACTTTACATACTGAGCGTGATGTCCCGTGGTCTGGAATAGCCCTTTGGTCAGTTTGGGTCACCTGGCCTGGCTGTGTCTCCTCCTTCCAACCTCCCAAGCACCCCCGGTTTCCTTGCCAGAGTGGCAGTGCAAAAAGCAGGAAAGGCCTTGGCTCTGTGCAAGCCCTGCTCGGCAACAACAAAAACATCTCTACATTATCAACCCTGTGTTCAGCACAAGTCCAAAACATAACCCCACAGCCACTGTGAAGAAAATCAAGTCTATGGCAGCTAAAACCGCTACACCTGTTCTGATACTTTGAGTGCAAAAGAAACTAAACATCACTGTTTCACATCCCTGTAACAGAAGTGACCCAGGAAACTGTGCTAACTGTCTTCAGATACAGTGAAATTCAGAGATTAGCCTGGGTACACGGGCAATTTAACCTTCAAGGCCACTTGTTGCTTCTGGGACCATCTAAGTCAGAAGAAAAAACAAATAATAAACCAACTAAGCTCTCAGTAGAGGATATGTTATCCAACTAGAAGGTAAAGCTATAGTACATCAGAAAATCATGGGAATATGCTGTCCTGCCTAAGAATACAATTTGAGTTTCACCATAGTCAAGTAAAAGAAACAAGAATTTTATATAAAATTACATATAATTGTGGCAGAAATCGATAAGGAAAAGTTGATATTTTTGCAAGGTTACTCAAGATTTCTAGTCTTGAGTCTTGGGGTTTTATTTTATGTATTTACATTTTCAACAACCCTCTATTTTTTTGCAGTTGGTACTTGACAAATTTGGTTGAGGAAAAAAGATTGCAAAGCGAATTTTGCTGGTGTGATCTGAAGCCACATATGCCAGGATGAATCTCTTTTCTCTACACATATCTGATATATTACATACCAGTATTGTATCTGTTGACTTAAGACATTTTCAAGGCAGACCCTGAAAAAAGAGAGAACATTTGCTTTACAATGTTTTAATTAAGTGTTAGTCTCATGAGTTTTATTGGATTGTCTGAAACCATAAACCCTTCATTACTTCTACTATCAGTGTCTCTAATAACATTATGAACCTAAACCTTCTTATCCTGCTTTCTGTTTGCTGAAATGTTCCATAATTACTGTTGATTCTGTTAATAATTGCATAGCCTAACTATTAAGACAAAAGAAATTGACAATGGCAGTGTATTTAATCTATATGAAACAAGAGATAAAAAAAGAAAGAAGTGCAGAAAAGTAGAGAAGTTCTCTCATCTATGTAATAGTTTCAGCACAAAATCAGAAAAAGAACTATAGATTAATAAAACATCAGGTCAAGAAACAGAGCAGTAAGCATTAAATAAGACCCATAGGGGTCTCACAATATCTGTGAGAATTAATAGCATAATCAGAGCTGCAATTCTGGTCCATCTTACAGCTCATGTGTTTCTAGCTTTCTTTTGCAACAATTTTCGAACCAGTAGGAATAGGTAAGGGAGATCTTTCTAGACTATAAAAAATCACAAACAAACAAACAAAAACCTGAAAAATGCTCTCTACTGGAACTTTCATAGTCTGCTGAGATGTTTTTTTATCTGTAAACAATGCTTCTTGCTTGAAGATTTCCCTTTCAAAAACAAATGGATAATTGGTTTGTGTGTGTGTTTTTCTTGGGCCATTTATTGTTTCCCATACTTAAATTCCCTGTTTGTATATCTCATTCTATCTGTGTTACTCTTATAGCATTGGAGGTATGTTAAGGATTAAACTATCTGTAAATTTGCTGAACTGTTTATTCTCTGATAATCTCGGAAATAAACTGAGATATGTGGGGTGTTTCTTAATTTGTTTTATTTATCTTTTGAAGTGCTGCACTGCATTGAAAAGGATTTAACTAGATATTCAGAAAGGTTTTGAAAACACATCTAGTATCATATTATCAATGAAAAACTTCATGAAATGTTAGAAAATAAATGCATGTCTAGAGAAGCCCTGGGATGTCAATAAAATAGAGAACTAAGAATTCAGGTAATTAAATTATTACTTATGTAGATATAAATGAGTTTGTGTGAATCCAAAGAGGTACATGATGTGTACATAAGGAAATAGTAAAATGCTGTGAGGAATTTTTTGCTTTTAAAGCATGCACAATGGGACTTAGCTCCTGTATAACACTATCAGTTGCAATTCTGAGTTTCACTGTCATAACAAGGTCATGTAGAACTAAAGAATTTGTCTTTTTAGCATCAGGTCATGACTATCAACTTGCAATAATGTAGAAAATCTTATACTGGAAGATATTACATTAGTAATTAGTAGCATCCTGGGACTGGGATCTGCAGGGACAACAGTGCTGAAAATAGAATAAAGAAAGTGGAGAGCTTTACACAATTTTTAACATTTTTAACACAAGCTTAACAGTTTTATTTATTGTTTTATACCAGGAGGTGCTGGTTCTTTTTGGATCCCAGCAATAAAGCCATGTATTGATAGTCCAGTAAAGGTGATATTAAGTTGGAAAATACTACATCCCTGATGATTAAAACCTGGAATGATCACACCGGCCTCTCAGGTTAGGGAACACCATTCTGCACAAAATTCCTGTTTAGGGTGAGGTTTGCTGCTGTTGTTATCTTTAGAGTGTTTTTTTAGCATTTTCTTCAAGAGGATGTACTTATGAAAACATGTTGGGAACTGAAGTTATCCTTCATCAAAGTGTGTAGCACAGCACGGTCCTTGAGGCTAAGTAATATGTGTGGTACAACCCAGCACCCACTCAGAACGGCTGTTTGTGGAGCACTAACTCCTCAATACACAGTAGTCTATCAATTAAGGCCACAACATTTTTTAGGAATACTTTAGCAATATTTGGTGGCTATTTTACCTTTGTCTTACCTAGCTGCAATAGGAGCTCTACTAACAACCTGGTAGCCCCACGAGCACCACTGAAACTGGATCAAACCTTAGCCTGAACTCTGTGAAAGGTATTCTAGAGAAAGTACTTGAGTTCAGCTTTTTTTCCTGAGATACTGCAGTAGGGTATAAAAAGAACCTAATAGTCACATGCAACCAATGGGGATATTACTGGTGAGTTTTGAAAGTTGTATTACATTATTAATTACCAAAAATAATGCTTTGTTGCCTGCTATGTGGTGTGATAACATGCCATAAACATATCTAAAACCTGATGTAGTGGATTGACCCTGCCTGGATTCCAGGTGCCCACCAAAGCTGCTCTATCACTCCCCGCGTCAGCTGGACAAGGGAGAGAAAATACAGCAAAAAGCTTCTGGGTTGAGATACAGGCAGGAAGAGATCACTCACCAGTTATCATCACAGGCAAAATAGACTTGATGTGAGGAAATTAATTCAATGTATTACTGATCAAATCAGAGTAATAAGAAATAATTCTGGGGGTAATGACAAATCAAACTAAATCTTAAAACACCTTCTACACCTCCGTTCTTCGTGGACTCAACCTCATTCCCCATTTTCTCTACCTTCTGACCCCCACAGCAATGCAGGGGTCTAGGGAATGGGGGCTGTGGTCAGTTTGCCACAAGTTGTCTCTGCTGCTCCCGTTTCCTCAAGACTAGGACACCTCACAGTCTTCCCCTGCTTCAACATGAGGTCCCTCCCACAGGAGACATCTCCAACATGAGTCCTTCACACAGGCTGCAATTCTTCACAGACTGCTCCAGTGTAGGTTCCTTCCAGGGGGTGCAGTCCTTCAGGAACAAGCTGCTCCAGGTAGGGTTCTCTATGTGGTCACAGGTTCTGTCAGTAATCTGTTCCAGCACGGACTTCCCATAGGGTCAGAGGCTCCTTTGCCTTAGCTGCAGGTGGATCTGTGCTCCACCTTGGGCTGCAGGACAGCTTCCCCCATCAGATTCTTCCTCACAGGCTCCAGGGGAGTCTCTGCTCCAATATCTGGAGAACCACACCCTCATCCTTCTTCACCGACCTTGGTGCCTCCAGATTTCTTTCTCCTACATTTTCCCACTTCTCTCTCTGACTTCAGTTGATCCCGACCAGCTTTTTCCCCTTCTCAAATATGTTTTGCCAGTTTATACTACCACCACTGCTGATGGCTCACCCTTGGCCAGCAGCAGATCCAGCTTGGAGCCAGCTGGCATTGTCTCTGTCGGACATGAGGGAACCTTCTGGCAGCTTCTCACAGAAGCCACTACTGCAGCCTCTTGCTACCAAAAGCCTTGTTGTGCAAAGCCAGTACACTTGGCAAAGAACATTTTGAAATATATCTTTCACAAAATTTTCTTTTTGAAGCTTTTTGAGAAAATGTGCGTCAAAATTAGAATAATGAAAGAGTTAATTCCAAAGTGTTAAGACCCTCACTAGGATTGGCCATTTTTTAAAGCTCAATTTTTAAGACTGGCAGTCTCCTAAATATTTTTGATTTTGGTGATGGTGCTTTGATGGAAAATGAGTGTCTCTTGTTTTATGATCTCTAAGTCTAACTTTCATGTATGCTGCACAGAAATGAACTTTCATATTTGGAAGTTCAACTTGGCCCTTAAAATCACTCTTAAATTTAGTGACCTGGTTTTACATATTATTTCTTGCAGAAGGGTACAAAAAAGCCTTCTCTGGGTAGTAGTGAATAGGGATATGGTGAACTTAAGAAGTCAATTGTGTAGGCCCCACTGGATGCTGGTGACCAAGGTTATTCTTGTCCACATGCAAGACTTGGCATTTCCCTGCATTGAACTGCATGAGATTCCTCCCTGCCTAATTCTATAACCTGTCAAGGTCCCTCTGAATGACAGCAACTTTCTGCTGGATCTGTCACTCCTTTCAGTTTGGGATAATTGGTCATTAACAAAGTTTTTAAAAGGTATTGGGCTCTGTGTCAGCCCCTGGAAAACATCAATAGTGACTGGCTTTTATCTGAAGTTCAGCAGCTCAGCCAGTTTTTCAGTCCATTCCTGTTCATGCATCTGTCTCAGAGGATCCTGCAGGAGAGAATGTTGAAAGCCTTACTCTAGTGGTATAACAACCACTATTCTCCCTTCAACAGCCATGTCAGTCATATCAGGTGGATTAAGAAAAATTTCATTATGGTGAATCCATGCTGATGATTCCCGATTACATTCTTGCCCTTAACGTATTTGGAAAGAGTCTTCAGGAAGATTTGCTCTGTCACATTCCCAAAGTTCAACATGAGAGCTGACAAGTTTATAGTTCGCCACATCCTCCTTCTTGCACATCCTGATAACAGGATTGATGCTTCCTTCCTTCCTAGTTTTGGAACCTCTCCCTGCAAGCTGGAACCTCTCGCTCCACTGCAAGTTATAAGTGATATGTGCGACCTTAATTGTTTTTCATCTTCAGTCTAATTTTGTGCTTCCAGCTTCTGCTTTTTGTCTCAGTTTTCCTGTTGGACGCAAAGGTGGTTCAATAGCACTGATTCAATTTGTCTCATGTTGGTTGCTGCCTTTCACTTCTTTTTGATTCCACCTCTTCTCTCAATTTTCTGTGCACCAGCATCTCACATTTGCAAAGCAAGTACATGGTGATTTTTATTTCCCAATCACCATCTGCTAGAGAGTGTTTGTGTACCTAGGTAGCCATCCCATGACCAAGTGCATGGAGCATGAAGGGTTTCAAAATGGTAAAGAGGCTCCAGCTCTACACTCCAGGCGTCAAAAGGGCCCTCCTACAGAAAAAATACTTCCTTGTAACAGCATGACTTCTACACTGTGATGCAACTCAGTCTGCTTTTTATTTACCTCACACAAGCCTGAACAAGTGACTTGATAGACAGTCTCATGCTTCTACTTTCAACAAAACTGATAACTTCTCACTGTCTAGTTGGCTTCCTGATATTCAGTGTCTATCTGCATATATGCCTCTGGCTTTTAATATAGTTGTTTTAATATTAATTATATGGAACTCTGATTTTGATATGCTAGAAAGTAAGGAAAAGTACTAGGAGTTTTAAATTCAGTGTTAGTTTTGTATATGTAGAAACATAGACATTGCAAATATTTAGATATAAGAATAGATTTAAGGCTTTCCAGGGCTTTGAAAAAAGCCCTTACTATGGGGTTCTCCCACAATATCCCAGGTAATATTTATAGGAACAGAGCCAGCACATCAAGAGAGGAGATGAAGCCCATCTGCCTGACATTTGGGACACCACATCTAGGACTGTGGCCTCGGTTCCCACACCTTCAGCCACGTATTGCAGGAAGGGCATACAGCAGAGGTCACTGTTGTTGCAGCACATGACCTTTGAGGAGCACCTGAGGGACAAGATCTGGAGAAAAATTCAGGGAAACCTAATGGCAGCCCGCAAAACCTACAAATTATCATCTGGTGGGAGTATAAGAGACAAAAACGTGAGTTGAAACAAGAGGAGAGTTTCCCACTGGATAGAAGGAAAACCTTTTTTATTCTGAGATTAGTCAAGCAAAGGAGAAACTTGTATATTATTCCCAAAGCAGAAATTGCATTATTTTAGGTGATGAAAACAGTTTGCAACTGAAGCCCTGCAGCTTCACCAAAAATCTATCCTGTTGTCTGGCTATGTTTTTATTTTTAAAGTGTTACATAATGCTCACTATTTACCTTTTCCACAGTGGGTAATTTGGGGATAATTTCCTCCTCTTTTTAAAATCTATTTTAAAGGATTTTTTTTCAAAATTAAAAGTATTTTTTTCCAGTTGAGATTTCATCAGGCTCAAAGCAGGAGAAAGATTAATATGCTTTAATATTCCAAGACTTTTGTCCCAAGTGACTCTGGAGCTTGTGATTCCTGACTAAGTGTGGAATCTTGCATCTGTCCCTATGTAGTTTCAGCTGCTTTTTTAGAACTGTTCTCCATCTCTTTCTGTCCTGTCTTTTTGAACTCAACTTCTCTCCTTGATGAAGGTGATGATATGTTGAGCTGTAGAAGCCTGGCTTTTTATTTTTTATGCAGAAAATCAGTTTTGGGGTATTAGATTTAATGGAACAGATCTATTTTAAATCTAGACTCTTGTTCCATGATTTATAGCCTGAAAGATTAAACATTCAATAATTGAAGCATCAACAGCTATGGTCTCATTCATAGAGTAGTCCCAGTTTAATTCTAATGTTTTTTATTTCTGTATATTTCCTAGGTAATGCAAACAACTATTTTGCACAAAAATTTACCTTGTTAGAATTTGTTTTGTATTTTGGACATTTTCAGATTTTGAGAAACCAGATTCAGATTTTTTTCAGCATCTACAGGCTAACACATTTTTATTTCCAATCTATATTTAAGTAACAGAAGAAAATTGCACAGGAATATGAGGACATCCTGATCAGTAATGCATCTTGGTCTGGGTCTTAGGCTGATCTCTTTCCTGTATAGCAACAGTGCTTACACACAAAACTGACTTGTAGGTTTTACTGGCTTTACTTTATGTGGTGGCATACTTGATAAATACTTAGTATTTTATTGTTTGATGGACAGTTACATTCTTTTTTTTATATAACTTTAGTGTATTAACTTACTAAAGCATTCATTCTTGGTAGCATAAAATATTTCTCAGCTATTCATTAAAGAAGCGTAAAGGCAATGGATCTGTTGACCTCTTCAGCTTTGCCTAGCGATGGTTTTGGAATGCTGATGTCTAAATACCACTATCTGCCATTCTTGAAGAGCTATGATAAATATTGGGTCTGCAGACCCTGAGAACTTCCTAAAGCAGCAGTATTTCTGCTATCATTGAACTTCTGTCATATCCTACTGAGAAGGTTAACTTTGATTACTACTTTCAGGGAAATTATACAAGTGAGATTTTACTTCATTCATTGTGCTTTTTACTTGCTAATATTTGTGGATCTGAGTGCTGAAGTGAGTGCAGCTACACCAAAGCTAGAGTGAAGTAATTGGATTTCTGAAAGATACAGTTGCACAGAGATAAGTGGTGATTTTTTACCTAAAGAAAGTGGAACAAATGTGAAATATTTACTTTTAAAGTTCCATATGACCAAAGGATACTCACAATAAACATAAATAATTCAATATTTGAAACTAAGGCAAGAAAATGACTGAAAGCCTTTGTATAATTTATTTTAAGTAAGGTAATTTTTTACATAGCCTTGCAACAGCATCTTCTTTCCTTTACTGTGAGAATAAACATTAGAGCTATGCTATAATCACTTGGAGCGATAGTGTCTTTGAATATATGACCCCATTAGTTTGATAATATGTCTCTACACTGCAATAGCATGGTAGAGAAATTAGAGAAGTAAAACTCAGTGCAGGATATTATTTGCAAATTCTTCAAGCAAGGGATTTTATATATTCACACTCTCTCACATATTTGTATGCAATATGAAAAGTATTAGTTCTTGATGGGAGATGGCAAACAGGTTTCTGGACAATTCTCTCGCACCCCTTAGGAGTCACCAGATGTCACATATCAGAATCTTACCAATTTATGCTTTCATAAATCTTTGAATAAGTTGATGCCTATCCCATGCTTTTACTCACTTGTGGATGCATAGTCTGTTCTTTTGAGCAAGGAGAAAAACAGGATGGTGTGTACTACATGCAGCAACCTAGTTTCCTTCTTCCTTGTGTGAGGGTAGTGGTCTTCAGCTAGGAAGTCATCTGTGCTGCGACCTTTTCAGAATGCAGGCCTTTTCATCTTGTCATAAGCAGTATCGTCCCCAGTATTTCCCGAGAGAACAGTGCCTGGGGAAGGGTGCCCTTTCCTTCCCAGTGCAAGCTACCTTTTAAAAACCTTTTGTGCCGTTCCTTCTGATGCCTAAACACATAAATTTCATTCATTCTGCATCCATTTTTCTCTTTTAAATTTTTGGAAATTCAGTGTGCAAATATTTATGTTATCTCAAGACTTGCTGCCATAATGCATCAGAAGAAACTAGAATTCTGCCGGCACTTTCAAATATTGGTATTTGATGGCTGCTATTAGTCCATCCTAAGACCTCATCAAACTCTATGTTTGATTAATGGTATGCAGAAGAAAACCAAGAAGAGTGGGAATAGTTGCAAAGACCAGGTCTTTTCAGCCTGAGACTTTAGTTAGAGCTTCCTTGAGTCTTCTCAGTTTCTTCTCTGTGCCAGTGAAGTAGATTAGCAATGCTAAGACTTATTCATTAAAAATGCTCTAAATGCTCAGACAGCAACTTATTTGGGGACTTTAATAACCAAGGTTCAAAATGATATGGCACAAGGGAAGTGTAAGAAAAGAAAAAAAAAAGGGTCGTTTTAACAGTTTTTTGAAGCACTGCTATCAGAATTATTCTCTACGTTCTATATTTAGCAGAGTGTAATAGAATGTATGTCAAAAACAACATCCACTATTAATCAAGTTGCTTATGGTGTCTGACTTGACTTATAGACAACCTACAATACAAATTAACTTTAGATTTCACATCAAATGAAACATAGTGGAGCTCTTTTTTGACTTTAAATTCTGATCAAAATGATACTTTACTCAAGAAGCAGTGGTTATGCCAGCCTTGAGAGTCCTTTCAAGACTCTGCGTTCACGTGGTCAAACACACCGGTGTGACTATTCACTGCTGCATTCAATTAATGAAATTTAACATGTCGTTTTCATGTTGGACTCCTGTGACTATGAATGGTGTTTCTCTGTAGAGCAAGACAATGATGTGCTGCTGGCTTCCAGAAAGACTCTCAGTTCTGGCCATATTTCCACTTTCCAGGTAAATGGATTCTATTATTCAGGGCTGTTAAAAACTGGCCATGGTTGTCCGAGGTTGTAAGAAATGATGGAGACCATGGATTGCTGCATTGTAAAATGAAGAAAAGTCCTTGTATACAGGCAGGCACTGCTCCTGCAGCAAGGAATTGAGCATGAAGAGAGGATGGGTTTAGTTAGTCTTAAGGCCGCTGTAAGGACTTTGGCCAAACCGTCGATGGATATTATTCAGCAGGAAGTGATTTGGCAAGGAGTTAGGATTTATAGCGCTGAATGTCAAACCCGGTACTGCAGGACCAGCTTTTCAGGGAATGTAGCTCCAAGGGGAACTTGAGAAGTATTAGAACGAGCTTCTGAAAAGCAGACAACCTGACAGTAAAATTATTAAGCTACACTGATCTGGGGAAGAATCAGTACTAACTTAGGAGCTCAATAGACTTCTGATCACATCTGATACAGATGAGAAATGCTTGGAATTTTTTTTTGCTATACAAGACCAAGGGGTTACAGTTAGGACCTCTGAGTGCAGGAACTGGTTGAGTGAAGAAGAGAATGGTAGACTTTTTGAGTGTACGTACGATGCCAGTTTAGGTCTCATTCTCTATTGTCAGCAACACTTTTTGTATTCACATGAAGTCCTCCTCTAATTTTGTCTCTTCCCCTTAAATTATTCAGTCTTGCTCATTTGTAAAAACCAGGCAGGCTCTTTCAAAGAGTAGATGAACAAATTAGCATAATGCTATCCCTCTGCATCCATAGCTGGAACAGTGGTTCAAATTTGACCGTTATGCAATGATCTACATACAATTCTAGTAATACTAAATCCAGAAATGCTTTTTTTTCTGTACAGTTGGTTTTGGTTTTGGGGTTTTGTTTTTGGGGCTGTTTTGATTGCTTGGGAGGTTTTGTTTGTTTTTATCTTTGTTAATGGTTGTGATGTAAGCAGCAATAAGAGGATTTGAATCTATCATTCTGATAAGCTAAATGGCAGCATTTTCAAATTCAAGATGTGATTAAATCTTGAAATCTCTTTTAAAAATATCTATCAGGTTGTTATGGATGTTTGCTGACTTACAAATAAATAGCACATAAATTTACCCTGAGCTGATTAATATTGTTTTCTATAACACAGCCACTACAGAACTCTGTTAAGATTTAGAATCTTCAGCTTCTCATTAACGATTTTTCAGAAGATTCTTTTTTCTCCATGGGCATAATTAATTAAGATAATCTAAGGAAAACGTGCATATAAGCTTTGTTTGCCTAGCCAGATGAATGTGACTTGAAATCTGCTTTATCTAAAATATTTGTGTTAGGAGAAAATAGTGCAGATAAAACAAATCTATTAAAAATTTTCAAATAGTTTATACCTAAGAGGTACCAATGAATTCTGCCACTGAAGAGCTCCTAAATTATCTACCTTTAAAAGAAAATGAAATAATATTTGTTTATTTGCAAAAATATAAAACCATGAAGTTTTTTGTTTTCTACCTTCTTTGTCATTCACAATAGTTTCAAAGCTTCCTGGAAATAGATGAGCAGCACTTTAAAAATAGAGTTTTTAACATTTTAATACATTTAGTCCCTCATAAACATTACTCACTGCAGGTATCCACCCATATGGAACTAACCTTGTGATTCTCTTATTTTCCATGCTATAGATTGTGATTGTGCAGTCATCAGCATGATCTTTCAGAATTGATTTGCTAGACTGGAATGACTTAAAGAAATAATATTAGCTTTTCTTTATAAATAAGCTCCTGATAACTAAATGCTCTGTGTATATCTTATGTCTGATGTAAAATGCAAATTAATGTGACAGACATGGATACTTAACAAGAGTACAATATCACAGCTAACATCCCCAATTTTGTGAATCCCTTTTGACTGAGATATGCCTAAGTGAATAGTGGAAATTTCTGACTGCTCAAAAAAATAGTTATTAGGCTTAACAAGATGGAAGTGTAGTGTAAATTATCTCCCAATTTAGACCAATTCCAAAATATACTTACTTTGGTTTTAAATGATAATTTTTAAAAAAATGAATGTAATTTTTCAACATTGTTAAATTAGACATTTGCAAGTGTTTATTTTCAAAATGGCTGAAATATTATTGATTTGATATTAGAGTAGTAATACCGAGAGAAGAGATTAGAGCTGAAAGCTAGGATTTCAAAACAGGAAGGTTAGGAATATAGGGGATTTTTAGCAACATTTTTTCATCCATAAAATATTTTTTTTTTCAGATTTGTTATACTTATTTGCTATTTCTAGCAAGTAGAGGTGTGGGAGGAGGCACAGCCAGGACAGCTGATCCCAACTGAGCAAAGGAATATCCAGTACCATGTGACATCATGGTCAGAAAAAAAAGATTGGGAAAGAAAGATATAGCAGAAGGACGAGTGCTGGTGTTTGTCTTCCAGTGTTTTTCCACCATTACAAATGATGGGTCCTTGCTTTCCTGTGGTTGGCTGAACACTGCCTGCCCATGGAAAGCGGTCAACGAATTCCTTCTTTTGCTTTGCTTGCATGTGCAGATGTAACTTCACCTACTAAACTTTCTTAATTACAACCCATGAGTTTTCTCACTCTTGCCCTTCCAATGAGCAAGAGGCTGCCTGGGTCTGGCTTGCTGCCAGAGCTAAACCACAACCATGGTCCAATTCAACTACAGAGAAAAATAAAAAAAGTAGTACTTCAGGTTGTTACAAATTTGCTTGGCCAAGTTATTTACACTACAGTTCTAGCTGTTTCTTATCCTTCTAGAGCTGGCTATTTCTCACTAGTTATCAGATAACTTTTTTTTTTTTAATGTTCTAACATTTAGGTGGTGTTTTATGTAGTTTAATATTTATGGGTGATTTTAGGAAATATAAAATTAGCAGGATCCAAAAACATTTAAAGAAATTTTAGAGAAATGTGAACTATTAGAAGAAAATATTGCTGCAAACATTTCCAAATGTGTGTGTGTCTGCAGCTGTGGGCACAAACCCCAGTAGCTTGGGATGTGGCTAAAAATTACTTGTTCTATTTACCCACTATTTAAGTCATCCAGAAGAAAATCCAAATAGCTTTCTGGAAATTCTTTAATTCTTCCTGTATCAGCTCTTTAAAAGAAAAAAAGCAATAATAGTTTCTCAAAGTATTTGAAAAACTGCTACAGCTATGGACATTTCAAATAAAAATTACAAAAAAAAGAGTACAGCGTGACCTCATTAGCTATCCCACGGCCATCTACAAATCTAGAACCTGGGGGAAAAAGTGAAGTAATTTAAAATATTTATATGATTGCTCTAGCAACTCAAGCTTAAACCAACTTCAATATTCTCATGAGTTGGTCTTCTCTGGGATTTATTCTAATTGCTTTTTATCGATACATTTTTCTTTCATTTCATTATTCCTTTTACAATTCACAAAGGATATCCCACTCATTAATGAGAATTAGCAAGTCACTATTAAGATCAAATGCCCTTTTTCTTTTTTGCCCTTTGCTCAAGGGCAGCTACTACAGATCTTTCTGATATCCTGGATAGGAGTGAAAGTAATTTAGTTCATGCCAAGTTATTCTTCAGTGCCAGGATTCCGATGTCATATGGAGAACTCAGTGACAATCCTCTTCACTATATTACCAAGAGCATTTAACAGCACTCTTTTACTGAAGGATTTCTCTCCTGAAGGTTGAAATGTTTCATTGCTGGAAGCAGCACTACAGCTGGTCTACGAGATGAGAGAGATAACCCTGCTCTCTGTCCTGAAGTCAATTAAATACAGCCCTGAAGGGCACAGCTTACTGAAAGTGGATTTTTATTTTGTATGTACAATTTCTGTCGAAACCAACAGGTGTTAATTCCAAATTACCAAGGGCAGTACTTAGAATGTAGCTTAGTGTGTTAAGTCTACTACTACTTTCGAGGAGCAAATCAGATTCTGCAGATTTTTTTATTGACCCTTGCTAGACTCTACTTTTGTTTGCTCACACTATAAAAAAAGTATTCAGGACTAAAAATAGAAGGAGTTCTTACTTAAGACAAAAATTCAAATTGAAAGAAATTATTTGGATTCACAAATTCAGGTGTTGTTTCTAGATATTGATTTGTTTGATACTAAAAAGTGATAAGATACTGCTCAATCCACTATGTTTTGTCTTAACAGCCTCCTAAGAAATTTGATTGTGGAGCTTCCTTGTGTTGGGGTTTGTTTGTTGAGAAGTTATACATTTAGTCCACATAGCCATTTTTTCTGTAGTTACCTGGGCCAGCCCACAGCAGCCTTCCAAGGAGCTGAATTCACTTGGCTTTTTGCTGTGTGCATGAACATCTTAAATCTGCATCCAAGTCAGTAGGTTTGTTCCAGTGCAACTTAAATGCCACTCTTTCAAGCAGGTTAGGATACTCACTTTTCTGCACAGCAACCATCTCAACAACATATTCTGAAGATCTCTTTTATGTGCTTTAATTTACCTCTAATCAAATGTACGGAAGGCATCACACATTTATTTTTCCGTCTGACAGCACCTCACACGCAGTCATCTATTTCTGAATTTTTCTTTTCTGTGGCTCATTGAGTTCTATCTGCCATTAAGTTGTCATCACTTCACATGTTGGTATTTCAATAAAAAAGGACTTGCTAATATGACTTAATTTTTAATATGCACAGTGAATTTTCATTAATTATAGACTGGCCTTACTGGTGAGGGCCTAGGTATGCAGAACTAAAGTGGCCAGCTGAGTCAGTCAAAAACTAGAACATGGAAACTTGTGTTGAGACTTTTCATATGCCCATGCAACAGGATTCTTATGAAGAACTTCTCACCTGAAAGTCGGAAATTTTTGGAAAGAGTGAAGTTTGAGTTTCATGTAAATGGCAAAGTAGTCGAAGGAAGTGGTGTGTATAAATCATCCCCAGGCTGTAAAAGAGTTTGTTGGTTTCTCTAATTACATCTTATCTCCCTCTGCATCACACTTAGTTAAACCAGAAAAAAAGATACCGGAGAGGTAATACAGATGAGATACTGGTCCCTCAGAGGTTCAGGATTTTTTCAGTCTAGGAGATCTGAAAAACAGCAAAGAGGAGAAGTAAACAGTAGTCTCACAAGAAAAGAAAATTTTACTTGATGGCAACAAAGTATTTTGGATTATGTTGAAAGATACAGAAAGAAAGCAGTATATCAAACATGAGGATATCAGCTTTTTAAACAATAGGGTTCTCCCGTCTTGTTTCTTAGTGGAATCAAAATATAACTAGCAGCCAAAAACTGAATTTTGTTAAATATTTGTCGTCCTTTTGTATGAGTAATTCCTCGGAGCTTTTTGTTGTATTTAGAAACCTTCAGTTAGTTAAAGACATTTCTAGAACACTGCTTTCCAGCAGATGACTGAAAAGTCTGGGCAATCCTATTTAATTCCTTCTGCTCTTCTCCAAACTCTTACCTGATGTCATCAAACACTCTCCCTTTTTCAGCAAATGCAGTATCCCCCGAGGCTGCCCATTTTCTCCACTACTAAAAAAAAAATTATTCTCAAAGTGAGAATTCTAGTGGACAGGGCAGAGGGTCCTTGTCACCCACAACTTCTGGTATCCAGAGATCATGATAGGAAAACTACTATTTTAGGACATTAAGTGTTTTTGAGGAAACTCAAATGATGATAAAGCTCCAATCAAGTAAAACAGGAATACAAAATTACAATATTCAAAAGTCCTTCTGAATATATTTTAGTGTCATAGGCAATAACAATCAGTAAATCACATGGTGAGGACTCTGCTTTTTTCCGGCTGCTGAATTAGGTTTCCTCTTTTATCCTTTGTCACCTCAAAGTGTTGAGCTGTCTAATAGATAAGATATTGCCCTAACCCATACCTTGGAATCACCAAATCTGTTGCCCTTTGACTTGCAGCCGCACTTTTATCTTTATATCAAAATATTTGAACTAAGGTTTGGTTTGGTTTCAAAAGGAAGGAAAAGTTGGTACCTAAATTGAAACTTTTGTCAACTTGCCCTAAGTTTTATTTGCTGTTAAACCCTGTCTTCTAGAATTGACCACGACTTCATATTAAAAAAAAAAAGTTTATTTCCTACAAATGAGATGTGCTTAAAAATGAACAATATTGAATTCTCTGGCTGTAAATTATAGCAAATGCAAGTATTTCTGTCATGAAAGACTACAACAATTAGTGTATTATGTGGTCTAATGTCCAGTGTAAAAGTCAGCTTTGAAATTTTGAAGCTGAATGCTTCTTTGACCAATCTAACTGTATCCTCTGATGAAAAAAAAAGAAAAAATTCTTCCATATCCTTAAGACAAAGTATTTCACCGTACACAGAACTTTGGAAATCATTCTTCTTATGATTTTAAAATATCTACAAAAAATAAAACAATTGCTTAGTAAGATTATCCAGTATGTCTTCTGATCCAATAAATAGAGAGTGCCAAATTAGAATAGCAGGTAAGAGGTTTGAAACAAGCTCGAGGTTGCTTTTCCTAAAATGGGATGCTTAAACATCAGAATTGTGTCAACTGGATATTTGAGACACTAAAATCAGCTGGACAGATGATTCAAGGAAGAGGAATATATCAAGTACTAAGTATAAAAAAATCAGCCTTGACTGATCAGTCATTACCCTTCTTAAATTCTTATTCCCCTTTCAAATAATTACTCCCATTAATATATGTTAATGGTTTGGAAACTACTGTTTCTTTTTTGGCCATTTAATTGTCAGGAGGGTTGATTTCAAATATCTGCCTTCCTGATATCAGATGGTGCTGTGGAAGATTTATATTACTTTCCATCTTGTACTCAGTGTGTCTGTCAACAATAAAAAACCTGCACAAGCAGGGACTTTGTGAGTGTACTAAAGCTGTGAGACAAACCTTTAAATATCATTAACCTGATTAAAAATTACCCTGCAATGGCCTAGAGTGACATATGCATATATTACTTCAATCATGTATAGGACTCAGCTATGTCATCATTACAACATACCTAGATTATTAAGTTCCTGTCTGTTAAAGCCAATTCCGGCTTTCTTTAGCAGAACCACTGATAAAGAAGATACCAGGAAAGGTCTTTTGACTTTGTCAGCTGGGAAGGAATGAGAAATCTGCATAATTTTCACTATTTCGAATAAGAAAATGCAGTTTCAGTTCTCAAGTTATGCTAGCAAGCATCTGTCAGGGTTTGAGAATACCAGTTGTCACAGAGCAATGAGTCATATGGTCCATAAGACAGAGTGTTGATGTGCTGTGAAGAGCATCCTCTTGGGCACAGGAATTAATGTGCCCCATCCTCACTTAGTGCTGCTCTTAATTGCAGTCATGGCTGGGAAGGAAGGGCACTGGCAGATACCTCTGTTTAGATGCTTTATGTGACTCTCACTGTGGTTCCTTGGGACAGTACAGGTATTGCAAAAAATGGAATAGTCCTCTAATAAAATCATATATAGTAATTATGTCCATATTGTTGTTAAAACTATAGAAATTTCATTTGATAAACATTTCCTGATAATGTGAAACAAGCTGATGACCTGTAGACAGCATAAAAAGCATGAGAAAACCGACTGTGAAAAAGAACATAAGAAAAAGAAATTTGCGGAAACAATCAGACTCTGGGTTATGCAGTTGCATTGTTTCCGTATCAAAGGTGAGCTGGTAATATGGATGTCTAACATCCTTCTGAATGTGTGGGAAGTTAACATATGCTAAATCTCTGACCAAGCATTTAATTTTTTTATAGCTATAGACATCCTATACTCTGGGTGTTAAACTTTGTGTACCAGTACTTCTGCTGTACTGACCTTGAAACATGAGGTTAATTGCAACAGAACCCCACTGTCAGGCCCACACAACCTGACACCTTTCCAGCCCAATTACCAAAGCTGTCAAATCACATAAGGCATTCAGTACAGAAAAGTTTTGGTTTTACACCATAAGATTTGTCTAGGTGTGCCACACATATTTTTTAATAAAATATATAAAAGCTTGTGAATAAAGAAAATGTCAACTATTTTTCTGCTTACCTAGTCTGTAGCAATTCTTCCACATCAAGTGTTCAACTGCCTATTTGCATTTGTGCTGCTCTCTCCACATAACACTTTAGCATAACTGGATTCCAAATATCTGGCTAAATTGTAGAAGAAGGATTTAGGTAACTATGGACATTCCTTTCCTGATGAAATTCTGCGTGGTGTCTGAAGGAAAAGAAGTGAATTCCTACCTGAGATCTCAAACTCCTACAACAGATGCTTGCTCTAGGGAGTCAATTCCTCATTCTTCCACTTGTGTTATTAACTTCCAATTTCCTGATGGTCAGTCTCCAGAGCATAACCACAAATTGCCTGCTTTCTAGACGTGGACTAATTTTCCTTTTCCATCTTGACAGAGATGCATAAGCTTTCCTTACTTTATCTGGTGCTGGAATCTCTTCTGTGGTTCTGGTCACTGTCTGACGTCTTATAATAGGTTCTGTCAAAGTTCTCTAGTTGTCTGAGTCATTAACTGAATATTAGGAAGAACTTAAATTATCCTTCTTGCATATGTATTCTCCATTAAACATGTACTTTATAATAGAATTATATTTCTGTTGAGGTGTTATAATCTTTACTCTTACTAGATAAAATTTCATAACTCTTTCATTTTTACAAATGTGTTAGCATTTTTAGTTTCACATAATTTTCTGAATGTTATATATTGAAATTCTCTTTCTCAGAGTGCTTTTTCTCCTATATAGGTGTCAGAGCCTTGCTTAAATAATTTCAAGACACTGCAACTATGTTTGTTGTTCCAGCTTTTAAAAATTCCATTTCCTCCACCTGCCTCTCTGGATTAAAATAAAAATAATCTTTTCCTCTCTGTAATCGTGCTTTCTTGTAATATTAGTGAGTGGCATTGAGTTCTTGAAGAAAGAACTCAACTGAATTCAAATGTTGAACTTCCTGCAAAAGCTAGAATTTCATTTATAGAAATACGATACAGAAATATAGAATATATTTCAAATATATTTCAAATATAGAAATATGAGACAGGCTGCTCATAGGGGCTCAATGAATTCATCTTCACAATTTTGTACGCAGTGTAAGGGAATATATGTAATCTCTCCATTATTTTACTCTTCTGTAATTTCTGGCCATCAGTATATTCTTAAGTCTTGACCTCCACAGTTAGTGGGAAGTTGGTCAGAAAGTAGTTATTCAGTTGCTGTATGCATAAACACCAAATGGAAAAGTGATGTTTGCTGCACTGAGGCAAGGCTTTTATTTTTCTAGATAAATATGATTCTGCATCACACCAAACTCTTCCAGTACACTGAATACTGCTGGACTTTTGTAGTTGTACAGACTGACTGTGACAGCACATAGTCTACCTAGTGGAAAATTAAGGTTAAAACCACATTTGATTTTTCCAGTGGTAAAGAGATTAACACAACATAGTCCATACAGGTGGCACTGAAAAATATATTAATAATCTAATTATTACAATTAATAATAAAAAAAAGTCATTTGAATTTTGTACATTTATTTAGCAGTAGCATCATTAAATAACTTCTTTGTTTCCCACAGAGAAGTTTGAAGCTTAGCAGTCTTTGGAAACAAGTATGAACCCTTTCAGTACATTATCGGTCTGTCTATGTCTGTAAATTTTAGTCAGTAGAAGTTAGTATCAACTGCCTTCACACAGAATCTTACAGCTCCTCAACAGAATGGATTTAATTTATGAGCACCAATAAAAATATTTAGCTGCCCCTTTTCACTGTTTGGTCGTTTTCCAGAGCTGCTTATGCACAGTTGCTGTTTCTATCAGATGAAATATTCACACATGTTACCTTGTCTGACAGAAACAGTAAGCATCAAGGATTTCCTGGGAAGAAACATCAATATGCAGCATGCTAACTCACATATTTCACAACACTACTAATTACATTATCACCTCAACATCGGCTTCTAATAATAGCTATAGCTAAAATGTGTACAGCTGTTTATCTTCTTTAAAGAGAATTCATCTGACAGACTGCCAGACCTTTCATCTCACCCATTGCCTTAAACTGACTCAGGAACTATTCCAGATGAATCAAGGGCGATAATCCAGCTTAATTCAACAGTGGGAGGTTAGAACCACAATGACAGAAGAAATTTCTGCCTCAGACACATAGTATGATGTGAGGAGATACTTGTATTTTTAAATTGTGCTCTTGATGGGGTTTTTTCATGTGGTTTTTTTTTGGGGGGGGTTGGTTTTTGGTTGTTTCTGTAGTTTGGTTTTTTGTTTGTTTGGGTTTTTTTAAATTTTTCTTTTTTTCTTTTTTTCTTCTTTTCAGTTTTAAATAGGTATGACATGCAACCAGACTACAAAGATAAGTAGGGCAACTGTCAGGGAAAGTGAAATTTATTGCACTGAAAAGATGCCATGTTAAACCTAATCTTACTTATCCATTCAGATCTCTTTTTTTAAATTGCAGCTGATATATATCTTGTTTGTTTCTTAGAGAGGAAAGTATTACCTGATCAGAGGGCAGAAATACATGGTAAACAAAAAGAGAAACCATATTGTGGATGAATATGAAAGAGAGAAAACTTGTTCTGCTTACAAAGGTACGATGTATTTATGGGACTCTTATATGCATGTATGTTCTTCAAAATATGTAATTAATTCAGGAAGTCACTAAAGGAACAAATGCAACCAAGTGCAGCACAGTGTTTCTATGATACTTTGAAGATAACCAAAGTAGATGAAGTAGATACACACAGTGGTTCATAACAAGTGGCATGAGTGTTCAACAAACGACTGAATGAAGTAATCTGTGTTGAAAAGTCTAGAAAAGATATATTATCAACAGGAATAAATACAAAATGATGGATGCTGAGCACATTGAGGAAGAACAACTAATACTAACTTGTCTATAATTTGAAAAATTCTTTTTCACAGCTGGAAAAGCAGACAGCTAAATGTATAGCAAATACGATAGCTTTTTTATTAAAAACTACTGTTAAAGTATCTAAGAGAAGCCTGAATGCAAATGAAAATTTAGTAGGGAAAGAAAGTGGATATATTAAGGGTGAGGGTTACACTGGAATCTAACTTTAGTCATTAAAGGCATGGCAGCACAGAAATCTCTGCACGAGTGGGGCAGAGAGAAATAAACGTAAATAAAATTTTGGGGTCTTGTGGAAGGATATGACAAGAGCTAGTGAAGTAAGACTGAGGTAACAGGAAAACCACTGGAGCACAAAACCCCAAAAGCCTAAGGAAGTAATAGATAAGCCATAAATATTATACAGTATCTGAAACCAGTTCAGTGATCAAAGGGGGAGGAGAGAAAAGAGACTATCTTTGAGTATAGCCAGCTGCAGTTTATTAGTAAACTTTAAAAAAAGGAGTTCAGAAGAATTTGAGAGGGTGAAAACAACAGACTGCTTGCTTTCCCTGCCATTATTGAGAATTAAAGTGAAGAATGTGAGTTGAGAGTTTGGATGACTACTATCAAATATGTACAAACTAGAACTGTAATGAAGCTTTTGAATTCAGCTGGCAGTTAATCATGTTTGGAAAGCCCTTAAACCTTGAAATTCTGCACTAGATGCAGAATAAAAGAAAGTAATTTCTCATGCAAGTGTTCACCTTCTGCTTCTTTCCTTACGTACCAACAGAATTGACACCAAACTCTCAATGCCTCTCAATGATGACTTCACATCACAGCTCTTCTTACCTCACCCCACAGAAATCTTGCTAAATAACCAGTTGTGACCCAGCAACTTCTTTGTGTTAAGCAATCATTAGTCATTATGTTCTAAAGCTTCACAGTGTGTAGTTTGCAAACTCCATAAGGCTGTAAACACAAGTTAAAATAAAGACAAAGGTGTGCGGCACGCTCATGTTTCCTACCTCTTCCTGAATGAGTGTTTATCATGTTGAACAGATCAGTGTCTTTCAGCATAACAATTTTTTAAAGCTCTGCTTCCCCCAGTTTATTCCATATTTGCTATAATTGTATAAGAACGGGGATACACATCCTGTAATATATAATGTGTATTTTATTTATAAAATTCATATAGAATATATTTATATAGGCATGCCAGCTGTCAGTGCAATGCACAAAACCAAGGGAAGGATTAGAAATGTACCAACATTTCAGGGATACCCTTGAGAAGGAGAGAAACTGAAATTAACATACTGTGATGCAGAAGTCTGCTACTGTAGTGATTTTTGTAGGTTCCTCATAAAAAGGGCAGAGTTGGAGTCTATCAAACATGACACAGACTTAGAAGCATCTCAAGCTTGTCCATTCTGTATCATACTGCTCTTTATAACAATTTTACAGTAAATGTTACAATTCTTAGACTGCACTAGAATTTCAGAGAGGTTATTAAAATTTGTTACTGCTGTTGTAATATAAACAAGCTGAAACAGTATCTTGAAATTATTGAGCCATCTGTCTTAGCTTTCTTTCCACAGCCAGCTTGTTGGTGCTGTGGTTAATTGCCCTTTCCTAATGATTAAGGGTAGCATAAATATACTAATATGTGTGTGTGTATACATACACATATATACACTGTTTTTTATCTACTGTTCAACAAACTAACTAACTAAATGTAGTTGGAAGGATTGACATTAGTTCAGTTTCTCGAAACAGCCAAAAACACCCATGATATTTAAGGTTATCAACACATTTGAAAAAGAAGCAGGAGTTTCTTCAGTGGTAGTTTTTTTTGGATTTAGAGTATGTTGTCTTTTCTGTGTGCCTTTTAGATTCTATCACCTTTTTTTCTCTTCCCCCTGAGACTAAATGTATGTTTCTGATTTAGAAAGAAATGGAAGAGGTTTGACTGATCAGAAGCCCTAATAATAATTGCAAAGAATGACTATTTTAGATGCATGAACAGAACAGTGAAGGTAAGCCTCTTGAAATATTCCGTAAGAACAAAATGGAAAAAAATAATCTTGGACCCACTGCAATAAAATATTTCATTGAGGAGAATTGACTTTAGATGACTTGGGTTTTCAGGGGAATGCAAAGCAAGATTTATATCTTTTGGTTTGGCAGAACACAGAGCTGCTTAAAGTACCAAAGGAAATAAATGGAGTATGTGAATTTTTTTATATTACCCTTAAGACTTATTTCTATATTGTCTGTTATATTCCAATGATTTTCATGAAGACTAAGTTAAGGCTTTCAGTTTTGGTCAGTAAAGATTTGGTGTTGTGCCAGATAGCATAATGGAGGGTAAAAATAGGTTCTGGAGGTTATATCTTCAGTTTTATTCTGTATTACCAGCTGCCATTTCTTTTTCATTCCCTTTTTTTTTTTTTTTCCCCACCACGTATTATAGACCACGGCTTTCTGTTCTAAGCGTAGAGGAAATGGGAAAGATCTAGCAGGGAGGACCACACAAGGACTGCTGTTCTAGGAAAATCAAGATCTGTTTGATGAAGACTTACTTAAATGCATACTCACAGACTCACCTTCTGCCTTGTCCTTACTTGGTTATTAGAAAATTTGAGATGGAGCAGGCGGAGAAGAAGGAGCAGTCTCCTACAAAATAAATCAGAGATATGTCTAAAAGCCTTTCGTTGCTATAGATTACTGGAATTTGAATGAGATTGTCTTCAAAGGTCTGGTCAGCTTCAGCCTGTGTACTGTCTCAGTCTTAAATGCTTGAAATAGCCCTGAGGTTTCCGATGCCAAATCTACTGAGCGAAATCAAAGTGGTTGAAGGGCACATATTTGCAGCCTATGGCTGAATAACAATAAAGTTCTTGTCTAGCTGTGATTAGTACAACCTTCACTAAACTCCATAATGTTAGTTGCAATCACTGCGTAGAATACCTTCTGCTCACAGGTTGTACAACAGCATCGCAGCCAGCTTCTGCTGGTTAATAGGTCACCTAAGAGAAATTACTAGGAAGATTACAGCTGAACTCCCATTTGACAAATGTCTTAATCATAAAACGTAATAAAAATTGTCACTTCCTCCTGTGTTGCCATTACTTGGAGAATGGCGGCCTTGTCACATCAAGGTTAAATTACTAAGGTAAGCAGAAAAGAAATTAGTGGTGACTTACAGACACCTATCGTAATTATCATTGCCACTTGTGGTCCCACAGTTTCTGATTCTAGCAGTGCAGTATTTTTTCACAGCATTAAAATTCCGTCTACCTTCTACTGTGAATAAACTCACGTCAAATGCATCAGTACTGTCTGATACATAGGGAAAATTCTTAAGGTATTCCCACAGACTTAGTGGAAATATTAATGTTGCATTTCTTAAGTTGCTGTGGAAGGAAAACATAGAGGGAAAAGAAGAAACTAAAATATTCAGCATCAAATCCAATGAAAGTTTTTGCAAGCTATCTTAAAATTGTGGTAAAATTTAAGGCTTTTAAGCAATCTGGTTTTTCAGTTATATAACTTAAAGGAATTTGAATTTTCCTTGTTGATAAAACTAAATTGCAGGAATTTGCACATATATTTGTGTAAATATACTGAAAAACGCTGAAGTCATGTCAGTTTCTAAAACAATATACAGCAAGTAAAAAGTTTTGATGTGAAAATGTTCTACTGTTACTCTTTTTATTTTTCATGTATAGCCATCAATATTTGCTTAGGACAGACCTTGCTGAGGGTAACTTCCTACTCACGGCATGATACAAACTGTGAAAATGGCGTGGGAAACTTTTTCTCTAGTGCTCATATATTACAGATATTTACCATAGATGCAACACCTCTGGAGACTGGCAGATTTACCTAGTGCCTAAGACTGGTGTAGTGTCATGACAGAAACAAATACACATTTAACACCTTGAATGCATGATATCAACACAACTTTTTGGTTACAGAGATAAGGAAAATTGTAGAATCTTTAAAAATAAAAAGAAACCTATTTTTCAATAGCTGACTACTGTATACTTTGTCTTGTCAAGAATATAATTCAGATGAAAGACTAACTGTTCTTTTTTTTCTGATAAAAGCATTAAATAATCCTCAGCAAAACACAAGAGCCTACACTGTTCCATCTAGCATGAACTGTATAGTGAAGGTGCATTATGTTCTAAGGAGCAATGAGAGATGTTGTTTATCCCTTCAAAAGATAACAACCAGATAGCTTCTCTTCATTTGAATAGTCTTTTGTAAATAGGCTCACAGTTTGAAAAACACTGAGTATTTAAGCCTGCAAATGCTCCTGCAACCAACTTTGATTTGGAAGAAGGCTTTATTTATGGATGGTCTTTAATATAAGTCAAGTTTTCATCTTAAATAAGATGAAGATAAAATTTTCTTTCTCCTCTCTCACATCCTTCGTGCCTACAGGCTATGTTTTCTCCATGTTATTTAAAAAGGCCTTCCTAATTTTTTTCCATGTTTTTTGAGCACAGAGCTATGAAGTGCATCACCTCACAACTCCAGGAGATTTGCAGTCACTTTTCAGAAGTCTGAAGATCAACTGGGGCAAACCAGAAGAAATGAGAAGGACATGAACTCTGCTATATGGGGTCTAAGCCTTCACAAAAAGAAGGAAATTGCAGAATATTAGTAGTGACAACAGCAATACTTTTATTTTGATATAAAAAATAGGAACCATAAATGATTAAAAACATTGATGGTCACAGCAGGTGCAACTGTTGCCTTACTCTTTCCATTTAATTTTTTTGTTCCTGTCACAAACAAATGTTAAAGGGGAGATTGATGATGAGAGTAGGAAAGTGCTGCTAAAACTTCAATTTTAATAGAACTTATATATTTTTTGTGGGGCCTTTTTGTGGGTTTTTGTTGGTTTTTTTATCATTTGTTTGTTTTGGTTTGTTTGTGCTTTTATTGTTTTGTTATTGAGATTTTTTTGTAAAATGGTTTTCATTTCCACCAAACATAGTAACGTTCTGGGTCTTAACGAGAGAGCTTTGTCATAAGGAAAATTGCTCTGTAAAGTGCCAAAATATTTTATTTGATATGCAACAATTCTGAGAGTGATCATCAATCAAATAATAACTAATTGCCTCTTCCTTTTTGTTCCTCATTTAAAGGCCAATGCAGATGCCCTATGTGAAGAAAAAAAAAGCCGTCTCAGGAAAGAAAGCAAAACCTTCTGGAAGTATTTCTTTTACTTCTTCAAAGTTTTATTTCACTGTAGGGGCTTCTCAGTCATTCTGCATGGAAGATTCCTAATTGCGTGAGCCTCCATGAAAAAAAGAAGTTGGCAAAACAAAGATGGAGAACTGTGTGTCCTTGGGCACTGTGTAGATTAATGAAGGCTTTGTAAAACTATTTAAGAGTTTCAAACAATGCAGCCCAGTAGTTGGGGAGTTTTCCTAATTACTGGGGTGAGAGGGACATTCTTAGTAAGTCTATCACTGACATTTACTGCTGCATGTTTATTCATTCTCTGTCATTCAAAGTGGTTCTTGTGGTTAACTCCACTATGCAGCTGAAGACTGCATGACAGGGCAACAGGGGAATATGAAAGGCTGATTTTTTTTTTTTTTTTATTCTAAGCAATTAGAAAAACTGTTGCAACCAAAAAATTCAGTACAGATGACAGGAAATAAATAATTCTGTGAAAATTGTGATTCTGTGACCATCCTTCTAGAATGGTCTTGGAAACTTCTAAGCACCAGAAAAAAATGATCTTCTTGATGCTACTTTTTAAGTTTCACTTACATAGGTTCAAGAAACAGATAAAATTATTCTTGGGGGTTAGTCCTAACTTCTAGTATTGATTTTCCTACCCATGAACATTTCTGGATATTTAAGTAAAACATTACCCTGAAAAGTCTCTTAAACTGCTCTTTTTTTTTTTTCTGCTTGAAGTCAGGCATGTTTTTTGGTTTTTTGCTTAAATTATCTCTTGATTTTTAATCCTAAGTGTAATATGATAAGAAATGGCAGAGGGTATTACTTTACTAAATCAGAGACCGTATACCCTTTAATCTAGCAATGCCAACAAAAAGCCCCCCAAAAAGGATCTTATGAAATTCCTTCTAAAAACTTCATGTAAGAATAACTAGAAGTTATTTGTTCATCTCTTACCATCACAGACTTCTAAAAATTAAAATGCAAAGGTCTTCCTTTGTACACACAGAATTTGTACTCTGGAAGGACGAGTTAAGGAACCTGACCAACCTTGGCATTTTCTGATCCTCCAGAATGATAGACTAAGAATCCTCTTGTGGTCCATGAAAGATCACAGTAAATCCCTGGAAAGCAAAGCAAAGCCCAAGGATATTTTTGTCTGAAGACTGAACAGTAAATAGACGGATAAAGGAAGAAATGTTGTAGCCTTCTGTTTTCCAGCCCTGAAGACACTACTGTCATGAATCTCCAGCCATGTGATTCTTTTCCTACCGTCAGCCTGACCTTTGGTTTCACAAAGGCTGTGTCTGTGATGGCACCATTGGGAATGTACTGCTTTAACTGTTAAATATGTGGAATTCTGAGTTGATTTATTTTTTTTCCTCACATTTCTTTCTCACAAAATAGAGGGTAAAGATTAGGACAAACTCAATAAACTTGGGGAGAGAATGAAGATTAACACTATAAATCCTGACTGAAATACTTCTGATTTCATTAACTTTTGTGGTAATGTTACTGCTTGCACGGCTTGTGTTTGTGTTGGACTTGTAACTCTGTTATAGTCAAAAAGACTAAGTTAGGTTTCTTCTGTGTGTTTGATGTCTTGGGAGAACCATTTATGTATTTCTGGCTCCTTATGGTGTTTCCGTTACAGATCTGAGGTCTGCATATTGTAATAGTCAACTTATCCGTAGTTCTTTGCCCCAGACTTTTAATAGGATCCTCTGGCACTCCTCCTTCGTTACATTGGCGAGAGACATCAGAGGGAAATGAAATGAAAATGCTGAGAAAGAGATGAAAAACACCCAGTTGTTATTGCAATTTTTTTTCCGAGGTAATTTCAAGTTTTTTGTAGATTTTACTTAAAGATATAAGTAGCACTCCTAATTAAATGGAAATTTTAAAAGGTAGACTTGTTTTGCCTCGTAATACGGAAGACAGGAATCCTATTGATACCTAATAAGATGTTATGTTGGTTTATACCTTGTGACCATACTTAAGTAATGCAAGATTTGGTTTACTTGTATATATTATTAAAACCCCAATTTAATATAGAAGTTTAATAACTATTTCTTCATGAAGTCTGTGCCTGTTAAAAATTTTTATATGCCTCACTAAAACATTGGTATCACATGAGGACACAAGGAAACACACACTTTTGCTTTATATGTATCCCTTGTTAGACTTTAAAGTTTTAGTGGAATTCAGCATTCTAAAAGACTTTTGCTCTTTTCAGTGATTATGTTAGTCTTTCTTGCCACCAGAACTTTTTCTGGTGTCACCAGTATGTTTCTACTTGTGACATTCAAATAGAGTACTGTGTAAACAACCATTTCTCATAGTACATTGAATTTGCTTTGAAGATTCCTTTGCTCTATTTCATACTCTAACATAACATTAGCACATGTATGTTTCTTTGTTTGTGACATTTCTAATTTCTTTTAATTTATCCTGTAGCTTGTTAAATACTTCCAAGAAACAAAGTACATAGTGATTTTATTCTGCTAACAAAATCACAGAACTGTCCAGCTTGAAAGATCTTTAAAGATCATCTGGTACAGTAAAGACTTTAATTTTTTTTTAATTGTGCTTTTCTCTCAAGCTGTTTCAATGCTACTGGTTGTCTTAGAGCAGGGTTCTCAAGCCTCTTCGTTTCTTCATTTCTTCTGAGGTTCTGTTATGCTTTTTCAATTCCACAACAGTGCAGAATTGGGGAAAGTCATCCTTGTAAGGTCTTGATTTGCTTTGCTATATGTCTTAACAGGAGTCAATCCAGAACACTGCCAAAACATTTGAAGATATTTTTCTGTAGTCAACAGCTGTTCCTGTTTTGCAGAGGGTGTGATTTGGGCCAACAGATGGACCTTTACAGTATCCTATACCTTTACAGTATCTTATACTCTTCAGGGTCCTGATTTATCAGAGTAACTCTTTGAAACCCCTGAAGTTAAACAGGCATAACTTTGTAGTGACATAGTGATGAATTGGGTTTTCCCTGTAGTTATGCAGAGCAGTCCAGAAAACTCCAGACAGAAAAGATGATCTTGTTCTCAGGATTTAGGAATCAAACTAAAGTCTTGTTCTGCAAGCTGCAACATTATCAGCTTGGTTGGGCAATTATACTGATGGTTTTTTGATGTCACAAAACAATTCAGTCTCAACAGTTTAAACAAAACCTTTCTACCTTTCTTTCCTTTTTAGTTGCTTTTAGTTATTAAGTATATGTTTCTATAGGACCCTACCACAACTGGGCACTTGCATACAAGCTAGAACATCTGGGGAGCTAACACAGAAAAAAGAGGGTGGAGAGAGAGAAAGAATGAGCTATGTTTCCGTTTCATACTTGTGGGCATTTTTTAACTCTACCAAAACTGAAAGAATACAAACTTCCTAAGAACACTGAGGGGCAGAGTTGTCGGTCTTACACAAAGTACTTAACATCAGGTTGAATCTAACACATCTGGCTTTTTGGCAAAGGACAAACAGCACAAATTGCTTTAGTATGCCCGACAGCATCACTAGTCATCTGGTAAATCTGTATAGATTACAGCAGTGATGAATTTATATTCACATCATTAATACTAAGAATAATAGTAAAAGTTTAAATATTTTTGATGGATTTATGATGGATGTATAAATAAGTGCCTCAGTATATGAAGAGTAAGCGGATATGGAAACTTACCTCATAAATTTAAAGACATGAAATGAAAGTTTTTGTAACACCATCTAAAGGACAGGGTAAATATCCTGTATACATATGTGAAACACAAATGCGAAGAAAATAGTGCTGTTATATTAGAAATTGGCATGTCTGTTCTGGTATAATCAAGTTAGCACGAGATAAAGCAGGAGTGTTGTTTCGCTGAGAAGACTCAGACAGGTGTTATTATAGCCATAAATCTATGCCTCCTACTGTGGTTCCACCATGTGACCTGATGCCACAGCAGAATTCAAACTGTATCCTGATACTCCCATCAGAACTGCACTCATCTTTGATTACTTTTTAAAAGACATTGTATGAGCTAGTTGTCTTGATGCAAGAAAATATTTTGCTGACACTCCTGGACTGAGATGGAGGGAAGGGTCTGTGGTGGTAAACAATATTTAGTTTTCAGTTTGGATAAAGTAGGGTATAACACTTTGTTAGGTCTCTTAGAGCATTCAAAGGTGTCTCATATGCACAGATATAAAGAAAACTTAGTTTTTAAGGTTCATTGCAATGCAAATGGAGAAAGAGCAAGACACCAGTCTTCAAATGCAGGAAAACTGAAGGCATAAAACTTTGCCCACTCATAGGCATAGTTTGAAATTTTTAAAAAATGAGTGATTTCAGTTGTATGTTAGGAAGAAATTATTTATACAGTGGGTAGTGAGGCACTAGAGCAGGTTGCCCAGAAAAGATGTGGATGGCCCATCCCTAGGAGTGCTCAAGGCCAGGATGGATGAGGCCCTGGGCAACCTGATCTAGTGTGTGGCATCCCTGCCCGTGGCAGGGTGTTGGAACTAGATGATATTTAGGGTCCTTTCCAACACAAGATTTTATATTTGATATGATTTTATGGTAATTCTTATCATACTGCTAACCACAGCATGGAATATATTCTGTCAAAAATTAATTTGCTTCTTTACATCAAAGAGCATTTTGTACAACTGGAAAAGGAAGCTGGAGGTATAGGTCTGTGGTTCTACAGCATCTGTCAGCCTAGATTGCCCAGAAACTACCCAGTGATGCACATAAAAAGCACAGGCTATCCTGTATGTTCGTGATAAAATCTAAAATGTGCAGAGAGGTACACATGCAGGTGATTTTTCTGCATCTGGAGCAATTATATTTTATGTGAACAAGATGAAAAATGAGCAAGCTGCTATAAATTATTCACCTACAAAACCAAAACCAAAATAATAAAATAAATCTCCACACGGATAGGTTAGTTTACTTTGCATTGTCCATCTGGGTTAAGCTACTCTGAGTTGTCGGTCATGAAGGGAAGGAATTCCACTTCCTTATGATACCTGAGCTTCAACTGATTTTTCTTTTAGGTTGTGAGGATTCAACACTTAAGACAATTCATTAATTGTCCTGGTCAAAAAGATATTTGCAGTGAGTTGAGGAGATTTGAAAGACTTTATGTGACTTTTCCTGGGTTCCAATTTCTCACTTAACATAAATTTACAAAAAGTCACTCAGGATGTCAGAGAACTTCCTTAAGAGTTCATTGTAATGCAGGACTAAGGAGGATGTTTCTATCAGTCCAAAGCTGGAATAAAAATTGTTCTGAGCCCTCAGCTACTACAATCATCTTTCTACTTCTTTTATGTACCAGGTTAGTGGCTATTTTTGAACAGCTACTGTCTGCATGAGCTTCTCTCCTACTGCTTCTTTATTCCCTAAATTTCAGGGGACTTGGTTCCACCAGGATGCGGAATAAGAGAAATTTCTTCAGCATTTCTTACATAGTTCTCTTTAAAGCAAAAACCTCATAAAAATGCTATTAGTCTGTGTGGTGGGTGTTTCCATATCTGTTATTTTTCAAATCTTATCCTTTTACCTGTTTTGCTGTAACTCCTAGTTTTATTTTGAATTTTTTCACAGTTTTGTTTAAAGCAAAGGCTTATGCAACCATGTTGTGGCTGGCTGGCTGGCTGCATGTGCTGTAATAAAAGACTGATGAGTCATGTCAAGCGGTTTTCTCTTTTTAGTGAACAAATAATTAGCCCACAAACCTCCACATCTGTATGTGCAACTTCTGTGGCACTGCCAGTGTCTCTCCTATAAAGTAAAAGGCTTTTTTCAGAAAAATGCAGCAATTGGTGCATGTGTTGTACCACAGTTTCTAATGTAAATAGGAGTGATTAATATTCTTAAAACCTTAAATAGCAAAGGAAAAAAATTTATTTTGTCCACCAGAGGATCACTGTTACTGTACCATTCTTTTAACTGTGCTGTTAACAGCAAGAATTACAGGTCTCATTGCTGAGTAGGTGAGCAAACACATCAAAGTAACAAGGGGGAAAGGTTGAGCTCAGACTATAACAGCTTTCCTGCTCTTTGCAGGATGCTAGAGGCATTTTTCTTTATTTAAATAAAGAATTTTGCAAATAAGAATTTGTACTTCGATTCTGAATTATCTTCAATTCTAGCTGCTCTCCACTATCTGCTATCAGCTATATCCCAGAAGAGAGCTGTATTCTCCCTGTTAAGCCATGAATTGTTCTTAAATTTACTGACCCTGTGAATTTATTTATATTGAAATACTGTATCCCTGAACAGGAAGTATGAAATTTTTGCAAAGCAACAAAGTTACGCTACTATTGCTGCACAGAAATCTCTTTTTGGTTACTCTGTGAATTATATGGTGTTAGCTTTCTGTGGAGCATTTAGTTTCTATTAAATTCGCTCATACAGGGCATTAATCTAAAAAAATCCTATTCTTTATAGTAATTCTTTGTGTTATGATTTTTATGGATAGCAGCACTGAATTGTCTAACATGACTTGTTTTTCCTAATTTTTCTTTTTATTAGAAGTTGCTGCTAAATAAAAAAGAAAAGGATTATCTGAAAAGTGATGTTTAGAAGGAAGAATCAAATTCATGAATGTGGAAAAGTGGTTTGTTTTTTCCCAGCAATGTGGTTTTGCAGGACTGGCTTTGTTTTTTATTTTCCCAAGTCAAGAATCAGATGTATTAGAAAAACAGTAATAGCCTTAGAAAATACTTACTTTATTGACCAAAATTTACTGTAAAATGTGTTTTGCAGTTACTTTATAGCAAAATCAGAGAAAGTAGGTTTAATAGCAGGACAAAAAAAAAGAATACAATACATTCATAAATAGTTCAGTGAAATATAAAGACATCAATATGTTTTACTGATGTCTGTTAGGTTTTTAGTATCTCAGTTTATAAATGCTTGGCTAAGTCACTTTTCATTTTCAAGAGCATTAATGGAAAAAAATGAAGTGATTACTTGCAAATTCATGACATTTTTGCCAGTTTTAGAAATATGTTTAGGAAGTCCTATTATCTACCCAGTATGTTAAAATTATGAGTATGAGAATTCTTTTAAAGCACATTTTTTATTAAATTAATTTAATCAATGAAATAGCGAATTATTAATAGCAATTAAAATAGAAAATAGCAAATATTCTATAGTGAATATTTTCATAGTGAAAAATGAACCAATGTTTAAAACTTGCTACAAAA
This sequence comes from Oreocharis arfaki, assembly GCA_013398015.1. Taxonomy (NCBI): domain Eukaryota; kingdom Metazoa; phylum Chordata; class Aves; order Passeriformes; family Paramythiidae; genus Oreocharis; species Oreocharis arfaki. Next base: position 449,934 of record VZRR01002748.1, read on the forward strand.
TTCCATTAAAATTGTAAAGGGAAAGAATGTCTATCTGCAAATAATTTATAAGCCGAAGAAAAGATTTAGTTTTGAAAATGTTCACACCTATGTATATTTGAATAGTTATGCTCATGCATGGTTTATGAATATCTCTGCTCTGTAAGAATTCCAAATCTACCATGATGGTGTGAATGCCTCATTGGGACTTTCACTGAAACCAACTAGCATCCCCTGGGATAAACTCTTCTTAGCAATTTTTTTTGTCTTTTAGTTCAATGCAATGCTTTTGTATCTCTATGAGCAATAAAGCTGGTAAAGGATTTAAAGAATAAGTCCTGTGAGGACCAGCTGAGGGAGCTGGGGTTGTTTAGCCCTGAGAAAAGGAGGCTCAGGGGTGTCCTTAACACTTTTCACATCTACCTGACAGGAGGCTGTAGCCATGTGGGGATTGGTCGCATCTCCTGGGTAACAAGAGATAGGACAAGATGAAAAGGCCTCAAGTTGTGCCAGGGGAGTTTTAGATTGGATATCAGAAAGACAGTGTTCTCCAAAGGGATGGTTAAGCCCTGGAATAGGCTTAACAGGGACGTGGTGGAGTCACCACCCCTGGAGCTATTTAAAAGGCATGTTGATATGTGCTTAGAGATGTGGTTTATTGTCAGACTTGGCCATGCCGGGATAATGGTTGGACTTTATTATCTTTACAGTCTTTTCCAATCTAAAATAATTCGCTCTTTTCCAACCTTAGCAGTTCATTGATTCCATGAATCTATGATGATCCTAATGATCTTTTCCAACATGAACAATTCTGCAGTTCTATGTATAATGCCACAAATGAACCTGAGTTTTTAAAGAGTGGTGATATAACACATGCTAGTGATGTCCCAGTTTTCTTTTGAAGTTGATAGAGAACATCATTACCTTGAAATTTGTAAAGGTAGAACAGCCTTCAGATATTTTGCTTAACATTTTAAAGCAATGTATTGCAAGAATATATAAATATGATATATTTATTTTTGTGGCATTTTATGCAAAATATGTTTTTTGTTCTATAAGAAACGGTCTTAAAAAATGGACCTCTTAATCCTGACATGCAGTATCTATACCTCTATATATAGCGAAAATGCTGTAAACACACTGAAGGCACAAGATAAAAGCTGAAACTTTCAGAAGAAATAGGAATTACACACACTATCGAGCACAGTAAATCAACAATATGAAAATTGTCCAGTATAAAAATAAAATCTTTTCCAAAAGCCCTGTATGCAAGAAAGGTATATAATCTGTAACAGTGAGATAATTGGATTTCACTGCAGTACAACTTAAAAAAAATAAAACTTTTAAATTCTTGAGAGTGATGTTATCCTTTCCCCATAAGTCTTGGAAATGAGGACACACCTGGATTTCCAAGCATCAGCTGAAAAAAAAGATCAGCAATATGAACAACATAGTGTTAAAGAAAGTTGCCCTCTATTTTCTTTTTTTAACTATTCTTCTTCTTGAAAGCAGTCAGGAGAATTTCATAGCCAGTAGAAAAGGGAGAAAGTAAGTGTTTTAAGGACACACATACTACAAGAAAGCAAGAAGTCTGCCTAGCCCACTGTTTTGTGGACAGATATAGAAACATGAAGATGAAAAAACAGTATACACATAAAGTAATGCATCTTCAGGATTTACCAAGCTGAAAAGAAGAAATATTTGGAGATTCCATGCGTAACAATTGACATCTTTGGTATTACTTGTATAAAATTATTGGGTTGTACAGTGCACTGTTGTTTCACCAATTTATCTAATTGACTAGTGAGCTCATAGCATCTTGCAGAAAAGAATTCCTCCGCTTAATTACAATGTGTCAGAGCAAGTTCCTCCCTCTGTTTTTGAACCTCTCACTTCCTAGCTTTAACTGGTGTTGTCATTACCAGTACTGGAGGATAGTGAAACATATTTCCCAATTGATTTTCCTATGCTACTTATGATCTAACAAGTCTCCATCCTCTTGCTCTTGCCATTCTTTTTTTTTCTCTCCTTCAAGATTTAGAAGCAAGCAAGAAAATGAACACACAACACTTATATAGAGAAGTGGTGTTGATATGGAATGCATTCTAGACCTTTGATCATCCTCGACACCCTTCTCTGAACTATTTCCAGTATTGTCTGTTTCCTGATGAGAAAAGACGAGAATGATCTTCAAGACAGAGAAAGGCATGGGCATACACAACGGCAAAGAAATTATATTTTCCCTCCTAATAAAGTGCTTGGCTCCATGTAACAACAAGGATACACCATAAACTACTCTGCAGGTCATTATGTCTTCCAAGGAATTTCTTTTGTCTAATGTCCATATAAGCCTATCACAATGAGGTGCTAATCATAAATTTTTGGTAGGAGTAGGAAGTTGTTCAGTTTATCTTTCTATATAGTGACATATCATGTTTCTCTGACTGAAAACGTGAGTCATATTCACTTCAAATGTAAAATGTCTTGCCTGAACTGTAGCTCTGCAAGTTTCCACTATAGCAGTTTATTCTCAGACCAGCCTATATCCATAACTTCAAGTGATGATGATATTTCATGCTCTCAATGTACAGCTGGTGACATCAGGGCCAATCACCCATACAAGCCACTAGCAGCCTTTTTTCCTAGGAGCATGCTGTGGGTGATGGTGTTGAATGCTTTACCGAAGTCTAGATAGACAGCATCCCCAGCCTTGCCCTCATCTACTAAGCAGGTCCTCTAGTCATAGAAGAAGATCAGGTTGGTTAAGAAGGACATTCATTTCATAAATCCACGTTGGCAGGGCCTCATGTCTTGCATGTGCCGCACAATGGCACTCAGGTTGATCTCTTCCATAACCTTACCCTGAAATGAAGTAAGCACTTCTTTTTTCCTAGAAACACGTAATTACTATTTCTATACTATATTTTTAAAAGTTTGTGGTGGTTATTTTTCCTAGTGACAGAAAATAAACTGACTTTTCACTTAGCACTTATCAAATTATATATTCTTTTACTTTGTACAATAATTTTTTTCTCATTTTTTAGATTACCAGGTTTATTTGTATTTAATCAATTTGTATTTAAATCCTTTGCCCACTGCATCAATTAGGATTAATCTTCTTGCTCTGTTTCATAAAACCATGTAAAAAGATGAATTTTCTTAGGAGAATCTGACACAGTGGTTTCATGGACAATTATTTACTACATCCATCATTTATATCTGAGTCATTGTAGGTATCTCAGGGTTCCCTGGCTGATGGACTGAGGCCTAAGTCACAAGCTTTACGGTTTTGTAGTCTGTACATGTTGTCCTTAAATCGTAACTATTTAAATTCCTTGCTGTTCATGACATTCTGTGGTACGGACAAGTCTTGTTCTCATTCACATCTCAATAGTCTTGGTTTCTGATTGTACTTTAAGTTGTAAAAGTGATTCTTTTTTCCTACATTGTGAATCTTTCTGTAGGTCTCCTAACCTGACCTGAAGGCAGCCTTCTTCTGTACCAAAACATTGTTTACAATCTAATTATGTTGATGCTTGCACATAGAAACAGAGATTGTGACAGCTCTCACCTAAAATTTAACATTTATTTAGGTTTGTTTTCAACAGAGTTTTATTACTTTATTGCTGCAAGACAGAGGACATTTTTGAAGTATTGTTTTAGAGCCAAAAAGAGAACCAGTTTTAAGGTGAAGCACTTTTTGAGCATCAACCATCATGCCTCCTCCAGCTCCTCTCCGTCCTTCCTTTTCTGTCCTTCATTGCCACAGAAGAGGGGCCCTTTCCCAAAGTTCAGTTTCACTGTCCCAGACATGTCCCATTTCATTCATGAGATCAGGTGTTTCAGAAGAAGGCAGAAAAGCCCAAATCTTTGCTATTGTAGCTGATGTTGATTCCCCAACACCAAATCCAGCTTAAGGAAATCCATCTTTTAGAACGATTTATCATTTTGCAGCCACATCTGAAATAATTAAATCCATTAAAGCCATTAAATGAGCCACCTTGCAAGAGACTCAGAAATTAACTTTAGCAGAAGGAGGGGTCACACTCTAAAGAACGAGTTCTAGAGCAGTGTGATTTTTCACATTGTTTGGTGACACTAGATGTAAGAATTCAACACTAATGCTAAATATTGACTTAAGAAAAACATTTTAAAATTTAATAATGTTGTATGGGCAAAATAGAAATTTTTTTTGGTTGCTGATGGTTTTTTAATGCCCTAGAAATTAATGGATTTTTCTTCTTTTTATTTTTAAAATATGATCCTTCTATTGACTACTACTTCAGGGCATAATAAATCAACATGTTCCATCAGACAGAAATCAAGGGAGTGTTTTAAAGCAAAATATTGAGGCAGTTAACAACAAGACCTTGATTGTAACAGGCTATGACGCCTGGCTCAAAGTGAAGCTAGAAAAGAGTATCAGTTGAATTAATATTTGATATATTAATTTGTAAAATTATTTCCCAAAGGAATAGTATTAAAATCTGGAGAGTCTTTCTTTTTGGAGTTTTCTGTCAGTCACAGTTGGTTCTGCTTCCAACCTCAGCAAGCAACAGATGTAAAAAATTTTTGCCACTGTGAGTTCCCAACTTTTAGCGTGTTTGAACTTTGCTTAAAATGAGCTGTGGTGAAAACAGGAAGAACAAGAAAAGATGTAAGAAAAGATTGCAATTTTCTTCTTCTCACAGATTAGCACTTTGCCCTGTGAGCTCTTTGCACTTCATACAGTCTAGACTGCATAAGAGTGATTTCAGACTTTCTAAAGGTTGACTTGTTTACAGCTATTTGTCCTCTGTTTTTTTTTTCCCATCTGTTTATGTATGAAGTGAAGGCATCAAGCTACAAAACTACAAATAATATTTTGGTATTTGAATGCAAGTTTAAGTGTTTCAATATAAATTGAAAGTGTATGTAGAAATTAATTTATTATCCCAAAAGGGTTGCTGATAGCAACTTGTATCCAAAACCAGATGACGGTAATAACCAAATGCTCTCTCTCTCCTAGATTGTTATTCCTGTTTTTCATGTATGTCTTTGATTACCAGTGTGCCTCTCCTAAACGTGATTTTTACTCACAAAGAAACCAGGGCTCAAAAAAGTAATAAAATACATTTTGTCCTTCTTGGTACTATTGAGATTAAGGTTTAACCCTCTTAAATTTTGAAATGGAGTCAGATTAAAACTGTAAGGATGTCACACATAATATTTCTCTTTTGCTACTCATTCAGCCTTCATTTTCCAATATATAATTTGCCCACCCATGCAAGTCAGATAACATAAAAAAATTTACTTCTTTCATTTCTGTAATCTTCTATGCACTAGAAAATATCGGGTTTGTAATGTCAGTTCTGATATTGCAATGGTTACCTTGTGAGTTACCTTTTCTAAAAAATTCAGTGCTTAGATTTCAGCATTTTCAGAGTTCTCCTGTCTCAGTGTTTTCCTATTTCAGTGTTTAGATTGTGCTGAAGATTTAAAAAACCCATAAACATTGTGGTGTCTACAAGATTGTAAGTCTTTAATGCACTAAGCCTTTGAACACCAGCTGCCTTTTGAAAGTCAATCCTTTTTTTGCATCGTTTCCTCTTAAATATATATTTTAAGTGCGATTCCAATGTTTTTCCTGTCTTTCAAATTAGTATGTTTTAATCTGGTAAATCAAAGGTGGCAGAGAATTCATAGTGAAAAAATGGATAATAGGTTTTTTTCCTAAGGTAATAATAGTCTAAAATAGCAATTAGTATGCAAAATAAAGCCAGCCAAATAATCCTGGTACATAAATAGTCAATGGGAAGGATTTAACTAAATATTTGCAAAGAAGTCATAGCAGGCTGACTTGAAAACTCTCAAATGGAAGGTCCCCAGATATAAATATTTACTTATAGAATCTGTCATTCCAGACTTCCTAATATGTTACCCTTTATGCATAATTTATTTTATTTGCGGCATTATTAGGACATAATTATCTACTAAATTCATTAAATCATTGTTAAAATTGACTTAATATTTCTGTTTCTTTCTCCTCAGTGTTAAAAAGATGATCCAGGAATACGTTTGTACAGATGATGCATGACAAACTGTCTCGAATTTCTCTCTGCTGTCACAGGTAAGCAGATCTCCACTCTAACAGGAGATGAAATATAATCTAATAACTAAGATATAGAAGGTAGAAATAGGTAAAGGCAATCAGCTTTAGTTTTCAGTGCATTCCTAGTGCTATCTGGACAGTGAATGCCCCAATAAAGCTGATGTATTTACTGAGCATATCAGTAAAAATGAAAATAAACTGCAGAGCTAGTGGATAGATACAGCATACCAGATAAGTTAAAAGACAAGGAACTAGCTGAAAATAAATAGTTCAAATTCATGTAGAAACCAGTCACAGCGAAGTCGAGCTGGAGGATTGATACAGATATCCGTAAGATTCTGAGAGGCTATAGAACATGAGTACAGAAAAACTGTCCACTTTGTGTTCCAAGACAAGAAATAGATTTCACTAACACAGAGTTAAACTGTAAAACACTTTATCACACTCACTAGAGATACCAGAAGTGTACATGGCAGATAGAAACCCAGTATGGGTGTCTGTTTGTGTAGAAGTGATTCAATGAAAAGGAGTCAAGAGAAAAAAATATTCTAAGGGTAGTGGGATAATAGACTTTACAGCTTTTCTTGTACTTCCACAGAGTCTTTTGGGCTAGTAACAAGAGAAGCAAAAATATTTAATTATTTCATTATTAATAGTTTGGTCGTTGTTTTCACTGCTCATGATCAAATTAATTCAATTTCGGTAAAACAGTGCAGTTTGATAGTGTTAGTATCTAAATGACTCCCAGCACTTTTTCAACTTCTCTAGATTTTAAACGTTGTGTTTGTACATTGCTAAGTGTGTAAGCTCTTGTGGCATTGCACCTTTGGTGGCTTATTGACTGCTGCTAATGGAAAATGATCTGCTACAGAAATGCTGGAGGAGGTTTCATCTCTGCTACACTGCAATACCTTCAATTTCTACAGTGTGTAAGTATTTGATGCTCACTATAATTTATTACCTCTAGACTCTTGGGATAACCTAAACATTTTCTCAATTTTCCTCTTTCATGTAGAAATAACAGTTAAGAAGTTGCTTGTTTAAGAACTTGAAAGATCTTCTGTGTGATTGTTATTCTTCTAGACACAGTGTATCAGATAAGTTACTTACATACCTTCGGAGTAATTCCTCTGCTCCAAATGCAAACATATAGAAAGTTGTCTATATGTATAATGATTGATCATCGTATGTAAGTACTTAATTTAGGCTATGCTTTTAAATTTATAGCATCCACAACACAAATTCCTGCAGTCCTAGGATATTAATGATTCAGAGCATAAAATTTGAAAAATAGCTGTGTTGTTACTGACTTTTATGTGTACAGTCATTATGTAAATTGTTTCCTTCAGCAAATAAAAGTTTAGGAAATGACATAATTGTGATATATCTACAGCTCTGGGTCAGTAACTTTACATCACCTTGTCAGTGTGATGGGTTGAAACTTCCGTGCTTAAGTATAACCTGAAACAAATTTGTTTCTATTCAACTCGTCACTGTCCTTTTCAATATTCTACTCAAAACTACCAATAAAAATTTTTGAGAGTGAGAAGAAGGAATAAATAGACAAGTACTTCCGCTGTTGATCCAGGACATATCTTGGCTGTACTGTTTGATGTAACTAACCTTTTTGATAGGCTTTGGACAGTCAGTTGACCTTTTTCTCCTAATACCTTTCAGCATTCGTGTACTTCAGAAACGACAACTATTTGCTTGCTTTAGCCATACTTTTTCTTATGAACACAGTGTTCATTATCCTTCTCACTATAATGTCAGATTGAAAGGCAAACATTTGCTGTGCTATTGCCTTCTTCTTTCAATATATCAATGGTTTAAGCTATGAACTCTGTATATCCTTGAGGCTCCAAAGCACATCAAGGGAAACTGGATATCACTGTCATTTGTCAAGATAATGCCAGCCAGAAAGTGGACAATAAGTTACTTCAGGTAAGATCAGTATCAATTGATCTCTCTTTATTGCTTTGGGGTTACTCAATGAGGCCACAAAAGGAAAGAAATGGAGCTGACCAGTGGCTGTTACAACTTGTGAAACATGGAAAGTGTGGTGGATCATGAAACAGCTCTGCCTAGAAATGAAAGCTCAATTCTCAACTTACAGTTAATGAGACCATTATCGTGTTCTTCATAGTTCTAAACACTTAGAGGCTGTTGTGATGAAATCTAACAGATTTGTATCATTATGTTCTGTAAATGATGGAAATTAGCATAAATTGCCTGAAATGTGCCATTTGAAATGCAGTGCAGAGCGATGCTGAGGATATTGTCTTTCCACTTTGTGAAGCATTAGTTTATAATGACTTTGTATCCCTTGTGCTAATATTCCATGTATGTAAATGTTAAACGCTGCCAACAACAATTATAAAATAGAAAAGTTTGTTTGCTTTATTCTATATTCATCCTGACAATGAGGGATGAATTGTACTGGGCAGCCAGAAACACTGCTGGTGAAACAGGCAAAAACTTAATGAATACCAAGTATAATTCACACAGTTCTATATCCCTCTGTGTAGGGAATTTAATAGTAACACATTTTTCTAGGAAGTGATGCTTGTCATGATAAGGAATTTATTGTCAACTTTTTCTTCGCAAGCTTTGGGGTCAAGACAAGCAACCATAAGTTGACACACTGTTCGTGATGGTTAATTTCTTGTTACTAAAGTTTTCCTTGGAAATAAATACCTCAAAAAACACCTCCAGAAAAAAAAAAAAAAAAAGGCATCACACCTTTAGTATATGTTCAGCTACGTTGTGTCCTTTCAATGGAATTGGGGGAAGTATTTTGAATCTCAAGTATAGGCTTAAACAATTTCCCTCAAATATTTTTTATCTTTTGTTAAGTGGTATTAAGTGGCAGGTGTTGCTATTACTTTTAAGGTCTTGTCCAGTTGAAATGGAAGGGGCTTGCAAAAGGGACAAAACTATGTATTACTTCCCAACCTAGATAATGTATCACATTGCTCAAGAATAACTGAGAATTTAAGCAGGGTGAGGGAAGTGTTCTGCCAATCAAGGCTTTTAACAAGGTGAAGGAGGAGACAGATTTATTTTAGATATGAAACAAAAAATCCACACAAAAAGTAAGCAAAAAGTCAAGAATGCAGTTGTAAAAGCAGGGAAATTAGCTAATAGTACCTGTGGTTCCATAGTAATTTGAAAATTGTTGCTAATTGTGAGTAAAGATGGGTGTCCTTTCTGACAGCTTCCTACTGTGTTCATAGAAGTAGAACTTGTTACATCCTTAATCCATAAACAGGATTGCTTTGAATCCACTTTCCATTTATCGTTTCATAATGCTTGACTGCCTCTAAATTTGTAATTGACTCATAGGTTAACAACTTAACTTGTTGATTAATAACCCAATAAAAGTGTTCCGTGAAATAAACTTTATAGCTTTATGAGACTCTTCTTTTTGATTCTCCTGTTTTTAGTGTTCAGGTGGAGGGTTTTTTGGTTCTATTTTTAGCAGTGAGTTTGAACATCATTACTAAAACAAGTAACTTATTTTCCTAATGGTGCTTATTATGCCTTGAAACCTTTAGGAATGGTTGCTGAATGGCAGTGGGAGCTGTAAGAAGTCAGGTCTACAGTTTCTTCTGGTATTTTATAGGATCACATTGCATTTATGGTTCTCAAAATGTGGGCTTACATAGCGTGCTCTTAATATTCTATGAGACAGAGAATATTCTGTCTATATCACACACAGCCAAGCTCAAAACTAAGAATGTGTTTTTGCAAATTCTTCTCATCATGCTATCCATTAACATTCATTAAAGATCAGGACAGTCTCGTTGTCTGTAAAGGTACTCAGTTCTTTGCAGATAGGTATTGTATTTTAGTACCAGATTTTTAAGGTTATTGCTAGAGGACATTAATCTAAAATTATTCCTTTTTCCTCTGTATTCTCCAAACCATTGACAAATTCTCCATTTTTCAGAGGAAGACTAAGAAATTAGAGAGAAAATGCATTTTCCTATTTTAATGAAAATATTTTTACATTGATTTGCTTTTATTTAGTTTGGATGTTGAATTTTCTTCTCATAGTCATTGATTATGTTAAGAAATATCTACTAGACTGGCTGAGTTTTGCTCCCAGTATGTACCCACGACATCAAAATGGACTATTTATTCCAGAAGCCCAACAGCGTATGAGCCAAGTAAGCCCCATTTTCTTCAAAAAATATTCAGAGAGAAATCCTTATCAAAAAACCACTAAAGACAGATGGTTTTGCTTGTCTTCAAAGAATAAGAGTTAGCTTAAAAAATACCTCATTAATACCTCCACAACTATACCTTTGAAGTTCAGTTGCCTCATCGAGCACTTGGTTTTATTCATTTTACTGACACACAACCCTTTCTCCCTTAAAAAGACCCAATATCCAAACCAAACAAAATACAAAACAACAACACCAGCAACAGCAAACCCTAAACCAAATACTTATGGGTACCAACAGAGAACTGAATGTAAGCCTGAATTGTTCTTTGAATTTCTTTTTTCTTTAAAAAAATATATAGGGCAGTATAAAATGTTTGTTAGGGTTTTTTTTGTTTGTGGGAAAAAAGTCGCATTATAATATTTTCCATTTTTTATAACACATTTATACCCCAAAAGTGTGAATAATTTCAGAAGTTTAACTTGAAGGACCGCTCCAAGTCCTCTGGGATAAAAGTGTCCGAGGAATGTGAGATAAAACAAAGTACCAGTATTTCCACTGTCCTAGCGCCCGTCTATGTTTATGTTTGTAGCAACTGAGTTTAAAAGTCAAGTGTACTTGAAAAGGGAGGATAGATAAAAGCAAAGGAATATCTTCTCAAAGATCTGAAAATCTTGATAGAAGACCAAGAATTTTTCCACACATTCAGGATAATCATTAACTACCCTGGAAAAAACCTGACATGCACTGTCTGAGCTAACAATGAAAGGTGAAACATTAACACTTTGGGCACTACAGCATAAAAAACACATTAAGCTATTAGAGAGCATCCAAAGGAGGGCCAAGAAGATGGTGAACGGTTTGGAGGCAAAGCTCTATGAGTGGCTGAGGTCACTTGGTCTGTTCAGCCCGTAGGAGGCTGAGGGGAGATCTCAGAGTGCTCTTCAGCAACCTTACGAGGGGAAGATGAGGGGCACGCACTGATCTCTTCATTTTCATGACCAGTGACAGGACTCGAGGAAATGACATGAAGCTCAGTCAAGGGAAGTTTAGGTCGGATATCAGGAAAAGGTTCTTCCCCAAAAGTGTGGTTGGGCACTGGAACAGACTCCCCAGGGAAGCAGTCACAGCACCAAGCCTGACAAGTTCAAGAAGTGTTTGGACAACACCCTCAGGTCCACGGTGTGACTCTTGGAGTGTCCTGCACAGGTTCAGGACTTGGGCTCAATGATCCTGGCGGGTGCCTTCCAACTCAGCATATTTTATGATTCTGTTATATATTAAGTCTGCAGTTCTTTTTGCAGCGTGACTGAGGTTTTAACCACTTCAGCCGTATATCCAATGAGAGGTACAAAATGTCAGCCCCAACGGCTGCAGTCAGACACATTACAAGATGGCCAATGTCACCTTTCCTAGCTAGTCATCTGTCTCATTTACAGAAAGTCTTTGAAGAAAAGACTTAGAAGAAAAAATTGAAAGCTGTGAAAGAGAACCACATGTCTTTTTAAGATCTGAGAGGATGACATAAACTGAGAAAATTCAGGTAGTGGTAGGGCAGACATATTAGATAGCTCAATTTCAGGTTTCAAACACTAAGACTGAGTCTGGTGGAGCCTCTCCAGCTGAGAATCATCATGAAGATAGGACACTCCTTTTCGTAGAGTGCATGAGTTCACTTCCCTTCTCTCCACTCACGGCAAGGGATTTGGCACAAGAAGGAAGTGTTTCAGAGGGAGAATGGTTAAGCTTCAGCTTCAGCAGCCACCTCAACAGGTTTGGGAAGCAGCTATGCCTTCATTGTGGCTACACAGCTCCACAACTGGAGAGGCCCATGCAGTTCACAGTCTGCATTGAGAGCCCTCAATTCACAGTCACTAACTTGGCTTTTTGTAACCTGAGTGATTCAGAAACAGGAAGAATAAGTCTGTCTTTTATTTTTCAGATTCATAGAACAATCTGGATGGCAAGGGACCTTAAAGATCATCTAGTTCCAAGACTCCTGCCATGGACAGGGACACCACCCACTAGACCAGGTTGCTCAAAGCCCTGTCCAACCTGGTTTTGATCACCTGCTTTATAAGAAGAAATGTTCATTAAAATTTTATTGTATAAGAAATAGACATATGTTTTAAAGAGAGATTAAATAAATACTTTTGGACAATCAAGTCTAGATGCTTAGATATTTTTACTATAAATTAATATTTCATGTTTCATCAGCCTGTGTCCAAATTCAGATACAGAATGATCTTTTAGTTTAAAAATTTTACTGACATTGTGTTCAATAATACTATTCTTCTGTAGGTTCTTACTTCTTAGTTATGTCTTTTTACTAATGTTTTGAAAGCAAAGTCAAAATAACAGTAACAATGCATAGAGAAAATGTTCATTGAACCATAGATCAAGTTGTTGTCAAGAATATTCATTAATTTATATTCTGTAAACAAAAGGGGATTTTTATGTTGAGTATGAAATAGATTATGTTCTTGTACGTTTGTTTGCTTTGTTTTATGCTTCCATTGCTTTCATTTCAGAACTAATATGATAAACAAAGACACTGTTGCTTAGCAACTTCAAATATTTCCTTTTTAAACTCAATGTTCAAATTTTTCATTGTAATGTAAGTTCAGTATATACTGTGTGATGAGCTATTGGAAAATAATTAACTTCCTCTTTCTTGGACTAATTTCTCAAAAATTTATTTTATCTACTATTCATCTGGAGAGAAGGAATTCTTCTAAATGATATTCATCTATAGAGATTTTGTTAAAAAGGCAATTTATTATGCTTCATACTGAAAAATTAATATTTCAGTAATTACCATTTAAGTAGAACTTATTTTCCTTGATGTATATAGAACAATCTTCAATCAACAGATTCCTATAGTTTAAATGTACCCCAAGTAGAGTGATTCTAGCTTTTGTCTCTCTAATGAGTATCCAGTGATATAACCTCTTCCAGCTGCATAGTTACACTCTAAAATTCTAGCATTTTGCGTGTGAAACAAAAGGCTATTATTCGACTATTACACTTTAATTTATTTATCAGTTCAGTGATATAGAAGTTAGAAGCCATTCATTTTCTTCTAGTAGAAGAAGGTGTGCCAAGAGTGTTTGACTTCTAATAAAATCAACCTGTTATTAGTGACTAGCAGAAATATGTGGCCATTAATACAAGTAGGATTACATGGTTATTGTTTTGACTATCTATCTTATTCAAAAGATTGTAATTTTCTCTTCTACATATTCTGAAGTTTTTCTTGTAAAAGGAGTTCCTTATTATATAATAGTATGCATCTGCTGTGTACATGTTAATAGCCGTATTTGGGGCATTTATAAACAAACACAGTTTTTCCCAATAGCGAGAAGCTGGCGGCAATTTAATAGGCATTTAATTGACATAATTTCTTTCAATTTATTAAGTAACTTGGGTAATTTAGGTAGATTGAGTTGCTGGTTTGTTTTTTTTCCTGAACTTTTCTTTGAAGAAAGTAGATCTTGAGTTAACTATCTGGTAGAAGGACAGCATTCAGTAGATCATACTTAGTCAACACCAGCATTTTAACCCATGTATTGTGACACAGATCAGTCTGGAATTTCATATTCGCCAGGATAGAATCAGTGAATGTGTTTTCCTAAATAGCTTTTCTTTTTTTTTTTTTTTTTTT
>VZRR01002748.1:463848-486291 GCA_013398015.1 Oreocharis arfaki
TTTTTTTTTTTTTTAATAGTGAGGAGGGAGATAAATGCTAATTTTGAATAAGAATTGGTAATACATTTTTACTTTAATTTCCTCCTGACTTCAAAGGGGAGACAAATTTCTAAATAAATCAAGATATAAGAAAAAATGTTGTTAGTACTTTCTTTAATCTGAAATTCCAGCCATGAATTACTTTTTCTTTTCGTTATAAACTGTCACTTGAAATTTGGTGACAGCTACTGCCTGGTTTACAATTTTGAGTAGTCATCCACTTCTTACTGAAGGTAGAATCTGGTAAGGGGAAAAAAATTGTGGAAGCTGGCATTCTTGATTTAGAAAATGGACTATCAAATTGCAGAAAGATGAGTTGCAATATTCTTCATGCTGTGTTAAGTTGTCAAACATAAAAAATGTCAAACAGAAGCCTGTTTAGAGAGAAAAAAACCACCAACACCCCCCCAAGTTATTTATTTTATTTTCAATTTATACAGTTTGTCACAAGCGTATACATGAAAATATTTCAAACTACAGTGTTTTCTGAGTTGGTTAACAGCTGTGTTTGATGAAATATGAAAACCACAGCAAAATACTATTATCAGTGGTAGTAGCTGGAATCATAATTTCCAGAGTTTAAAACCAACTATAGAAACATTTTGAAATTCAGGATATTGTTATTTGGCAAGTCTTTCAGCAACTTTTTCAAGACCAGTACTTTTTCTGCTTTTTCTTTCCTCTTCCTTTGTTTTTTTTTCTTTTTTTTTTTTTGTTTTGTTTTGGCTTTGGTTTATAGGTTTTGGGGGTTTTTTTTGTTTGTTTTTATTTGTTTGATTTTGTTTTGCTTTGTTTTCTTCTTTGGTTCTTTTCTATTTCTGAAAAGTCAGTATAAGATGAATAGATTATCTGCAGTGTGTTTAATACCGAACTCTACAGTTTAGTATCTGATTGCAATATAAATTTATCTGGCTTTTTATTAACTCTGTAGGTATTTTGCATACATCAGGAAAAGTCACTTGCTTAAGAAACAAATGTAGCTTGTGATTCAGGAGAAGATCTCAAAAATTGCCTGAAGCTATAGCAAGATATAATCTTGCAGTTTCTCTGAAGTCATATATATAATAAACATCATAATTAACCATTTAGCTCAGATTTCTTAGCAGCAGACCTAGAAATTCCTGTGGTTCTGCTTCACAGCTTTTCATGAGCTTGAACTGGTTGCTGATTGCACACCTGCATGCATCTTTCTCCACCTAGATGCATTTTGGTCATGTCAGGCATTCTCCATAGAGAATTTTACAGCACTCCTAGAGCATATGCATTCCTATCCTTCGGCTTAGCTACATTAATTTTTCTGTCTTCTGCTTGAAAGGGAAAAAAACAAACCAGGGAATGTAAAAGCACTTTTCTGTATAAGCTATTATTTTCTCAATGAGAGAACATAAAATACTATGTTAATACTGTTTCTTGAGAAATGCAGAATGGGATATAAATTTTGTATTACAAATATATGTAGAAAAGAAAGGGTAGCTTGTACAGCTTTTGCTGATGGAGAAGACATGAAAGATGAGTCTATATATTCATACTGAAACTTACTGATGTAGGGACATCTATGAGTAAACAGTTTTTAAAACTTGTTTGTAATCTGAAATTCGGTAATCTCATTAGTGTATTTAATGTTGTAGGGAAGGTGAATTCTGGTTTTAGAGGTTCTTAGTCTATATCTACCTACAGTGTCACTTGAGAGATCCATATTCTCTGTTCCTTCCCACAAGCTTCTGCTTGCATCTCTCTAGTAGAGTCCATGGATTTTTTTTATTTTTTTTTTTTCTCTTCCTCATCTTGCTCCCTTCATAATGTTGTTAATATTTCTCCTATGGAGCACTTTACGTTCCTTTGAATTCTGAAAAGATAAAGATGTAACAGTTCTGCTTCGTTTTTAGATTTGTTTTTTTTTTTTCAGTTGGTACTCTAATCCGTGGAATGTTATGTGTCAAAACAGATAAGATAGGTTGAAAATTGAATTTTTTCTTATCCATATATTTATCTTTCAACATTTCCTTTTTTTCATTGGACCTGCAGAAACATACATTTAATTCTTCCCTTTCATTCATCAGTATCAGCTCATCATTCAGATGAATCAGAAGACTACTTCTAGAAAGGAAATGTGCGTGTCATATATTTTATGAAAAACTAAGCTCTTTGAGTTTTGATCCTTTTTATTGCAACTGAAAAGAAAGATGTTTGTTCTGAATGAAAAGGAAAAATAATGACTAAGTCTTTAAGAGAAAATGAAACACCGACTGGGAATTAAATGAAAGTCAGTCAAAAGGCTTCTTCTGTGAAGCCGTTGTATCTCCTCCCAAGAGGCTGAAATCATCTTATTTGGCTTCCGGGAGGTACCACACAGAATTGTTTCTGCCCTAAGAGAAAAAATTCCCATTAATTCAAAATGATTTAATGTTGAATTTCTCATACCCTCAATGATAAAAGCTATAACAATTTTCCCTGCAGGCTAGAAAAATATGCAAGTATCATTTCTACGTGGCTTCAAAATATATGCCTGTGTGTGTTTGTGTGTTTATAGTATATAGACAGAAAAAAGGCTACAATAAACTGCAGATTCAGATTTTTAAATGTTTTTTGCATGTCATCATCTATAGGTTTTAACTATTGGAAAACCTGAACAGCTGTTTTAAGATAATATCACCCACACTAACTAGAAAAATCATGAAAATTTCTGCTTAACTATGAAAAATAGTTGTCACTGGATGGCATGGTTTTTAGAGCAATATAGTGAAAAACAACTGAGAGCCCTGGATGCTCTGCTCATATGCTATCTAGCAATTATGTGGCTTTCGTCTTCTCTGAGATATGAAAAGGCCACTTTACTTTCAAACATAAAGCCATATAGAGGGGTTTGATGTTCTACAGACCCTTCCTCTGATTGTCTCTTTGATGATACTCTGACCAGTATGGGTCATGACTGTAGAGATCTGATCCTACATGTCTTTCTGTACCAACGTTCCAGTTTGAACAGATGAAGGCTGAGTAATATGAGTTAAGAAACAAAAGGACAATTCTTACTCATTTCTAAAGGCATGAGGATATTCCCTTTTTCTTTCCACGAAAGACATTATTGGTCTTATTTCAGAGTAGGCAGTAATTAGTCATGGTAGGTTATCATAATTAAAATTAAGTACTCCCTTCCTCCCTTTCTCTGAAGTTTTTGACTAGAAAGACTTTCAGTCAAATTTGACCACTCATGCTTATGATGCATTCTATGTAAGCCACATGCATCACAGTAACAGGAGAGAATTTAATTTCTCAGATTAAGTTGCTCATTATCAGTAGACCTGCTTCAAGAAATTGTGTAAATTATGTCTGTCTTAGCAAGCTTCCAGGTAGTTTGGCTAGCCTGGTGTTTACCTCCAATTTTTCACCAGTGATGCTTGTACTCTTCAATATCAGTGAAACTTGCTGCAATTGCAATTTTTCAGCAGTTGCCAGTTTGGTTTCATTAAACTAACAACTAAACACAATTTCTAATAATCAGAAAACAATTTATTGGTGTTTGCTGCCGACTGCAGCTTGTCCCGTCTATGGTTCAAAATCTAAAAAGTCAAGAATGAATAAATTCACTCCTTTTTTCCATGTCAAGTGAACAGGGGAGACTTCCTTGACTCTTAGTATTTAATTTGTCTGTTACTGTCCCAGGAAAGCTGAGACCCTTGTGCTCAAGAAGTGTGTCAGCATCCCATCGCGGGGACTCTTCACAGAGAGTAGCTTGACTGACTTCTTCAGGAGGACATATCAACAGAATAAAGGAGACCCCTCAGCAGGTCTTCCCACTTCATGACTCCTAAGTGGGTCTTCCCCTTTATTTGAGTATGTTCCCTGGTCTTTCCACATCCCCTCTCAGAGTTAGTTGCTACCTCAGACAGTTTCAACAATACACTGTGTTGTCATTTGTAGGTCTACACAACATTCCAAAGTAATTAACTTAATTTGTACTTAGAATTACTTGATTCTTACTGTGGCAACACAGACTTAATGGATTTTCTTCTGCTTACCTGATTGGGTGTAAACAACTTAGATTCTAACTGTGAAAATGTTGTATTTATGTGCATAATTACTTTTTCTTCCCTCTTTTCTAAATTTGCAGATTTAAGAACATTTTTCTTAGCAAGCTCATTTGCTAGGATAATTCCAGGAAAAAGAAATTAATGGGAACAACAAAACTATTGGAAATTTATGTTTGAAGTAAAGGGAAAGAAAGACATTTTAGACAAAATTTCCCAAGAGTAAAATGCACATTGTGTATCAAATATTAAGGAAATCATGAAATCAATTTATTCCCCAAAAAATCTGTATGTGTATATGTGTGCACATGTGTGTGCGTTTGTGCACGCATATATTTTCAAAATTGTTGAAAAATATTTGAAGGATAGCCAAAGAATACATAGTAATTACTCTTTGTGTACCACTGTAGTCTTGTGTGCGATTAATTAATATGGTTTTGCTGTTTTTCTTGGAGGAGAGCCAATCTCTCCTTAACATGAGATTTAGGAATGATTTCTTACATGTGAATGCTCAACTACAAGGTATTTTATTTGGAATTACAGTCAGATTTCTGATCTATTCTACAAAGCCTTTACTTTTTTAGATACTTGGCTTATCACAGCATAAATTCCATGTCGATAAGGATTTGAGAGATTTTTACTCCTTAGAACCACACAATAATTTGGGTTGTAAAGGACCTCCAATGGTCATCTACTTGATCTTCTAGAATGGTCATCTATCCTGTTTAATTTTACATTGTATGGAAATAGTCTTTAGTGATAACTGAATAATATTCTGGAATTTTTAATACGGAGATATTTGTAGAATATACAAGTGAATGAAAAAGTATATAGTAATAAATTTGTATTTAAAATATTTACATTTTAAGCAGAAGTTATGCAACGTAAGGGGAAGAAAATGGGGTTGAATTTACTAATCTAAGTATCCTTATGGGACCATCTCCCTGAACCAGTACCGTATTCTGATGCATGTTCTATAATCATGCACAAGAAAATTATCCCTGTCCCCAGGAATTTTAAGCTGTATAGTCTACATACAAAAGAGACAAAGGTACACAGTAATATATAGAGCTTTAATGATTGACATAACCAATCCTTTCACACATCATCAAACTAATGATTATCATGGTGTTTATAAAAATCCACTGCAAAGTGGTGTATGAAAAGACAATTTTTAAGACGGATGGTACAGAAGTTTGTGAATATTTACATGGAACTTCTGTGATGGGTTGAGCTTTTCCAGCTGCCAGATCCCACACACATGCTCTCTCTCTGCGCCTCCTCAACAGGACAGGGGACAAAATAAGATGCAAATGCTCTCGGCTTCAGGTAAGACAGGGAGATCACTGACCACTTGAGGACAACGTATCTTAAGAACCATTAGTAGAACAGACACAACTTGAGAAAAATCACATAATTTAACCCGAGAAGAGTCTACTCTTTGGACCAGAAGGAACAAAGACAAAAAACACCCAAGCCACCTTCCTTCACCTAAGCCCCCTTTCTTCACAAGCTCAGCTTTTCTTCACCATTCCTAACTCCTCTACTTCCTCTCCTCCAGCAGCACAGGGGGATGAAAAACGGGGCTGCAATCAGACCCTAATAGCTACTCTCTACCCCTCATTTCTCCTCACACTTCTTCCTTCTCCAGTGCGGAGTATTCCCATGGGCTTCATCTTCCTTCAAGCCATGTCCACCTGCTGTGATGTGATGTATATCACAGCCTGCAGAGTGGATACCTAGAACGCCTTCTCCACGGGATTTCTCCGTCCTGGGGGTGCAGAAGCATCCCTGCCAGGAACTTCCCTCCTCTCTCTCTCCCCTTGGGACTGCAGGGCTGTTTCTCACAGGGTTCCC
Source organism: Oreocharis arfaki (assembly GCA_013398015.1). Lineage (NCBI taxonomy): Eukaryota > Metazoa > Chordata > Aves > Passeriformes > Paramythiidae > Oreocharis > Oreocharis arfaki. The sequence goes on from VZRR01002748.1 coordinate 469,770, forward strand.
CTCAGGCCTGGATGCTTGGCAGTGTTTTGCCTTCCCTTACTCATCCGTGGCCTGCAGTGAGACTTTTGGAGCTGGCTGTGTCTACCTCTACACAAGGATAGCCTCTGCTCCCCTCCCACTCTCACTATTAAAACCTTGCAAATGAAACCAAATACAATTTTTCGAAGATGCAAGAATACAACAGAAAAGGCATGAAGACTTGAAAGAGGAAAATATACAAAACGCAAAAAACAACTACATGCAAACAAAAAAAAAACAAAACAAACAAACCAAAACAAAACCAAAAATCCAAAAGCTAACCTAACTAGAGGTTGAAAATTGGCTTCCTGTAATAATTACAGTTCAAAGTCAGGTTTTTCATACAAAAATAGAGATGATATTTGTATAATAGCCAAAGTAAAAATAATCAGTTTATTTGAGTACCGTGCAGAACAGCAAGACAGTGGAAGAAACCAGAGAGAGGGATGACAAGTCTAAAGCTGAATGGGAAAACAGTATTTGTTGCAACATACCAAATAGACTAGGAGAGAAGGATTGAAATTGTCCAGGAGATCATATGCCAAATGAGATTCTGAATGAGCTCTACCCATGTATTTGAAGAGAAAATGTCATGGCTTAAATATAATGCAGAAAAACTTGCCAAACAAAAACCACCATTTATCTCTAAGAGCCCAGAGTCTAAGAAGGGGCCCTAAGTTGGTGTGGGTAACTGAGAAGCAGTCTGGTGAAAATGTCATTAGTGACTGGAGGCAGAAGGACAGCGTTGTGACCTGTTAGGCAGCCAGTAGAGAAGGCAAGGTGCTCATAAAGACATGTGAAGGCAGAGGGAATCAGGGCTGGGGTAACTAGGCTAACATCTAAGCTGACCTTAACAGGCAGGTGCATAACAGAAGGGAAAAGAGACTAATACTGGAGAAATTCACCTAATACTCGAAAAAAAAAGAGCTTTGTGGAACTGAGTTAGCAGTGATAACACAGCAACAGGGTCTGTGGAAGTCATTTGAGGACATATTTTGAAGAACTTTGCCTCTTTATTGTATGGACAATGTAAACACAAGAGCAAGAAGGGATGAGAGTGGCTGTCAGCATTTACTTGTTAATCAATGAAAGTTCAAACCCTGATTTAAGAGCCAAGATTTTGAAAAAAACTGGTGTATGCCCTTTTGTTTGGGCTGCAGAAACAAGCTGGTAAATAAACCACTACCAATCATGATTGTATTATCTTCTGTCTGAATCACTTTATCCCTGAAGATTTTTTCCTCCTTCCAGTTTTGAAGAGAGCTTAGTTGTTGACTTTGACATCTTTTACTAGTTCTTTAGTAAAATAACGTTTTGTCATGCTTTGTTGCACTAGCACTCTTACCTTCCTAGATTTTTTGATTCTCCCTATGGCTTTTTGTTGAACATTATTCTTTTTTTTTTTTTTTTTTTTTTTTGGAAGGATACAATACAACTTCTAGTGACTCTTTTTACCGCAGTGTTTACGATAGTCTCTAACTGCAGTGTTTAGCTGTGTTCTCTAAAATCTTTCCTGACAGTTTATGCCATATACTTTTTGTTTCCAGTGTGGTCCTCAAGTAACTTCCATGCTGCCTGAAAAGACTTCCCCCTCTTCTCTTTTCCTTTTAACTTCTTTTCAAAAAGTTGGTTCATGTTTATGTTGGTCACCTTCTTAAGCTGACTGCAGCTCTAGTGAATGTCTGTTTTTGTTGCTACAGAAAGGGATACAGAAATGCTGAAGGGCCTAGACAAAGCCATTTAAAGCTGAGGTCACCTTGGCTTGTCCAGCCATGAGAACAGGAGAAGTGCCAGAATTCAAGAAGCACTTGGACAATGCTCTTAGGCACACAGTGGGACTCTTGGGGATGCCCTGTGCAGGTCCAGGAGTTGGCCTTAGATTATTTTTTTCTCTTCCAGCTCAGGACACTCTATGGTTGTACAAACACTGAATTATCAAAATCAGTCACTGTAACGGAATTGGCATCAAGCATCAGCATTTAGAATCACATCCTTTGTGCTGGTGAGGACCAAATAAAAAAATTACCCCACCTTTTACTGGATCTTTTGTGATCTTTCCCTAGTTTAAATAAGGTAAGTAAAATCTACCATTTCTCTTGTATGCCCTAATCCCAAAGCATCCATGACCTCTTCTGCATATTGTTGTCATTGGCCCCTCTGTGATCAAGGAGACAGTAATATCTCAAAATTGCTTTTTTTCTCATCTAGGCCTGGATTTTCCCTTGAAGAAGATACCGACTTTTAAGATTAAATCAGATTCTTAAAGAGATGATTATATGGTGATATCTGCAAACCTGTGAGTCATAAAAATTTTGATTTCACTGAACTCCTTCAAGTAGTAACCTTGGTCTTAAGGGATATTTAGATATTCACCTCAAAAGAACATAAGCAGCCTACATAATTTACAAGTCTATAGCATTTGCCTTACCCCACCAATACTACATTTGACATTTAATTCAGTTTACTTGGAAATCCAACCTCTTTAAAGATTTCTAAGTGCTCATTTTACCTATTTCAAATGAAGAGGGATTACTCTAGGTAGCCTAAGCTAAGCTGACTTTCCTTGGTAAATTTCTGTCTCAAGTTAGAGAACGTCTTTTAGACTTCATTCTCCTGTTGTTGCTCTATTTACTCCATATTAAAAATCCCTTTTCAGTTTATTTAGTTACAGATTTTGTTTATTGTTGATCTTCATGTGACCAAGATGGTTTCAGTGTGCTTCAAAGGTATTTATGTACATACCATAAGTATTTATGGCAATATGTGGCTAATGTGTGGTTGGGTCTACACATCAGCCAGATTCTTTCTTGACTGCTTTGCCCACCCCTACATCATAGTGGATTTATAAGGCCTTAGAAATTCTTCAGTGTTCCGAGCAAGAGGGTCAAGTCCTCAGGTACAGTGGTGATTACAATTCTCAAAGTACTGAAGGTTAAAACTTGCTTCTTCATCTTTGTACAAGGCAGGGTATTCTATGTGCAAACTCTCCTTGGCTAAGTTTATACTAAAAATTTTGGTAGAATTTTAGTCTGGTATCTTATATCTTTATAGAGTGGTTTTGCTTGAAGGTCAGAAAATTTAATTTACTAGCTCTTTTTGAACTAGATTAGATTCTTCTCTGATAAAGGAAGCTTTAGAGAAATTAGTGAGAATGTGAACTACCTTTTTGCCTTTACCTTCACTTTGCAAGGCAACACACTTTACAAAATGAACCAAAAACTGTCCTGAGAAAATACTGGCATATACCTTTGACAGAAAGGTCTATATTCCCACAGTTGCACTTAGAATAAAATGAGCTATATTTGTTTAGAACAGCCATGGACTATGAACAATAAAGCAGAATCATTTGTCTGATCTCTATCTCCCCTGATCTGCCTCAGAAACCTCATGATTTCTGTCCTGCTGTCATCCCAAAGGTACTGAAGCACTTTCACAAGGATTCAGTCAAGTCAGTCTAGCCAGCTAGATGAACTGAGTCTTTTTTCTTGGGGAATCTTCTGCTTTGATACAAGGTAAAAACTAAGTAAATATTCTCACTGGATGAGGTGATGCCGGGAGAATCCTCATTTTTAATATTCTAGATGTCTAGCATGTACCGTATGTCTGTGTTCTGCCCAGTCAGCCCCAAGCAGTTATAGACCAATTCACCTGAATATTTAAATATACAAGAAAAAGTTATTAAGCCTCTAGTCAAAGCAAATCTTCAAAACCCACAAAATCCTTCTTCTAGCTGCACAAACTTGACATACATAGATATTCAATTTAAAGCACACATTACTGCTGCCTCGTGACAGCAAGATCACATGGTTGTACTCCTGAGAATGTATTTTCTTCTTCGTTACCCGTAATTTTCTGTGTTACTTTTTTCTTTAAATTTTTAATAATTTTATTTTAAATACTGTAATAAGTCTGTTTTATAACATTCTGTTGAGGTATTTTTACAACTTTTTATTCAGAGGGCCAATGAGCTTGTGAAATCTTTACCGTTCAACTACTGAAAGCTAAATAAGTCAAGGCTCCAAAAAAAACTGATCATCTAATTCACTACATAGAAACTAGAAACCATAGAATCTAGAAACTTTGTGTCAAGTTTACTTTTATCATAAAAATTAAGTGCAATATTGATGATTACATAAAAAGTTTATATTCCTTTTGACCGTACTGCTTTGATAGTATTTTACTTTTATAAAAAAAAAAAATTTGAAAAATAAACTACATTTTTTGTTGCAAGTGAGAATTCAGATTGATTCTAGAAGAACTGCTACAAACCCAGTTAATTTTTATATTCTCATTGGCAGAAATTTCTTGTCAACCAAAAATTTTAACCTTTTTTCATTAAGATTTAGAAAATACATATTTTTAGTAAATTAGTGTTTGAAAGAATTTCAGCTTTCAGAATAACTACTAAAAGAAGAGAAAGCAAAAATCTTCAGTGATAGAGGCAACCTCCAAATAAAGGAAAAGAGTTTGTTTGTTAATCAGGTATTGTTTCAGATTTTCAGAGCCTGAAGGCTAAATCACTAATCAAATTAAGGAAACATATTTTGCGTATTTGCAGGAGCAAAATTCCAGAGAACTTAAAAACCCTACTAAATTGTAGGAGTGTATGACCCCAATTTTTTTTTTAGGTTCTGTCTCTAAATCTTCTCTATCTGTCCAGATTGTTTGTATTCATACTGTGCATATGTTGCACTTGGAAGAGTATTGACCCCACATTTGTCTCAGTTGTTCACATTCCAGATTCAGATGTTATGGTGGTGCTTGAGATTAATATGTAGATTTTATGACTACAAATGTTGTTAAATGTTCTCTTATACTTTCATTTCAGCAGTTTTATGGCTATAGTCTTTATTCATAAAGTTCAACCACATTATATTTTCAAATAGCAATGTTTGTGAAATTGAGCTTTATTTTAAAGTATGAATTGATTAAAAGTTACATGGTAGCACACAAGTTGCTTAGAGGTTTAGTATTAGTTACAAGATACCAAGTGTAATGCCAAATAACACTGGTTCACCACAATCATAGAATAGTTTCAGTTGCAAGGAACTTTTACAGATCATATAGCTCCAAACACCTTCCTTGGGAAGCGCCACCTTTCACCAGACCTGTTTGCTTAGAGTTGAATGCAATCTGGCCTTGAACAGATATGTAGACTACCAGGTATGGGGTTTTTTTATGAATCAGGAAATTTTGCAATGAAAGGAAAGGAACAGAGAAGCTAGGGGATGGAAATAGCTGTCCTTCTGAGATTAATGCAGGAATATCTTCATTAAAAGGAAGTACCATCAGCCCTAGAGCTAAAGTTCCTCAATACTCAAAGATTCAAATGTGATTCTTTTTATAGTAAAAACTCTGAAAAGAGGATTTACAGTTCTGAGCTAAAAAAATAAAAAGGCTTTTCATTTGAGTAGTGAAATGACAGTTTTAACATGGAGATCAAACCGTTATCGTGTAATGTCTGACATATAAAATGAAGCCTACAACTATAAGTAGTACAGACAGAAGGACCAAGAAAGTTTAAGAGAAGGTGTAATAGACAATATTCCTGATTCATGAAAAAGAGGAAGTCTAGCATCAGTGAAACCTTCTTTCTTGGTCTTTGCTAGAAATATATGCAGTAGGGTCTCTTGACATTTAAAGCACCTATTCATAAACATCTAATCTGGAGAAAAACACTTGCAGAAATGTACCTCGTACTTGTAGGTATGAAGAACTAGCCTTTAGAAGGTCACAAGTTCTTGTGAAATACTCATGCCTTGTCGTAATATAATAGGGAATGCCTTTGCCAGTAATAAACTATGGTAATAGAGATTTCTAGAACAGTGCATGTCAATTAACTGTTAAACAAGAGTTTTCTTTGGGTATGTTTAGAGAAGTCCTCATAGGTCAGTGTTGATGAAGAAGCTTAATAGAACTTACTTTTATCTTCAGAATTAGAAATTGAATTTTTCCTATTTTTAGAGATGGATCGTAAAAGAATCACTGAAATATGCCAGTACTGGAGTGGGAAAACTTTTGCATCCACAACCATGGATGAAAACTCTGAGGCACAACAGAGACAGCTCTGAGACGGGAAGATGATGTTGTCAAAAATGAAAGAAGTAAGAGTCTAAGGAGGAAGTCCTGACAGAAGAAAATATTTTGTGGAACAAAATAAGAGATCTTCAGTTTAGCCCGCAAGAAATCTCTTTTCACTAAAAGGGTAATTCAGTACAAAGAGAGGCTACCCAGAGAGGCTGTGGATTCTCTGTCCAGGGTGATTTTTAAGACTCAGTTATACAGAGCCATGTCTGACTCGATACAGTGTTGGCATAGTGCTTGTTTGAGCTCGAGAATGGAACTCAATGTACAACAAAATTTGCTTTAAGCTACTATTTCTGTAACTTTAGGAAAAAATAAGTAGGCAGATCAACTGAAAAGAGGGCAGGTATTAGAAGCTGGAGGATTGTGAAAGATAAAATATTATGGTGGGGAGGAGGGGGAGTGTGGAGTTGCAAGATTAGTAGGGTACACCAGAGATATAATATTTGCCTTCTCATTTCCTAAGTCTTTACCTGATGCTATATATGGCTAAAATCCTTTCATTCTTTTTGAGAGTAGATGAAAGGGTCTTGTAGAATCCATTTAACAAATGGACTAAAAACAATAAAAACATTCAGGGGAAAAAAAAAATGCTAAAGACCATAAAATATTCTAGGCTAAGAATAGAAAATTGTAGTAGTTTGCTCCAATTTCTGCATATTCCTGTATATGCACACATACTAAGATACTACAGAAAGCTCAGGGAAAGGAAAATATCAGTGAGGTGTCTCTGGAAGGTTTTTCAGAACAGATCAGACAAATATCTGTTAATTGTATCCCAGCTCATCATAAAATTTTGGTTTGGATAGCCTTAAAGGCTAAATAGAACCTAAGATGTTTCTTTATGGACCAAACATGAATTACTTCTAAGCATTGTTACTACTATTCAGATATTTAGATCTGTAGAAGTTTTTGTTTGTTTTTTTTGATACGGTTACTCTGTCTGTGTCTTCAATNTAGATCTGTAGATATTAGATATTTAGACTTAGATATGTAGATTTAGATTAGATATGTAGATTTAGATATTTAGATCTGTAGAATGTTTTGTTTGGTTTTTTTTGATATGGTTACTCTGTCTGTGTCTTCAATACACTGAAGCCTCAAAGGCTAATAGTTCAAAGAATCTTGCATCTAGGCTTTTGAAAAAAACTTTGTAAAACAGTAATGGAAAATATAATGATGAAAAATAACTGACCTCTGTATTGAAGTTGCTCAAAACTCTCTTGAAAGCTGAGAAGAGGAGGGTGCACGTGTGTGTGTTTGTGTGTGCGACTGAGATTTCATCACTGTGTGCTTGTACTTTCTAACAGAAAATTGTGGATGAAACAACACACAAACTCCATGCTTGGCCTTTCTTTGTGCTACAGATTTTTCTTAAATGTTCTGAAAATGGCACTTGTCAATGTGATTGTTCACATTTTTCTTCTCATATTAAGCATCTAAAGAATGCTAGTCATTAAGCTCAGCTCTTGAGTGGCATACTTGAAATTGCGACTTCCACAAATTAGGTGGGGATGTTGGATGTGAAATGAATAGAATGAAAGTGTGAGAGCTATTAATTTTAATGAAGAATTTTTATAGTCCCATGGATGACTTAACTTATTAACATCCTACTTAGACTTAAAGTTTTACTAAAACAAGATATTTTTTTAATGTTGATGCTAGTAGTAGACAACATTAAAATAAATAGAAAACACTTTCTTATCACTGTACCATTCATTTTACAAGTGCCTAAATTATGCTCTACTAATCACTTCCCCACATGTTAAATGGCACTGTGACTCCAAATTACAAACCAAAGTGAAACAATACCATTCACACCGTGTGTCTTGGGGTGATTTTATGATAATATTGTATTCCCCTATTGTCTGCTTTATGCTCAGAAATGGGTCCTGCAGATTTAAGCTGGGTCCAGAAGAGTGGGGAGAGAAGCCGGGCGAATTCTTCAGGGCGGTTTGTGTTCAAGGACTCACGCACTCCCCCGCCTTCTCACAGCTGCAGAGACTAGGGAATACCTTCCTGCTTTTAGCCAGCCTCTTAGCTGAGGCAGGGAATTTTCCCATACCAGCATACCAAAATCCTCCAGAATTTCTTTTTCTTCTGGAGCTGTTTAGCCTAGCTGTGATCTGAGAACCAGATCATCAGACCCTGTGAACTGGCAGGGAGGCTGCAGGGACGCCGCATCCCGGCCTTGGGCCTCGGGAGGGACCGAGCCAGCTACAGAGGGAACTCTGAATCCACCAGCTTTCTCTGCATTGAGGAGGTTTATTATCTAACATTATTCATTTTTTTTCGTTGCCCTGCCTACATTCTGCTTGTTAAATAAGTAGTTTTTTTCACTTTCATCCAAGAAATTCCTTTCATATTGGTGGTGGAGGGAGTGCTAAAATCTGTCTTCTGGGGAGGAGACATTCCTTCCAGAGCATTTCTCCCTAAACTTGTCTCAAACTGAGATGCTATGGTATTTGGCTCTTCTGTCATTGAACCCCCATGTGAGGGTTATGTTTCTGTATGCATACGATGAATTATGCTATTATAGAGAATTAAGACTTAGAGCTGAACATAAAAAGGTATTTACACATTCAATCATAAATGAAGTATGCACAAACACACTTTAAAAAAAAGTTTATATTTAGTCTAGTTATGCTAAAACTGCAAGTTCCCTTTGCTTAATGACAGAATTCAGTTTAAGACCATTATGAAAGGCATTGGAAGGTGACAAAAAGAATCCAAATTTTCAAATACTCATAAACTCTACAAAACATGCATATATCACACAACTAGAATTTTCATTTTTCTTTTGTGTATGTAACCTCACTTAGGAAATGAAAGGTCAATTTTCCGGTTGAAAACATCAGTTTTGATCAAGAGTGGGGCTGCTTCAAAATATGTACAGTAGAAAGTGAAGAAATCAAATCATTCTTGTTCCATTCTTGTGGAGTTGTGTTTTAAATTCAAATTGAAAGGATACACCAGGTTTAATAGCCATGACAGTAATACCTAGCCTAAAATAAAAAAAAAAAAAAAGAAGCAGCTGCAGAGTTTAATCTAGTTTATTGTAGCACGTAAACAGAAGCAGCTGCCTTTTACAGAAGACCATTCCTAGGATAGGCTCCAAAATGTACCAGATTTGGTGCTAAGTCTAGAAAACAAAATGTTGCAACTTTTTTCAATATTAAGCCATCCACTTTTTAAAGTGATTTATAATTTTTAATACCAGATATTTACTTCAAAGTGAATCATATTTACATGAGAATATTTACTTCAAAGTGAATTATATGATAAATCGAATGTGTAGGTTTGTAGAATTTGTGTTCCTCTCTAACGAGGACTCACTACCTCAGTAAATGCTACATAAACCCGAGTAGAAATGAATTAATTTTAACCTAAATGAGATACTCAGCCTTCTGAAGAATTTTTTCTCTTAATATGCCGTTTATTTAGGTACAACTTATCCAACCCATTTTGGGAAATACATTTCTATTAGCAGGAAGCAAATCTTTCTCAAACCTTATGGAGTTCAGCATTGTGTCAGATTAATGCAACTTTGCAAAAAAAACTCAGTAATTTTCGACCATGGTTTCCTTCAGCTGTAGAAACAGAACAAGACATAAAGTGGTCTTGACAAGAAAATGGTCTGAGCCATGTTGTTCACATAGAATTATAAGAATACAAGTAACCAAAACATGTATTTTTCAAAACCTTCAAAATTGCAGAGTGTAGAAGTAGAAGCTACTTCTTGTAGCAGACACAACAAACCTCATGTAAAAAAAATGAAAGGAGTAAAAAAGCATCTTATGAAAGCATACTTTTAAAAGATTTTTGTAAACTTCAAGTACTAGTCCATCATAATCCTAACAGTTACTGCCTGGTTTGTTCATTTTCTAAAACAAAGGAAAAGTGCTAGGATGTTTGATGTCTGTGTTGTGGGATATGGAAAGGAGTAAATATTGTGTAAAAAAGAAATCGTAAAAATTTTACATGAGACTATAATTACTCTTTCAAGTAATTGTATCTACATGAAGCATATATTCTCAGTGGTTAATCGTTGGACTCCAGTCTGCCAACACATGTGTAGTTTTTCAGTTCATTTCTTTCTGTTGCTGATGTACCTAATTTTCAGACAGAAGCAAGGGACAATCAGACTTTTGTGGAACAGAATTTTAAATTGATATGAAATTGGTAGCATTTTTCAAAAATATTTGAATTCATTTTCTTACCCAGTGGACCACTTTAAATGATTAAAGAAATATTTTGTCTACAGGTATCTTAAGCCTCCTTTCTGATACACTGTGCAAAGTAGTAGTGAGTGACTATACAGCAAATTAAACTAAGGTGGAAGTTCCTGATTTTAACTTGAACTAATATCCAATAATTATATCACCATTTGCTAGCATGGATTCTTGTCATCAAAGGTGTTCCCACAATTACAAACTACAATTTTATTTCCATAAATGAGAGTTTCCAAAAGCATATTCAGTTACCTAAACAAAGAGTTCAAGATATACTACTATAGAGGTATGCTCACACTTTGGCAAGAGAAATACCTTGACTGGTTGACCAGTACTGCCTGTAAATAGAGCAGGACAATAGCAATATACTAAGGAACAGAATGACTGGTTAGAGGTGCATGCAGCCCAGTAGGTTTGAGAGCAGCCTGACAGTGATGCTACATGATCAGTAGGAGAACAGTATTTGTCCCAGGATTATGAGGTGAACTGCTATTAGTGGGTCAACCCGGAAACAAGTTGCATCCCTGGAGTAGCATGCTTTCATCCTCAGTTTTCTTGTGAAGCTTCCAGCCAGTTGCTAGTCATTGAGAATGTATAAAATTGTGGTCTCTGCATTAGAGCCTTGTATGACATTTTTCTAATTTAAATGGAGTCAAGGTTACCATGACTGCTGTATTTCCTGCTGCTGATCTCTATAAGCAGATCACAGCTGGTGTCACCATCATGTGGTATCAGAAAAATACATCCAAAAAAAAAAATACACTTTCTATCTGATACTTGAAATTTCAATCTATTTGGATTCTGTTACCTTCTGAGGCAAGCAATTGTTCATATCTATTTCAGCATTACTCCTGTACATTTTGTAACACAATTACAGTCTCCCTCTGATTAGATAAATATTCAGCATTCTACTATATGTTTTTATTTAGTGCTAGACTAAGATCATCCACACAATTTGTTAAACTTCCAATTTTGATGCAGAAGCGTAAATACTGCTGCCTTTGTTCTTGTCTTTGCGGTTCCGGGCAGGTTCAGCCGGAATTTGTCCTGGTTCTGGGCAGGACAGGGTTAATTTTTGCAGTAGCCAGGAAGGGTATGGAGCCTGAGGACCCTGAGGTTATTCTACACCACCTCACATCATGTGCAGGGGTCAGGGAAAAACAGTCCCTCCGGCTGGGTAGCACGGCAGAGCAGCCAGGTGTTCACGATTTCCGTGCAGTGAGCACTCGCATGTGAATCATTCACCCCTTGTACACGTTGTTATTAACATTGTAGCTGTTGCTGTTTGTCTCTAATTTCATGGTTGTTTCAAGCAAATTTTTCTTATCTCAGCCCATGATCTTCACCTTTTTTTTCCTTCAATTCTTCTCTCCAGCCTGCTGCAAGAAGGGGTGAGGGGAAATGATTGAGTGGCAAGAGGTTTGGAGTGTTTCACTAAATTGTGGACTACTACTCCTAAGCCATGACACCATCCTGTATGAAGACGACCCTATCATTCCTAATTTCTCTGCTCGAGTGTGCATGTCTTCTTCCATAACTTAACTATTGTTATTTATTTCAGGCATGAGAAACCTAGTTCTATCATTGAGTTAAAATCCATTCCTTCCTAACAGATGCTCTTTAATTCACTGTGGTTGGATAAATCTGACCTGGTTTCCGATGAATCAAAGTTCTTATTCCTTTCACTTTCTGAGCCAGACACTAAGATTCTTCAACTTCCTAGGAACACTTCATTGATACAGGTGTTCTTACTGCCATCTTTCTTCTGAATTATCTGAATTTGCTTTCAGATTCTTTCTCTTGATCTTCTCTGTCAGCAGTATCCATGTAAACTGGGATCGCTGGTTTCTCTCCAGACCTTTCTAGGGTGGATCCAGGCTCCCTAAGAGACCAGGCTCTTCTATAATCGACAGGCCAATCGCTATACAGTATTCTCTGGGAGGAGAGGTTGTCGATTGCATTGAAAGAGCATCTTCTGCTGCTGAAGTACTGCTTTAGAACTTGGATTTCTGATTCCAAAGATATTTGCTCATTGCAAGAGGTTAAATGACCATCTTTTAATCAGGAAAGAAATACTGATGTCTCCCCTTTCTTTCAGTTTGGTTTCCTCCAAGAAAACAAGACTGCGGTCTAGACTTTGATTTGGCTGTGTGATGTTCCTAAAAATTTCTACGAAGCTCTGCTGCCTTTAGCACAGGGGATTGTTTGCTTTTTGAGAATAATCTGCTCAGGTGTGTTCTTAAATTTTATGAGTGAATCTCTTCAGTTTGGCTACTCTGCTCTCAAGAGCAAAAATGTTCTCTGATGCTATAAGTGGTCTGCATTATTCTTAGATATATACTATCTTTTCAGAAAAGGTGCATTAAAATTAATCTCCATTTTATTTTGCCAAAGTTCTTTCTCCATTTCTCCTTTCGGAGCAGAGAAAACAGGGATTTTGAAGTTGATTTTTATGTCTGGATGAGTTTGCATACTGCGATACAGTGAATCAAGATCTACAAGCTAGATATCATTTACCTATAGCACCAGATGTACACTAATACAAGATACTATATATACACACTAATTATTTTCTAACTGAAATTAGAAATCTAATTACATAGATGGCTTGTTCACTTTCATTTGTAGCACAGCACATTCATTTGTACTGATTAATATATATAGGATGCATTATATATAGGTCAAATGATCTATTGTTTGTGTACATCAGATATGGCTTGTTAATAATATTCACAATTAAAGTGGGGTTTTTTACTATCTACAAGTCCAGTTAATTTTGTTCAAATTGCAAATATTGCTTTTCAATTTTTCGTAATTGACACAACTATTAACTTTCTTCAGCATTAATTTGGTTTTATGCCAATAAGTTAAAACTATGGATTGTAAAATTGCATCTCTTTGTTTTTAACTATGGCATATGCTGTTATTTTAACTCATAGTTTGGTAAATCTGCATGCATGTGTTGCCATAAGACATAAATGAATTCTTAGATTTTCTCATGGGCCAAATGAAGTTCCCAGAAAGGCAAGAGATTTTTTCCTTTCTGTCTCATCTCTCCATGCTTTGTTTTTCATTTGTTGAAGATTCTAAATGTTATCTATCATTATCCAATGGATATATTTAGTTCCAGCTTGTTCACAGCAGTCAGTAGAGCACTCATAATATTGTAGCACCTCACTCACCCTGGAGAGGAATGATGGGTTGCCTGGCAGCAGTTCTCATTCAAGATGATATCAGGCCCATCCAAGCCTCCTTGTCAAGGTCAGTTCTCAATAAATAACAAAGGGTAGAATCAGTCTGCAGAAAAATACTTTCCTGCACAGTATTCAAATCACTGCTAAAGCAGTTTTGTGTTAAATCATATAAATGTTAACATAAACATGTAATTAAAATGTATTGAAGAGAATTTGCAGAAGGAAAACAACTGACGAACTATACCTATTATGATGAGTTCACTTTTTAACATGATTTATTAGCTCCAAAGGAAGACTGTCTTGCAACTAGAGAAAACAATTTCTATATGCAGTAGAAAATATCTAACAAGATGAGCACATTAAAACACCAATCTGGCTATTGCTTCCCAACAAAATTTATTTGGAATAAAATAAATGTATTTGTAGATGCCAGACTCCCTCAGAATGATTTAGTGAAGCCTTATGGTGAGAAGTAATAAAAAGACAGATAAATCTGGTATCCTGCTCTACTGTGAAATTTCTGACAAAAGAAGAAATGAAAGAAACTTAAGAAAGGCATATTGTTCTTTTCACATGAAAATACTCTTAGCAAGTATCCACTGAATAATTCTCTTTACTAGTGTCTTGGTTTGAAAGACAGGCGTTTGTTTAAGGGAGGCAGAAACCCCCTTTGAAATGGGAAATGCAGCCCCCTTCCCTCCGGATTATTATAACTTTGAAATTAAGGGGCTTTCAGGCAAGGATATGAGAAAATAGGAATAACAGTTTTTTACTAATTTAAATATATAAAACAAAACAAAACAGTAAACAGCAATGACTATGGCAGTTATTACAAAACAGCACAGTCACCCAGTGCAGCCTTCTCGGCTGCCAGGCAGCTTCCCCTCCTGGAGCAGCGNGTCCAGCGGTGAAAAGCTACATTGTGCCTGAAAAACCTCTGATTATATCTAGGTGGGAAGCATTCAGTTCCTCCTTCTGGGCAGAGCATCTCACAATGGGGTGGTGAGGCACTGATGGGCCCATTAACAGGAGATAGTCCAGAGCCCGTTATCTATGGGTCATTCGGCCAGGCATAGATGAGCCAATTAACAGAAGATAGTCCGGAGGGAGGAGGCAAAGAAACACTGCCCCACCTGGTTTCACAGCTCATGAAGATGGTGATAGAATATACTGCAACCCAGGACAACTAGCAAATTAGTATCTGTTAAAATCTGACAGTAGGTATGGACGCAAGCGTATGACTGGCTAACGCTTTATACTTCAACGTTGGAAATAACTTCACTAGATGTTACTATTCTTCCTAAATTCCATCACTGTGTTCACAGAATCTTGCCATGACTGAACCCTCGTTTAAGAGTCAACCAAACTGCTGACTTTCCTGGCGGTATCTCTACTATATATTGTAATCAAGTCTGGAATGTCCCCCAAAAGTCAAACTGAAACTTTTTTCCTAAAAGCCATGTAGATTTCTGCATTATAACACTCATGAATCAAACCAAAATATCAGCTATCAATCTCAATTTTCTGGCTGAGAGGTGATGAGGAGCAAATGAAATTCCTCTTGACTGTAAGTCATCATATCAGGCTACTGCTTCCCTTCCAGTACAAAATCAAACAGAATATTGACAAAACACAGTATAGGTGAACTCATTTGAGCTTGTGATGAAAAGGAGTAGGAGTACACACACCACTAGCTAGAGATGACAGAGACTGATGCAAAGTGTAACCACTCCATTTCAATGCAAAGTCCAATAGGCAGTCATTTTTCTTTTATTGGTAATATTAGAAAGCTCTGCTTTCCTGAAGGACATGAATATTTTAGCTGAATAAAATTTTTTTGTGCTTTGAGCTACACCTGAAGTTGAACAAGAAGAACTCAGAAAGGTACAGCTAGCTATCCAAAAATAAATACAGATTAGGAGGATTTTTGGGCCCTAAGGCCCTAGTTAATACTCAAAGAAATTCCCCACAGAGATAAAGCAATTGGATAAACACCAGCCCACAAGAAATGAAGGGATAACTTCCAAAAAAAAAAGTTCATTAGATTTCATTTTTCTTTTGTGCAATTTCAGCTTCACAGGTGTGAGTACATGGCTGACTTGTACATCATGTCCAAGCTCACTTCTAAATAAAGATGAAACTCATTGATTGTTTAATTTTTTGTCCTTTCAAAAGGAGAAAGACTGCTTGTCATGAAAAATAAAGAGTTGCCGTTCTCTCTCTGACAGTGGAAAAAAGCATACAATCTTTATTTTATTATAATTTTAATCAAGATAGCAGCTGCTCACTGTTGAAATGAAATGAGAGGAAACTTACATAAAAAATTAATCATTGGTCAAGCCTGGTAGCATATGTTCTTAGCTTTTTAACTTTTTGCATCATAACTGTGATTGTATCCTTTTTAAATTTCTTGCCATTTTACCCATTAAAACTAAATTGAGTGCATCTGGGAGTGGTGTTTTGTGCTGGGGTTTCTTGTTGGGTTTTTTTTTTGGGGGGGGGGCTGTTCTGGGTTTCTTTTGTTTGTTAGTTTGGTTTTGCTATCAATAGCCATTATTCAGGGCAATTTGTTTCTGATAGAGCTAAGCAGTGCACAACCAGAAAGCAGTCAGAACACTGTTTTTACTAGTATCATGAGAAATTTCCAGGTTAATTTTAATTAAAGACACATTTGCTTGTGAAGAGAAATTCAAGGCTCATTTTAGATAGGTGGTTTTTTTTTTTCAAATGGTAGGAGACATCAGCTGATTGTTCACCTGATGGCATGTCACATTTCTGGTACAGTCTCCTACCTATGGCTAGCGTTTCAGATTTTTCTAAGGAAACAAAATCATCCTGATTTTGCCTGAATATTACATGTTGTCACGATCCGCTCACACAAAGCGGGAATCGTGATGGTTTGTTAACCGGGATCTCAGAGCGCAAAAGAAACAGGGAAAAGTATTTTTTAGTTCAAATCAGAACCACGTGTTTATTGTGCCTACGCACTGTATT
>VZRR01002748.1:486602-604827 GCA_013398015.1 Oreocharis arfaki
AGATGAAGGGTCTTTGGACCATCTCTTACACATGTTTATGTAAGCACCTGAAAAGAAAGATGAATTGCTTTATGGTCTTTGCAACCTAAGAATCTCTCGGCTCGATTCGTTTCTCAGGGGCTCAAGTTTGGCCGTTTAGCCTGAGGGAGTGCATCAGACTGATGATTCCATAACTAAGGTGCTAATGATTATATCCCATGATCTATCATCTTAGGCTACTTTCTGTTATTTGACATTGATGTTATCTGGTTATCACCGGACACTTTTTTACTGATACACAAAAATTATACAACATCAGTATTCATCTTCTATCTATTACTTGTCTGCAACTGACAGAAACTGAAGGTCAGCTTTTAAAGTTAAGAATTTGATACTACCCAAGGAAAGGAACCTAGAACTCCTTGACATATCCTTTTTTAACAGAATATGTGTTTAGAGACATCACCGTGCAGGTTAGAAAACACTTTCTAAAACTAGTAAGGCATCTACGTTCTAAGAACCTCAAATACCACATATAAGTTTTCACCTTAGATTCATATATAAACAACCAACCAGGAAATCACAACAGAAGTTTCATGATCTCTTATAGGAGCAAATAGAACGCAGAACAATAAAAATAGAGATATGTAAGTTCTCTGAATTTGCAATTATGAGAATGCAGAATTTAATGTCACACATTATGAAATGTACATAAAGATACTTCCTTGGTTTATGGAAAACAATCAAGTTCCACTAATTCGAATTAGAATGCCAGATTACAGAAGAAGACAGCTAACTAGAAAGGAGGGATTTCTCTCCTCCGTCCCAGAGCAGGCTCGATTTGTTTTATGTTTTATTTAAACAAAGAAAAAAGAAAGCTGGAAGCTTGCCTTTATCTTTAGCAGCAGCAGGAGGTTTTGGAATAAGGAAAAAAATACTGGGAATTATGGAAATGATACTAACATACATATACTTCTAAAGAAAAATAGTTTCTCATCCTCTTAACAAAACCAGAAGTATCTGTTCATAATACACTCACATACACATACCCTTTGTTTTTATACCTTGAATCAATCTTTCAGGTAATTGTTCTTAAATATGCAAGTGACTACAGTCTATGCTCAAACATATAATGTATTTTAAAAAATGAAGCTTTTGTGGTTTTGTTCTAATTGTTTTGCAGCTCTTGAAACATTTGGTGTGGGAAATGCAGTGGAGATTTCCTGTCTGAGTTTGCTGCTGTTGCAGTTCAATTGTTTTTTAAAAATTAGCTCTGCTATCCTTTATAACAAAAACCTTCTTTTTTTTTCTAGAAATACCTCTTCTTAAAGATAAACAGAAAGTATTCCTCTGTTGAGGAAGAGTTCTTAAGGTTATCAAGAGTCTATTAATTAGTGTTCCTTTTCCAATTTAATCTTCTCTGAAAGTTTTTTGAAGAGATAGTGCTTTCTTATTTACAGCCATTAATTTTACATAAAACATGTTGTAATTTTTCTTTGGAGATGATACTTATTGGAAGAAGGGTATTTTTCCTGGATAATTTTTCAACAAGAGTTGAAATACTGTGACTATATTATGCATAATTACTTCACGGATTGTATTAATTTACTGTCAACCCTTCTAATAGAGTGCTAGTATAATAGGAATGCTTTATTTTGCCTGAAACTTCTGGCTGATGTGGAGAACACAGTTTTTCTTTAATTACTTCTGAGTTGAATACTTCTATCATATATATATATATATGTATATTTATTTATTTTTATATATATTTAAATATGCACATATATTTAGTATCAGAAAATATCTGTGCCTTGGGTCCATCTCAATTTTCTAATTGTGATAATTAAATATATAAATCTGTTGGACAGAAATTACTTTAAAGTATAATAACATGGTGACCACTTAAAACTCACCAGTGCTGTGGCCTAACCCTGTAGGCAGCTAAGCCCCACACGGCTGCTCAAAATCTTTAACACAGCACAGTACAAGGTTACCATAAGGAAAATTAACAACATTACAATCAGACCCAGTAAGAGCTGATTTTGATGTTCTTCTTATAGCATAGGAGTAAAGCTGTCAAAGAAGTTAGCTAGAGCACCTGCTCCAGAGGTACACAGTGTTGTGAAAAGGATGTTGGGACAGGTTCAAATGCACAAAAAATTAATACAGCAGTCTGCAGCTTATGGCAAACAACCATTCTAATGGTGACAGATGCCTTGGGGCATAAAGAAAAAAATAACAAAGAAGAGAGAAAGAGGAGAGAGAGAGAGAGAGAGAGAGGAAAGGGAAAACTCTTCCTAGTGGACAGTTACTGAAAGAAAGCACAGGAATTCCTAGACAAACACCCTCCGTCCCTGTGTGTTTCCTCTGCTGCTGCAGGCTGGTTTTCCCTGTAATACTTTATCAACTATGCAGTTTCCATCAGGAACTGCTCAACCTCCCAGCTGATTGTTCCTGCTTGTGATGCCTCAATCGCTGCCTACATCAGGGCAGGTACTGCAGACAGCGTGGCTACTGACCTTTCTGGATACATATTATTGTCCATACCAGCATAACCATGGGTTACCTTGGGCAGCAGGAAGAATGGTAATGAAGGGTCATTCTTACACTGATGACAGCTGCTTCCCAAGAGTAACTTAAGTAGCAACACCACTGAACTTGTGAGAGCAAGGCCATGGGAATAACAGCAACAAAACAATAACATAAGAAAAATATGGGGAAAACCCTTTCATAGCAGATCACATGTACAGAGCGTGCAAGCTGTAGAGTGGGAAAATTGAACTTCCTTAGCAATATAAAGAGGGTAAGACACCTAAGGAACTGCAAAAAACCAGGCCAGTACCACCTGAAGTATGAAACTCTCTTTCTTAGGTGGAAGGGAGGGTGAGAAAGAAACAAGAGGTGAGATCTCATGCTGATCTACAGTGTAAAACGATGGCCCTTCGTTTTGAGATTTTTTTCCCCTACCTAGTAGAAAAATATGGGATTGTTTAGAAGCACTGTATGCTTTAAACAGAAAATAATAGAATTATAAATGCCTACCTAGTTTGTACAAAGACTGAGGATTGTTTTGTGGAATAAAATATGAAATACTTGTTTTGAAACATGGAGACATTTTTATAGAGATTTTGACATCAAATTGCATCTGCTTAGAGTGCTTCAGGCAATTATGATTCATTCAGCTAATATTACCTTTCTTCTTTGAGGGCAGTACCTTCCATAATCTACCAAGTACAAGGTAAAACAATGTATTATAGTAATCTGCCTAGTTAAGAAGAGAAAATAGGGTACAAACTATATGAGCTAATGACAACTGGACAAAACGCAGTTTATATTTACTGCTTAATTTTATACAGTATATATTGCATTTTGATAAATGAAAAATAATTTTTCTTATTGTAACACAAGTAATAAATTTTCTGTTGAAAATTCACAGCAGAAATTTTTTCCTGTCCCATTTATGGGTAAGATTAATCCTATAAAACATTATGAATCTAACAGTTTTGCTTAGAAAATATATTCTAGGCTATACAGAAAGTGTTACACAGACCTGAAGAGATTTTCTGGAATGAGGAATTCTTAGTTCATTTTGGTTTCTTGATTAATTAAAATATTACCTTCTCTAGTTTGTACCAACGAGCTTTATTTACGAAGAAGTCATGTTATTTGCTTTTACTTAAAATGTCAAATTGCAAAATCTTTAATCTTATTGGCAGATCTTCTGAAGATTTGTGCATAACATCTTCAGATCACCGCCTCTCCATCATCAAAAATGGAAATTTTATGGCTAAGTAAAAGAAGATGCTTACTTCACAAAACTGTTGCTCTTTGAAATACATTGTCTGTATACACGACATAGGGAAACCTTTGATTTTACACTGTAAGCCAAAAACAACACCCAGACATTAGACACAATCCTGTGCTCTTTTGAGTGGCAGCTGGGAGAGCACTCAGAAGGTTGTCACAATGTGAGTTGGAACAAACATATAAGCAAAGTTCCTTTGAAATAAGAGGAGTCAAAGCTCAAATAAAAGGTTATATTGAGTATGGGTTTTGAGGCGTGTACCTTCACATGGAAAGAGGAAAAAGAGTAGGTGAGTCTGGTGAGTTTCAGCAGTCAGTGCCTGAGGACCCCTGCTATGCTCATACTGGTTTTCCAAGGATTTAACTCCTAGTTCTAACAGGTGATGCTCTCTTCCACGTCCTTCATAATGCTGACAAAACGTTCTTGCTACCTTGTCTTCTGTGATTCCACATGAAGCAGAAGCACCTTGGACATGAGAAGGACAGGGACATTCCTTTCCAAACTCCTTTGAGCAGTAAATAAGAATAACAATGGTCAGCTGCCACAGATAGCAAAGCATGTCATGGTAGATATTGCAGATACATTCCAAGACTTGTACAATCACAAGGTAGCTCAAGCTTGCAAGGGATCTCAGGAGGTCATCCTGTCTTAGCTCTTACTCAAAACAGGGCCAGTTATGAGATCAGGCCTAGTTGCTCAGAGATTTATTCAGTCATGTCTTTAAACCTCCTGAAGACTGCACCACTGCTCTATGCATTCAGTTTGAGCGTTTACCTGTCATCATGGCAACAACAAACAAGTCTCTCACCCTTTCAGAAACAAAAATAAATTGAAAGCAGGGCCATGGGTTTATGCCAAAAACACTAAAAGGCTCTAAATTTTCTACTGAGCCATAACAAAATACGTTATTTTTTTGCTAGATTACTTTTAAGAACATTTCACTTTTCCATGTTCCTGCTTCCTTAAAGTAAAAAAAGAAAACAACCCCAAAAGCCCTAAAGAAACAAACAAAACTACTGTATAAATTTCATATTCACTGAAAGATGCATCCATTCTTCTTATTTTTCAGTTTGAAAAGTTAACAGTTTTTTCTGGCTTTCTAATTTTCTGAAAATAGACAATGACAGAGAATCAAAGCCACCCCTTTTGAATTTCATGTCATGCATTCTGCCTTTCAAGCTATATTCTTAGTGGCACTCACAAATACTCAACTGATAATAATTTTTGGCTGCTAGAATAATGCAACTAGGAAAAAACCACTACTCTCTTTTAAAGATGTGTATTTAAATCATTTGCAGCGTGTTTTATAGGTAATACTTGTCTTGTAGGTATCATAATCTTCTCATGGCTAAACCACAAGAAATAGTTCTTTTGACTTCTGTAATATAAGGAAACAGCTACAAAAGTGAATTTTTAATCTAAAAAATTTATCTGTCTGTATTTGCCTTTTCCCGAGAAACCTTGCAGCATTGGTTACCTCAGGTGATGTATTTAATACCTAATTCACATTAATAAATTTGCACTGCAGATTTAGAAAAGTTGTCTAGACCAAACTACATGATTCGATTGGTTATCACCTTTAGATAGATACAAGGAGTCAGTGATATAGAATAGATTTACTATCCTATTACTACTAATTAGGTTTGCTTCACTTGCTTCATTTTCTTTTGCATCCTTGTCCTATGACTTGTCTTGTCCTTGATAGATGTAGGTGTCTAGAGACAAAATACGGTCATTGCCCGATATACTCCTGGTTTGATCAAGTGAAAGTTCTTTAAATGTTTTATAGCTCATTCTTCCCCTCCTCTGCTGTACAGGCTGCCGTATTAAAATGATACGGTAAAGGCAATACCTGTTTAGGTATACCATGTAATACATCAGCTTAGTAACTCCTTTGCCATCAAATATTGCTTATCTAGGACCATAAAGATAGACATTTTATTTTCATCTGCAAGTCTATGACCTCTCCACCAATTATCCTGGGCTCAAGATCAGCCAGGCAGGAAGAGAAACAGCATGAGACAATGGCTGAGTGCTAAAGAGAAGCCTAAATATTTTCCAAAAAAACTACGAGCTTCATGTTTATCAGGCAGGGGGTCAGTATCATCAGCAAAGGATGAATGGTTACTTACTGCAGAATAACCAGGGTTTCAGAAGCATCAAAAGCTTTTCTGTTGCTCAAAAAACTTACCACTGTTTAACAGCTGTCACAAGAAGGCTAATGACCACAGGGAATGTGTCACAGATCCCATCTCTGAGACAGCAATGTACGTATCACATCTCACATTCCATATATAGATTGAAAGAGATGCAAATTCACTTGCGGGTTTTCTTGCTGCTATTATTCACTGATGTCAGTATTAAAAATAGGAAAAAAGGAGACAGAGTTTCAATGAGTGTGATTCGAGAGACAGGATGCACAAGGTTAATGAATTACAAAGATTCAAAACCTAAATAAAATTTTACATGTAAAATA
Organism: Oreocharis arfaki; assembly: GCA_013398015.1. Taxonomy (NCBI): domain Eukaryota; kingdom Metazoa; phylum Chordata; class Aves; order Passeriformes; family Paramythiidae; genus Oreocharis; species Oreocharis arfaki. The sequence goes on from VZRR01002748.1 coordinate 492,863, forward strand.
GGCAGATTGAATGTTCCATGAAGAAGACAAAGTACAAAAAATAAGGTTCACTTAAAATCAGAGTATAAAAATATACTCTGAAAATCAGAATATAAATAAAATTATATTGTACTAGTGTAAATTATAAAGCAAATCTGTGTTATTATTTTGGTACTGATGCCCATAAAATATTGTGAAGTTCTAGTGATGGCAAATGCAAATGGTACATCAATGACAATGGGCTCTAAACTGAATATATTTCAGATTTAACTTCGTTACACTTCTACTACACAGATATAGAAAGCAGGAAAAGTCACTCTTACAAAATTTATTTTTCATTCTGCTCTTGTAATATAAATAAATATTTGTAATGCAAATAAAGTTGTAGATGGTACCCTTTTTATAAATAACTTAGAAGAAGCTAAGAGCTTACTGGTGAACAGGAACCTTGTTTTCTGAGATTAGGTGGGGGTTATTTCAAGGTGTTTCTTGCTATTGGTCTTGGGTTTATAAAGTTTGTTTGGAACGTGGCACACTTCAACTGCATCTTCCATATTTATGTAAATGAGGCTGTGCTTTCTGGGTTGCCTTTTGCCTGTATTTGTACATACCTTACTGTTGTGGTTTTGGCTGCAGTAGAGCTGATTTTCTCCATGGAACCATAGAATGGCTCTGGTTAAAAGGGACCTTAAAATAACTTAGTTTCAATCCCTTTGCCATGGGCAAGGACACCTTTCACTAGACCAGGTTGTTCAAAGCCCCATCCAACTTTCCCTTGAGCATTGCTAGGGATGGGGCATCTGCAGCTTTTCTGGGTAACCTGGTCCAGTGCCTCACAGTCTTCAAAAATATTTTAATAATGGTTGTCATGAAATTCTTTCCCTGATTTATGAAAAGTTTCAAAAGACTTCAAAATTTTCACATTATAGATTCTTGTATGTCTTTTAATTGTTTTACTGTTTTGCCTCTGGCTTTAAACCTATAATTATGGGTTCATGGTAGCTGTTTGTCTGAATTCAAACTAAGTCTTTTAAAACCTCTCTCACATTCTATTGTCTTTCCATGATAAAATGGGTAGTTAATACGTGATAGATGTGGAAAAGAAAGGCAAAAGTCAGTAAGTTGCTAACTTCTTTAGTGCAATCTTTTCTTTTCTTTTCTTTAGAAAAATGTCTTGATACTGTTATGATTAAATGAGGGCACATTTGAACAAAGAAACAGTATTTTTGCTTGCAGACTGTGGGTATAAGAAAGAAATTGCATCTTTAAGCAGGGCTCAGTAAATTCTGACCCTAAACAATCATTTTTTACTGATTTGGATGGTGGTTGACCGCTGTGGAGCAGGCAGTGGCCAGTGAAGGGATGCTATGAGATTTGAAGTAACTCCTTGCTTTTTCACGGCAAAAATGAAGTTATGTGTGTACAAATGGGGCATATCAAGGATTGTGACGAACTGTTCCCTTTAGCAGGGTACTCACTGGTTCAAGTTTAAAGTTCGGGGATAGACATAACTGAGTTTGTTACTGAGAAAATGAAAAGATTACCACATACCAAGGACTTGATCCGAGGTCTTGATGCACATTTGATGTCTTCCAGCTTCTTCAAGTAAGCTTTTGATTGCACTCAAAGTGCTCTGGTTGGAATTTTCAAGCTAGTTAAAACAAAAGAGTAGGCAGTCCAGGTAATACTGTGGTTTTTTAGGAGACGGGAGATAAATTTGGTTATCTTCCCTTCCCACCTTGTGCATAGACTAAATATTGGAATACTGGAATTTTGAAGTGCTTGGTCCATAAATGACAGAGAACACGCTGGAATAAAGAATGGAAGGTGGACGCAAGTGGAGGACTGAAGGAGGAATCCTATGTCCAATAGACATGTTTGCATGACTTACAAAGATTAGTCACATGAAAAGCAGGTAATAGAATTACTCTTAAATCATTAAGAGTCATATAAATCTCTATTTAGGGGAAGAGACATGCTGAGATTTAGGTCAAAATTTAACTGCAGCTTCATTATTTAAAAAAGGGCAAAAACCTCATTTTGCTACAGAACTGGAGCTACTAAACCACTGTACACCGGACTATGTGTATCCATTAATATAAAATAACCTATGCCCTATAAAAATCAGAAAGGCCTGGTCCTTGGGTGTAGGTCAAGCAAATTACTTATATTAAAGATGTTTAATCTGGTAATTTTGAGTTTGAACAGAATATTATTACTTGCTTAATTCACCTTCACATTTAAAGTGAAAACAACTGCAAGGAATGAAATATTGCTTAAAATATTCAGGGCAGCAGCATATGCCTCAAGAGATAAGAGTTTCACTGTTAGTTTAATTAAGACAAAAAAAGCACAAGCTTCAAGTGTTATTTACAGGTTCTTGACATATTCACTAATGAATCATAGGATGCTGTAAAGGTTATTCTGCCTATTACAAAAGAAGTGCACAATAATTGTTTCTTAAACAACTTATTTTCTTCACACTTTTAGTCTGTTCATAGTAGATCAATGCACTTGAAATTGGAAAAAAAAATTCTTTTTTTTCAGTGTCAGCAAGCTGGCAAGGTAGCTTCATATGTGAGATAGAGCACAGTGAGACATTTTTATGTACGTTAAGGAGTTGAGCCATACTACCAGCACAGTTTTCAATACTCTGTATTTTCCAGGACACTTAATTTATTGTTAGGAATAGCAGAAATGTTTGGTGCCACTGTCAGCATACAAGATAACAAAGGATTTTCAAAATACAATACACTCTTTTCTTAGTACAATCTTTATTATTTTTGCATGCATAGTTATCAATTTTATTGGTAATTTTTGTTTCTATTATTTTAAATTCCATCTAACACAGACACTGTTTCTTGAGTAATTAACTACCTGTTACATTAGACAATGTCTCAGCTAAAACAAACCAAGAAACAGTTCTTCTTTTCCAAATAAGTGACTTTAGGGTTGATGTAGAGGATAGTGCATCCTAACTAAGATAAAAGGCGTGCTAGACAACGTGTAGCAGCATCCATATCAGCATTATGCCAGATTTTTAAGTAACAGCTCTAAGTACAGCATGTCTTACATACTAATGTGTTGCTCATTTTCTGTCTTGTAGAGAACAAGCATCAGCTTACTTCAGCTGTGGCTAACTACAGAAAGACAGACTATGAAATACAGTATTTATAGTTCTTGAGTTTGAGTACTATCTAGATTAGAGAGCCATCTTTGGAGAGTTACTGATTTGTCTCTGTGAGAAAAGAATATAAGTGCACCAGAAGATCAAAGAATCTACATTTTTATTGCTTGAAAATCTACGCTATGTTTTCCTTATAAAATGGAAGAGCTAATGTTATAATAAATCATTGTTAAAATAATATTTTTATTATTCATATAAAAAAATTTAAAAGTGAAATCTTGCCTCTCTTCCCATCACCAGGACTTGAAAGTTAAGATTTTGTCTGAAAAAAGCCTGACTTCCCATACTTGGCATTGAAGGAAGAAATAGAAATCTATTGTAGCTGTAATAGCTAATCTGAACTCTACACACTCAAGAGGAAAGGAAGAAAATCTAACATGCTAAACCTTCTTCAAGGGTGACTGTGAGCAGCAAATTAGATACAGCCTGTGGTAAAGCATTGCTGGAAGAAGGCCATGACTTACCCTGCTGAGGAGTTAGATACATTTCCTTGTCTGCTTGAGTTTCCCTGCATTTCATGCACAGATCCAGATTTATCAAAGCAGTCAGCAAGGGTACAGAAAATAAACCAGAGGGAATTGCATTTCCCCCAACAGCAGTTGGTTTGCTTCTAATGAGATTTTCTGAGGACCTTAAATGGGCCCATTTAATTTCTGTTTATGATCATATGATCTTAAAAGCTGTTTTGGAGGTGACTGTCTTTAACATAGACACTGATTCTGATGCCTTTGCGTCAGGTTATACTCTGAAAGATACGGTTACAAAATTGGTGGATTTTATCTTCTCCACCTGTCACACAGCCTCTTCCACCAGCTGTAAACTTGTCCACATTAGGAGCTTTACCAAATCTACATGTCCCTTTCTTCCTTTCAGTGGAGACAGGACAGTGAAGAACTTCCACAAGCCAGAAAGAGAAACTAGAGGAGAAAATAAAACCAAACTGACACAAAAAACCACTCATTTGATTTTTCTGTTATTCAGATCCCACTGTCAGTTGTGTATAAATAATTGTGATCACATCTGAGATACTTGACTTCATTACTAAATTTTGCTCCTAACTGAAATAAAGTACAAAATTCAATTTTTAAAAGATTTATGAGCAAAACCAAAGACTATCTAAATTGAAAATGAGGGTGGGGGGGGGAAGGGGGTGTTGGAAACAAAAAACAAACCCAAGATTTTTCTCATACATTTTCATTTTTGTATTTTTTTGACATTTTTGCATAGTCCTGTTGATGGTTTCCACATCTTTCCCTCTCTTCTTTTGACAAAGAATTAGAAGCAAAAGCACTCTTGAGTCCCACAGCAAACACACAGAGAAGCAAAATAAGCCACAAGGAGGATGCATAACTTCTTTGCCATACAACTTATTTTAATATCTTCTTGGTGCTTTTTGTGACCATGGAAAAAGTAGATGTGAAACACCAGTTTGAATACTGCATAGGACTTCCTCAACAGAAAACTTTCTGAATAAAAAGCTGTGACTCTTAGAGTAGTTTTGGAGATTTCTCTACCCATTCACATTAAAGAAGCAATCCTCCTCCAGGATTTAGAATGAAAACTTAAGTGGAGCAATTATTGTTTTCTCAGTCCCAAAAGAGCAAATAAGCTTAGTTTGCGAGCTAATATGAAGTCTGAAATTTAAATACCTTGTCAGATGGATGAAACATGCTTTGACTTGTTCCAAAGTGTTCTTATCGCATGTATTTAAACTGAAGTCTAGGAAAAAACCCTAAATCTCGATAATAGAGTTCTCAGAATGGTAAAGGAGATGAAGTATACTTAAAGTTTTCTTATTATGTTGGTAGCTAAAACGGGCATTGGAAATGTAGATCTGCTCAGGTGAATCTTTATTTGAAGAAAGGATAATCTTTATTTATCTGCGCTTTTGTGCTTCTAATACTAGCAGATATTTCTCTTAATTGAAAACTATGAAAGAATTCCTCTATCAAGAGCGAACAATAATAAAATTTGAAGAATTCTGACAGTATAATCATAGAAATCTTCCAGGAAAGCCTTTTAAATCAATTTTTTGGGGGGCTAATTTTAAGAAGCATCATTTCATTTCTTCTGGAAGAAGTCTTCTCCATATTTCAGAGTCCAAATAAAGACAGAGAAACAATATAGAGAAAATGCAGTGAAGAAGATGAGTGAAACAATGTAATTAGTCAATATTTTTATAGAGGTTCACATATAAATGAGCATTCTATTTTTACACCAAATCTTAGAAATCTATCACAGTACTACTTAACAATGTACTTTACAAAATACAGGAAAATATAACAGCATGTAGCTGTGAATATTTTTTTATTGAATAGTGAAATCTACAGATCTCACCTGCATGGAAGGAATATCAGATGACCCAGAAGAAAGACAAACAGAAGTTTGAAGTCTCATGGTTTGCCGTCAGATGACACCTGCTGTTCTCTGTTGTAGCAAGTAACAGTTCCTCTCTGCCTCAGGATTAATATAACCCGCTATTTTATAAAAGTTGATTTTATTTTGCAAAAATACTACTTGGAGGGATCCTCCATGAAGAAAATAGGCCCATGATTTCAAAGGCTGACAGACCTTGTTTTTACCTTAAGATGCAAACAGGCCCAGATATCCAGGAGAATGAGAGCTATGGGGTTCATATTCAAAAAACATGTTTTAAATTTTGTGTGGCATGGATACTTTTTTCACAATATCTATTCACTGTAACATGGACCATCAAGATAATACCCTTCAAAAAGAAATTATACTGCAATATGAGGTCCAGCCTTAGTTGGTACACGATAATTTTAACAGTTTTAGGGAAACAGAGAGGAATGTTTTTAACTTGAAATGTTGCTGCGGAAAAAACTGTTGTTTCCAGAAAACTTCTATATTTTATTGGAATTTCCTTCAGGGACAACCACACTGCCATGCCCTCATAAGATTCGGTCGAATTTGATGAGAATATACAGTCTTGTTTTTCTTCTGGAGTTTTTATAATTGCATGAAACTTTTTAGCTGTTGTCTTTTCTGCCCTTCTGTTCCCTATCAGGGAAATTCATACTCTTCAACACCACCCACCCTCAAAAGGCAAGTATGCTGATGGTGGGCAAGAAGCTGGGAGGGAAAGTAGACACTATAGTTGACCCAAACTGACCAAAGGTTTAGTCCATACTGTATGAGATCATGTTCCGCAATAAAAGCTAAGGGAAAGGAGGAAGAGAGGAAATCCTTATGAAGGTTTTTGTCTTCCAAAGCAAATACTACTTGTAGTGATGCTCTACTTTTCAGAAAGTGGCTGGACATTTTGTGCTGATGGGATGGAGAAAATGAATCGTATCTCTTGATCTATTGTAAGAGGTGTAGCAGGATAACTACATAGCAAAGTTGTGAATGCAGTGTACAGCAGAAGAGCCTTGCATTCTGAAGACTTCCAAGAGTTTTTGGAAAACATTCACCATATCATGAGGCAAAGGCACCAGCCAGCTCCACCAATAGGAACCATTTAGGCATATCAACCTGAGGCTTCACACAAGCCATCTAGGTTCTCATAATTTTGAAGACAGCACAGTACATCAAAAAACATGGTGGCATTTATTCTGGACTCCCACTAGTCCATGAAGAAAAAAAAGAAAAAAAATCAATTAATTTGTAACTTCAATTTTTCCAGGCACATGGAAAATTTGTAGATGCCATACCAAATGATCTATCTTGGATTGCTGGATTATAGTTTTGAAAAGATCTGAAGTCTGAGAGCATATTTTACAAAAGCTTGTGATACATCCCTTTCCTGTTGTCCCATGACAATTATTGTCATGACACGAAAAGAAATCTGTCCCTTTTACTTTGAAAATTGAACTTACATTTAGAACTAATATTCCTATTACACTTGACTGAAATTCTGCCACTCAGTGGCGTGCGGATAGAATTAAGACTTGTAGCTTGTATGTTTGCCTAACTTCATTCAGAGGCATGATTCAGTTTCCCTTAAACTGGAAATAAGAATAAATTAAACAAAATTACATACATTCTGGTCCTAAATTACTGTTTCTATTTAAGAGTTTGTCATTGTTTAAATCATCTAGAAGTTAAACCAGGTAATTTTTTTTCAGTGTCTTTACCTAGGTAAGACTTTAATAATTGTTTTTGGCAAGCGTGTCATCACATGATAAAATTCATGTTGTGATTAGGGTGGATGTAAGCATTTATCTTCTGCCGACAGCTTCAGAAAAAAGGAAGATAAGTGACGCTATTGTAATTGTGAAGTGACCTTTCTGCTATAAGGATATTGACAGCCATCCTCTCACTTCTGTACAGTGTGTTTTCCATCACAAACACTCGGTTTTTGCTAGTCTGTTGTTGGCTTTTATGCTTACAGTGCTCTCTCTTGAAATGTTTGTAGATTTCTCTGGTTTCCTCAAGATAACATTTACCATGTACCTGACAAAATGTCAGCAAATAGTAGTACATGTTTTCTTAAAAGGACTCTTACTTTTTTCATGTTGATATCAAACCATAATTTTGCTGAACAGAAAAATAAAAAGCTCTTTCTTTTTTGGTTTTAAGAAACACTTTTTTCATATATACCCCTTTGGGATCCACCTGGTTAGAATGCAGAAGAGTAGATCAGCTGCAAAGATTCGTGTGTCAAATAAGAAAGCACAAAATTAACTTTTGAATACAAGAAAATGAAGCTGTATTTGCACTCAGTTTTCACAAGATGCTTGAAAATTCAGGCAGGTATAGGGTGGAAACATTTATTTAGTGATTTTTAAAATAAAGCCAACGTTACTGCAAGTGAGATAACAGGGAACTGCGGTTCATTTTGACAGTAACAAAGTGACAAAAAGGGCTAGAGGGTAAGGGGTAGACTTAAATTTGATTTGGCAACCAGTTAGGTAACTAAGAAAGCCCTATTATATTTTAATTGTTCAAGTACACATGAATAAATTGGTATTTCTGCCTGCAACTCACACTCAGGATTGGGTATCTGCCAAGGTGCTGGCATTGGGCATACCTACGGCCTAACCTTCCATCTTATTGGTCAATACCACTGAATAAGCGCAAGGATTATCCTGATTTATAGAAGTTATACACTATCCGAAATTTACCATCCTTCTTCTTTCAGGGAAAGGAGGAATTTTGGCTTAACAGTTTGACTTAAGTCATAAACTAGATCTTAAGGAACTCCTCTGACAATGCCACCCTGTGGTAGTCAAGATGATTCACTGCTCTCCAGAAACAGAGCTCAGCAAATAATTCACAGGGCTTCTCCCTCAGCTTTCACAGTAAATGTGACTAGTCTGCTGTTTCCCAGCACTAGTACATTATTTGTGTTTGACAACTATCTTTTAAGTCACTGCTATTTGGATTGTTCATGTAGGTTTTCGTGATCATGACTTGTGAATAAACAGATGCTCCATGACTGAGAAGAAATGCTGTAGTCAATAGAGTGATGATTTGCCCATTAATTTTGCCTTTGTTATATTATTAGAGCACCACTACTTGGACACTATCATTCTAATTTATCAATGTATATTTATCGTTTTACATCAGGCCTTTTCAATCCCTTACAGAGAGATTCCTTCCTATTCTCTTGTGAGTAAAGTGAATATAACAGCAAAGGTTTTCAAAGGCACAAGTACCTCACTCAAAATCCATTGAATTTCAGATAAGGAACTTGGAGGCAAGGCAAGGTCTTCTACATTTGTACTCTGACTTTTATCTTTAGATACTGTGCGTTTGATGGGATTCATGCTAGAGTATAATTTTTTAAAATAGTTTTAAGAAAGCACTCCAAAATGCATCTTCAGGAAAGTATTCCTGAAGTTACTCCAACAGTTTCTGGCCTTCCAAGTCAGCTACAGATGTGGAAAAATAATTGCCTCATTAGAATGATATATTTTATAAAATGGCTTACATTCTGCAGTTTATGGTGAAGAAAACATCCTATGTGCAATAATGGCACTCACAGTAAAATTAAATGAAAAAAACTCTTTACTTACTTCTTCGTAAGATATCCTTATTTAGGTCTGATATGCCATAGAACAATGGCTGTTTACAACAATCTCCCTTTTATAAATCCCAGCAATAGGACATTTATTTCCTTAATAATTGGTAATAATTAATCAATTATTTGCATCAAATTTGTAGTATTTGTTTTTGAAAATGTAGACTTCAAAATTATTTATTTCTTCAATAATTTTATTATTATTCATATACTTTCAGTACACTTGATGTGTTCTGTTCTTAAAAAACCATCAGTAATATTTGACAGTAGGCTACTGAAGAGATAAAGAGGGGAAGGTTACTGTTTATATTAATATGATAATATTGTGTGCCAACAATGATGGGCCAAAGGCTTGATAAGGACCCCATGCCAATACAGCCTCTACCCAAAAGCATCATTCTGTTCCTGTAGAAGAAACCTCTCAGAACAACTGAAAGACCCCAGATTGTGTGAATCATGCACTGCCAGCTGCTGTTACTTAATTTGCCTTAAGAAGGAGCTGTCTTCTGTCAATGAGAGTGCTTGCCAGGGAAAGAAAGGAGTAGATATAAAGAAAAATTAATACTTTTACTTTCATATCCCTAAAGCGGTCTTTGTAATTGGAATTCTGACTGAAAACCTCTAACTCTGGAGAATCACATAGGTGCTTGCAGATCATTTTTGTAGTGATATTCAGGTTTTGGTCCATGTTACTCATTTTTTTATCATTTGAATCATCTACACAGATTTCGTTTGCTGATATTGGAGGCAAGCAGACAAAAAATATGGCTAGATATAAAATCTTTATGAACAGCACAGATCATACAGAGAAAACTTCATTAAATAATATATTCCTTACCTGGAAATATTGATGATCAGTCCAAAGTTTTTTCTTTGAATTGTAGAAAAGGAAAACAAAAAGGATTAATTTGACCTTGCACTGTCAATATAGACCTCTAACTACTGCCTGTAGTTAAAAGTGAAGTAGTTTATGCATAATATTAAAAAAGAATATGGCACATGCTGTGATGTTTATGTTTGTTACATGCATTTGTCCTAAGAGATTGCCATTACTTAGTGTAATTTCCCTATTCTTATGGCCTTTAAAAGTGAGTGAGGAATGAAAAGGGAAGTATGTAAGTTGCGTTAAAGTCTTATCCAGCTTCTTTTTGATCTATATTTTTGAGCTGTCAGTGCCAAAAGCTATGTTATAATGTATAACAGGAATGTTAAATTATCCATGCAGAAAACATAAAAAAATTTGAGTCTAAAGGTGAACTTCAGAGTAGTTACTTATTCTAGAGAGAAGCGTCTATAAAATGCTTCTTTTCCCCTGATGCCAGTAATTTTAACAATAAAAGTGAAAAGATAACAAACTTGTCTTTAAAGGTGACAATGCAGTGATTGAAATGAGTGATGTTTCTACACATATAAAGCAGCTAGAGCCTTTCCTCTGCTTTTAGTGGTACTCTAATCAATCAGTCTTGCAGAGCCAGATACAGAATTCTTTTTTCATGATTAGATGCTTTATACATAAACAGGATCCTGTGAAAATAAAAGACATTTGGCTGAATAACTTTTTAACACAGCCACAACAGCTGTATCACCTGATCTATCTAAAAGATGAAATCAAAATTAGTCATTCCTTCTTATTAAAAAATACTCCTTCAAGAATGTGAAAATGAAAACAATACATTAACTTTTAAATTACTCTCTAATGACCCCAATTTAAAATTTTGGGATGAGTTTAACAAAACACTTCTAAAGATTTCTTCTTTTTTTCTTGTAAAGGAATCAGATTTAGTGATATGCATGCATTCTACAAGATCTCTATGGATTTTTCTGACGCAGTTAAATAGCTGCGAGTAACATTCTACATTAATAAATTGAATCTATAAGGAAATAGTCTAGATTTTTCCCTCTCAGTAGTCATCTTTGCAAAATGATATTGTTAAAATGGAAACTGTGCTTTATTGATGAAATTTCTTCTGGTGCATTTTTTTAAAAATTACATTAAAAGAAAAATTCAGATGTTTTTGAGTCCCAGCAGCAGAATGAGATTTTATGGTCCATTCACCACAAGAACTGTTTCCCTGGAGGTTTTAATTCCAGGAACAGTTATTCAGTTTTGATGGGCAAGTTGATAAGAAAAAGAGGGAAAGATTTTCACTGATCTATCAGTATAGGTTGGCAACCTGTCATTTAAAAAATAAATTTTAGAAATGTAACCAGATAACTATGTCCCACAAAGGACGCATGAGCCATACCCACTGAAGCTTATTAGAGAAATATCTGCTGGAACTAAAAGCATCTATTATAAAGACATTTTAGTAGAGACAGAAGAAAACAGAGACAATTTCAGGGGTAGAATCTGAAAAGTAAACCCTTTTGGGACAGGAAAAATAGAGGTTAACTCAAACCATTTTTCAAACGGAAGCAGGTCTTGAATTTTTCACATACCTTGCTCTGGAGTTTCATTCTCTTTTTTTCAGACGCAAATGCAAAGGTAACAACCATTTGGACTTTCATACTTGTGAACTATGATACAGCAACAGATTCTTCTGCTTATCTTGCATGAGTTTTAATATAGCCTGATTCCACTGACCTTGCAAAGCATTGCTCAGAATCCTGAAGCAAGTGTTAAACAATTGTCTAGAGTTTTCTCCTCATTTTCTACTTTTTTTTGGCTTATCAGTTCGCTTCATGTTATTTACTTTCTAGTGATACTGTCCAGAGCCTGTCCAGCAGTCTCAGTGGGTTAAAGATCCAGGAGCTAATGCTCTACAGACTTATAGTTTGGCTCTCCATATTTGCTATATATTCCTATAGTCCCTGGTGCAAGACTGATTTTTTTCTTCCAGTGCGTACACTTTCTTAAGTATTAGATCTAGTCAGATTATCTCCTTTACTTTTGTTCTAGCTGATGTAATGTACCAGTGATACTGAAATAATACTCACATTTCTGCTTCAGCCAATCTTCTTTTTTCAGTACATCTTTTCAACGGGGATTAGCTGCAACTCTGAGCATTTACTTATATGGTGCTGTAAGAGAACAAAAGGTCAAAGAGAAGAAAGAGAAAAAATTTGCAAAAAGGAAAGGTAGAAAAACTAGCTTTAAGGGGTTGTGGAGCCCCTGTCTATGTAAAGATGTGTTCCCCTTATACTGAACAGGCCAATTTCTTTCCTACATGCTTGTTTCATTTTACTTTTGTGTCTTTATCCTGAGCCAAACTTTCATCTCTATTTTCCAAAAAGTCCATTACTTAATCTTCTCATTTCTCCATTAATCTTTTGGCTCCAGCAACATCCAGTACTGCCAGGAATTCAAACCTTTTCTTGTGTTGGCTATGATTCTTAGCTCTGTTGACAGGTCTAAAATATAGCTTCTTGCAGTCTATATAAAGATGAGAAGTGTAATGATGTTTGAACAGCAATGTGATCTGGAGTTTGAGCTTTGTGAATTCAGATTTTAATGCAACACTTCTCTTTTCCCCAAGTAAAGACAAATGAGCAGAGTGGTTGTTATGCAAGACTGGGCATCTTCAGCTCAAGAATATATTTGGTATATCTGCTCTTAAATCAAAAGTCGTGCATATGCACAGGAAGGGGTGAGAGCATAATCTCAATTTGACTTTATACGAAAAGCTGGACTGTGTCTTAAAAACTCAAAGGAGAAACACAGTAGCAAGGCTCCTTAAGGAATAATGGTAGGCTTGTTTCTAAGAATTTTTAAGAAAGGGCAGAGCGCTGTGAGGCTGCAATTCTGACTTTGTTTCCTTGTGCCTGTCCAGTTATTCCAAAAGGGATAAAAGATTACACAATCTAAGCATTGTCTAAGCAAACTGGGTTAAATACCCAGGAAGATTTAAGAGGTCAGATTGGTCCCCATATTTGACACTTGCAGATGGTTTGTGCTCACTAAAAAAGAGCCAAAAAGCAAACAAACACCCCCATAAGAAACCCCAAAAACCCCAAACTCACCACTCCTAAGTGTATACAGGATCTAGGTTTGGAAAATCTGGTACTGTTGGAATGTGGATGTTAGTACTAGGGCATAATACCTGGTGCATATAGCAAGTAACTACTTACTTCTGCACTGGTGAGTTCAAGCGTACACAGAAATGTTTTTGGACAAAAATTTGGTGTCTGCTAACTACAGATTATTCAGTTTGCATAGTTTAAACGAAGAGCAGGACTGAAATAGTTTATTAGTTTGCTAACGACACATAATTTGCCAGCAATCAATGAGCTATACATGCAGGTTGAATATTGCTCATACCACAGATAAAGCTAAAATGGTAATAAATCCATACAAAATTCTAAATATGTCTCTATAACTAATCCCAAACAGTTCTAATCACAAACATACACACTGTGGTACAAACACACCTCACCATCCAACAGCACTTGTGCATCACAAGTACCCCCTTGCCCTGTCTGGGGCTACAGGCTTCCCTGCTTGTACCCTCATCCTTCAAGAGTTGTGGGTGCTCTCACCTTGTGGGACCCATAGATGCTCCCTGCATCTCATGACCTGACACCTGCAACCTCACATGCATCCTGCAAGCGGTGGGTCTCTGCTTGCAGTAGTCCATGCTGCTATCCCTGATCAGAGAGAATCAGCTAGTGGCATCTGACCAGACTGTTCTGTATGGCCACAGAAGTGTGATGCCAGTGCAATGACTTCTAGCAGTGTCAAAACAGGTTTTTACTATGACTGTGTCTACTCCAAGGTCTCTGCTCATGTGTTATAACTTGTCATGCTCCTTTCATACTTTTTCTTATATTGATTCCTGCTTCATTTCAAAATGCCCCTGTGTAATTCCTTGGTTATTCATTTCCAGATGATGTCTGTCTTTTCCTTTTATATGATCATTTGGAAACTAATAGCTTTCCTTCAATTTAGTGCAATTTGTTGTGGGCAAACAGTTTGGCATACTCAGTGCAACACATGCATTAAATAGTTTCACCTTCTTACCCACAGCAGATGCTGTTATTGGGGCCATTTGCCAAGGGTAGACTATGAAAATACCCTACAAAATAGGTCTTGTGAAGTCATCTAGTCCAACCTCATGCCAAAAACAGGTTCAACATACAACTCTGATCAGAGCACTGAGGTTTTTTGTCCAGTCGGTTTTTGTAAACCTCCAGAGCTGGAGAATGTAAAATTTCTTGGGGCAACTGGCTCCAGTTCTTAATTACACTGAGCAGATTTTTTGCTAATATATAATTGGAAGAAGGAGGGTGGGAGCAGGCTGTTTCTTAAAAAGAGGAAGGTGTGATAAGAGCAGATAATGGCAGAACATGGCAAGCATGTTGTACTAGACAACTGTACTTCCAAACAGCCACTAAAGCCTGCGGAATATGTTCTGTGTCAGGATCTGTGTCAGCTAGCTTTCAATCTGATCAAGGCTGATTTGTTTTATGAAACAGGAAGTTATAATCTCATAGAAAAGACCGTTCCATGCTGGTAACATCAGTGACAGTGGCTGTTCCTGAACAGGCTTGATTTACTATTGCAAATATAGTTCACATGTCTTATCTTTCCTTCTTCTCTTTTCTGCAACCACATGGTGCAGTAGCTCAAGACATTTCCTCAAACATTCTCTTAAATGTTTTGTCAATGGAGACAGAATGAATTCTGACCTACATGTATGGCAAACCTTTGGGATCCAGAGGAAAATTACATTGAAATATAAAATTATAAACTTTTTTTGGAAATAAGTACAATATATGCCAACCATATCCTGGGCTGCACATAAGAAGTGTGGCCAGCAGGTCGAGGGACATGGTTCTGGTCTTCTACCCCATTTTCATGAGACCCCACCTGGAGTGCTGCATCCATCTCCAGACCACCCTACATAAGAAAGATGTGGACCTGCTGGAGCAAGTCCAGAGTACAGCCACCAAGATGATCAGGGGCCTGAAGCACCTCTCCTGTGAAGACAGGCCGAGAAAATTGGGGTTGTTTATCCTGGAGAAAACTCCAGGGTGACCTACAAGAGAGCTTGAGAGGGACTTTTTATAAGGGTATTTAGTGACAGGACAAGGGGGAATGGTTTTAAACTGAGAGAGAGTAGGTTTAGATTAGATCTTAGGAAGAAATTCTTTACTGTGAAAGTGCTGAGGCACTGGAAAAGGTTGCCCAGAGAAGCTGCGGATCCCCCATCCCTGGATGTGTTCAAAGCCAGGTCAGATGGGGCTTTGAGCAACCTGATCTAGTGGAAGGTCTCCCTGCCCATAGCAGGGGGGCTGGAACTGGGTGATCTTTAAGATCCTTTCCAACTCAAATCACTCTATGATTCTGCAGCAATTCCTTCTACAATATGGACAATACAGTGATGAGACTGCTTATTCCCTAAAAATGCTTTGTTTACGCATTGTTAGTAACAGAGTTCAGCAAAGAGAAAATACAGTTTTCTTTCAAAGAATGACAGTTCTATAAAGTCTGGTGATCAAAAATTCCTGAGGGGAAAGAGTTTTTATTCCCTTTGTGTGGAAAAATGAGAAAAAGCACAAGACGTACATCACCCACTCACACCTCCTCTAGGGATATTTGGAGAGCAATCAGAGCTGACGAGCGGCAAATTTTTCACTTCACAGAAGCTGAAGTTTTACATTTTATTATGCTTTGGAATGAAAACTAGAAGTGCAGGCCTATTTTCCATTTGAAAATTTCCAGGCAGCTCTAATAACTGCATATGAATTTAGACACCAGGACAGGAATGGATGCCCAGAAGGACTCAGTGAAGGAAACATCTCTTACTTAAGAGCTCATGTTTAGCAGCCAGGCTTCTATTTAAAAGGACTACATGCTCATTACTGCTCTCCCATGAGGCATGTGTTGTGGCACATTGAGTGTATGATAATAAACAGTGTTGACTGAGACCAAATAAAATAAAAAACATACAACCCATAACGAATCAATTTACTCTGAATTTCACAGAGGTGGCCTTACAGCAGAAATGAGGAGCTTCAATACAGGACCAGAGGTAAGCAATCTCTGGTCAGCCTTTCTACATCCCTCATGCATCTTTAAAGTGCATTTTATGGTCATTTCTCATGGCAGAACCAGAGATTCTGGAAGGCTCCTGTTCAGGCTGCATCTCACTAGGTGCCCATAAGAATCTTAATCAATACTGGAGCCTTGCTTGCTTAATTGTCCTTATTTTGTACAGTATCTCCTGTGCTAACTAGAATGACTGATTTTGCAAAGACCTGGGTAAAAGAAGAAACTGTGATTTCTAGCAACCATGTCTGCGACTCAGAAAAGATTTTGCTACTGCTCAGAAAGCTTGACTGTATTAAGATGAATGCTAGTACATGTGCCTTTGTGTAGAGGGCATAGTCTAGATGCATATAATGTCTTGTCATTTTATGTTAGTGGAAACTTAGTAAGAATGGGACATTAACAAGGCACAGACATAGCTGACACATTACAAGATAGCAGCAAGAAATTTTAGTTATTGTTGTCATCTCCAGAGAAGACCTGCTCATGCCTGCAATCTTCTCTCCATGATGTTCTGCCATGTATTAAAATCCCTTACCTACTTCAGCTGGAGCCTGTGATCTTTTCTGTCAAAGTTTTCGTTATATAGATATAAGGCCAACCTTTCACAGACAGTTTGGTAAATTAGATAATGCAATGTATGGACTGTTTAAGGGGGTATAAATGTACTTTCCTTCATTTGAAGACTGATAGAAAGAACTAGTGCCTGAAATGTGAAAAAAGAGGGTGCTGAAGAAAACAATGAATTTTATGCCATCCTCCGTATTATGTTTATGAGTGTCATTGTGCACATGTTAATCCAGAGCAGGTGATGCCTCTTTCAGGCCAGTGAGCCTCATCATCGAAGGTCAAATAGAAACTTGAAGCTGGAAAGGGTCAAGCTAGTGAATGAGAAGAAAAAGCTTGCTGAGACTATAATCCCTTCACTCATGTCAAAACAGATTTGAGCTATTGTTCAGCCTGTGGAACCTCTATTACCTTTAGAAGTCATTCTCTTTAAAAGCATTCAGGAGCCTGTGGATAGGAAACTTGAAATGAGCACAGTTTAAAGGAATTCACCTTTGTCACTTCAAGGTGAGAACAGCCTGTGCCCTACAAAGAACATAAAACACAGGCACAGTGAAAGTCCACTGGTTTATGAGTTTTGGTGTTAGAACGATTACAATCATATGGTTTTGAATGATTTTTCTAATTGTTATAATTTAAGAAATCAACAAAGGTAATTACATTAATCTTGGTCAGAGGGGTAAAGTCCATTTAGATACTGATGGAAGCAGTACCTGTAAATGAGAAATAAGGTATCAAGCATAGCTACAATGTACAGTTGAAAAACTCTTCTAAGACAAGAAACTCAGAAGAAAATCTGAATCCTTTGCATCGTGATTAAAGATGACATAATGTATTTTTCAAAAGACAAAAGGTTATAAAATATCATTATAATCTCAATGGAGCTCAAAATGTATGTGGAAGCAAGAAGGTATGCAGCTGGGGAAATAAATACTAAGGCAGACCATGCATGAGGTCATGACTTCTGGGAAGCTAAATATTAACTTCGTAAATAGAGATAAAGAAGAAGAGTATTGGGCATGGGAGTTTGGAGACCAATCCATCTTTTTTAAACTGAGGATCAGTAAGACCTAAGCAAGTTTTCTGTATTTTCTGAAATCTGTTGATACAATTATCAGCACTTAGTCAATATAAATTACTAACAAGAAGATGAACATCGAGCAACACCTTGAAAGTAAAAACTGATGATGCGATTTGATAGAAATCACAAAATAACTAGATGTATTGGTGATACAATTAAGGGATATATGGGATCTTTCAGAGAATCCAAAGTAATGGTTTATTTGAGTTTACAAGAAAATCAGGCACATACGCTGGGCCTCAAATCAGAGCCATAATTCTCAGCTGCCTGATTTAAACGAGCTTCTCTGCAGAAGAAGGGTGCATAAGTGGTTTTATTCTTTGGTGAGAAGGATCCTAGGAGACTTGATCTGATAGAAGTTGATAGAGAAACAGAAAGGAACAGGACAGATTATTGTTTTTGTTCTTAAGTGTGATGAATTGCCACTATTTTCAGCTTGTTAGTGGAAGAAACAGAAAAGGAGGAAAAAAAAGGAATTTATCAAGAGATTTTGACTGTAACATTGACTGTTTGGCTGGAAATTCTTTTGCACACTCTCTCTTTATCTTCTCCTTCCCAAGAGACCCTATAACACCTCAGAGAAAGAACAAGGCTAAAATCTAATTCCAATGCCAAAATGATCTTAAAAGAAATTTATTAGATTTGGACAACCACAGAAATTCCTGAACTCTGAAAGAGCTTCAAGTAGGATTTTCAGGTTGCAAAAAAAGATTGTAGAAAATAATGCAAAAACAACCAGAAAAAAACAAAAATAGAGGAAGGATCTACTGGCAAAGAAAGGAAAAAAGAGGTAGGTGGCTTGAACATCAAATTTCTTTAAAAGTCAAAATTTTTTTCGATATTAGTAAGAATAAATGGTCCATCTGGAAACCTAAGGCAACCCCGAGTCTCCCAACAGACTGTTGGAAATTAAGTCGGAAAACTTTTGTTGTCTTACTGATAATAGTTACAGGTAAGGACATCTTTGAAAGTA
Source organism: Oreocharis arfaki (assembly GCA_013398015.1). Taxonomy (NCBI): domain Eukaryota; kingdom Metazoa; phylum Chordata; class Aves; order Passeriformes; family Paramythiidae; genus Oreocharis; species Oreocharis arfaki. The sequence continues at coordinate 511,624 of VZRR01002748.1, forward strand.
TAACTGTGTAAAAGATGGGATTCTCTGCATGTGGTGAACAGGAGAGATTTAAACCACCTTTTTGAAAGCTGACATTTTCAGTATACCAGCAGTTAACCAAGGCTCATCTTCTTCATCATTTCACGGGTATTACCACATTATTCCATGCATCTATTACCATAATTTTGACATCTTGTTTTAGAGACTAATCAGACCACGTGACAACATGTACAGTTCAATTTCAATAGATTTGGACTTAATTGTAGAAGCCACTTATAAGCCACTGAAGTCTGCAGAGGGTCTTGTTCAGCATAGGAACTACTTATCTGTCAGCTTTTACAAGGGATCCTTAGAAATTGCTGTTGCCAGAGGTAATCTTCAGTGTAGGGAAAATTGACATGGACCCCAACACAAATGCCTACATTCCTTCTTCTACCATGACCCTGCAAGGCTGACACCGGGGTTATGTTGTGTAAGTCAGAACACTGTCACTCGTGTTTCACACAACGCTGTCTTTAGAATCTAATACTGCAAAAAATGGCTTCCCTGGCGTAGGAAATACTTCCTATAAAAAAAGAGTAGGTTTAAATGGTTTAAATTTGGCCTTCATTGAGTCAGCACAGACTTAGTGGAGGGGCTAACAGAATTGGATACACATGGCATAAACCCACTTGTCTGATGGTAACATATTCCTGGTGCTGAGTTACATTATGATAGCTGGTCTACCTTATGCATTTAAAGAATGAAGAAGAATTTGAAAAAATCTCCAAGAGCCACATGGGAGAAATAAATAAAATGCCCTAGTTTTTATCATGGAAACTTCCATAAACTACATTGATTACAAAAGTTGTGAAGGAAAGAGAGAGGCAGAAGGAGAGAGATATTGTTTTATTACCTGAAATAAAACCATCTCAATTGTTCCACTTGGTGTGGACATACTGGTAATATCTTTCACTGTGTTGCAAAATCTAAAGACAAGAAGGATCAAAGCTACCTTTTGAAACTTCAGATTTCAAAGGTCACCTTAGACCTATGACTGAGTTCAGATTAAACTGGATAGCTGCTTACCAGATCTAAAAGAAGTTAATTTCTACCAGTAGCAGTCACAACTTTCACAAAATGATTTTAGACTCAGCTTGAGAAAACTGACAGTCATAAGTCCTGACAACTGAATGCCCGCAGTATACCAATAAAAACACCTGATACTTGCTGACACATATATATTCCAAGAATCAGATAAAGAATTCATTTTCAAATTAGATTATTGCAACTGAGCTGCACATTGTATGGGATTAAATGATTCCTAATATTTAACCAGTCTACCACTGTTAGGGAGGTGTAAGTTCTGGAAGGTATAAAAAAAATTGGTTCTTGTTATGATATGGGTTGAGAACTACCAGGAATTCTAATACCGCCCAAAGAAGCTGCAATGGATCTACTGAACATCCTTTTTTATTCTAAGAGAAAAGGTGAAATGGCTGTAATCAGATACCTTAGCTCTGTGATGAAAGAAAAATAGCAATATTAACCACTTGATTTTGTAAAAATATTAGCTTTTTAAAGTAAGGAAAGGAGCAATTCAGAGTTTGGTTACTGGAACAGGTATTATTAAGTGAACAAAACCATAGCAAGGGGCTAAATTTGAAGAGACAACCTAGATAATGGTAAAACAATTAAGGAAAATGGATCATGCCTTCTTCTATCATGCAGAAAGACCCATTATTATAATAGACATATGGCTCGTTTCTAAATGGTGCATATGTCCACTTGAGAAATACAATGCAGTTGGAGAAGCAGACCCCTTGGTGTCACAAAGTCTTCCTTAGAACAGCATGAAGATGTGTTTTTCTGCATTTTTTGTCTGTTTTTTGTTACAGAAACCTTCCTTTTCATCCCGTGTTTCAAGACTTTGAATTAAATATAATTTCCTAGCCATAACATGGTTGGGAGGAAAGGGCATTAATTTATTCAAAGCCCCAGCAGTTCACAACACTGAATTAATAAGCTAAAGTTCATTTTTCTATTTATTGGTCAAGCTTTCTTAGAAAAATAAATCCATCTCAATTAAAGAATTTTTAATTTTAAAGCAGTGATTTGTTTCAAGGAGAAAGAAAATATTCTCTAAAATGCACAAAGGCTTGACTTTCCTAGTGAAACAATCTCAGTCCTGCATTGGGTTGTAAAATCTTTATGGGCTTGATCTGTAGCACAATACATAATAAAATGGTGGCGTTACTGGTTAGTAGTTAGAACTCATCAAAACTTTTCTATTTTTTTCCTTGAAATGGTAAAGATTTACATAAAGGAGTAGTGAGCTTTTGCACCAGACCCAAAAAAAAGTTGAACTTTTTTCCATGGCAACAAGGGAAGATTGTGATCTCACATGTCAAATTACTTCTGTCAGTATACGTAATGAATTTAGGTATATGCTTGGAACTGCTAAGATACTAGCAATCGGTTAACACCATAAATAATCACATTACAGACTTTACTTGCTATACTTTTCTGGATGCTGACCCAAGAAACACTCCTGGATTACCAAGGTTTTACACCTTAAAAGCTTTGTTTCTGTGTCCCAGTGCTGCATTCAGTGCAGAATAGAAGCTAAAGCCACAACAGAATCAAACTTCATTCAACTTGAAAAAGAAGAAGATTGCATGGTGCTTTTATACTACATAAAGCAATGTATACTGAGCCACAAATTCATAAATATCTACAGAGTGATGCTGTTTATGAAAGAATAAATCTATAGTCTTGTTTTCTTACAGTGTACTCCTTGGTCAAAGACATTTACCTTTAAGGTCTACAGTATTTTCATTAAGGGTACTGAGTTAAAACATGGTTATATCACCCTAAAACAGCATTTCTTGTCATTTTATCTTACTATTGTTAACTGTAAAACCAATTTGCTTTGATAAGAAAGATCACAAGAGAATATTCGACAAATCAACACTGTCCAGACACCAGCTATTTTACTCTATATATTTTCCTCTGTACCTCATGAAGATAGACTGTCATCCACTAGATGAAGTATAAAGAACAATGAGAGACTTATTTTTTATTTGTCTGACAAAGACGCATTGCTCTGATAGCATCACTTTTATTCTAGAAGTATATTATCTCAGCCTGGAAGACTGACAGTATGCTTCATCAGGCTGAAGATTTTTCATGGCCTTGGCCTCCGTCTTCTTGTGAAAGACAGCTGTACACATAATAGGAAAACAGAAGCGCAACTTAATTGTTTCAATAAACTCCCACAAGAGTAAGAAAGACTTAACATCAGTGTTTTAAGCACATTCTTTTAGAGAGTGGCGGGAGGGGAAGAAGTCTCTGAAGCTCGACAGTNAGAGAGGCACATGGCCTGGAGCCTCAGTTTACCCGGGTGCCAGGGGGGTGGGGAGAGCACATGGGCAAATGGTTTCAGGGCACAGGGGTGGTACATGGGCGGTGTTGGGATACAGGAACCAATAGGGAGAACTCGAGGAGTGGCCAGGACTAGGGGTAGGGGAAGGGGGGAGACCCCATGGAGAGGGCAGGAAGTGATCAGTAAGAGGGGGTACAGCGCCACACGACAGTAATGAGTATACATTTCTTTTTAACTCATAGTAACAAAAATCATGCAAGTTACAGGGGCCTTGAGTATGTGCTGCTCTGAGCTCTGTTACAAGAGTGAAGACCAGAAAAATCTTATAAAAAAATAAAAATGTTCTGCAGAGAGAAAAGACCCACATTGCATTTTGTGATGGCTGAAATTATCTGATGGCTGCAGCCTTTTGTGCAGTGAGCATGTGTGGGTAGGAAAGCACAGGAAAATGCCTGAAATTCACATTTACACATTTCTACCCCTCTACTGTGTTGGTAGCCATGTTTATTTCCCTGTGTGCATAGAAAGATGTTGACATCAGAATACAACTTCCGTGAGAAAAACTGTTTGGGATCACTGAACTACAACTTGCAGAATTTTTGGGTAATAAAAGCAAACTTAGTCCACGAGAAGTTCACACAAGCTGGCTACAGCAGCACCACAATGTTACAAAAGGAACTAAACAAAAGCAGGAATCCAAAAGCACTTTTGCACCTGTTTCTTTCGGAAAACTGAACAATACTGTGGTGCTCTCAAAGCCTGGAGCCAATCTAATAAAAGATTCAAGTGATGTGTGCTGCAGATTCATTGTTGTTACCATTCAAGGACATTTTTAACTTATTGCTGAATCTGAAAAATTAGCTTTTCAAGCATGCTAAAGGTACAGAGGTATTCAAGCTGTTACATCCAAACGTAAGTCTCTTTTCAATTTTCAGTGGCATCTTCTTCATCATTAAAAAAAAAAAAAGGAAATCAAAATGAATCAAAATGCCGCCTATGTTGTTTGCACAATATCTGTGACATCATACTGGAAATTTTGCTCCTGATGCTGTTTGGAAAGAAGCATACGAAAGTCTTCATTTTTATCCAGAGTGCATTTTTACAGGCAAGTCAAGCTTGTGTTCTTAGCTTAATTTTTACCATTCACAAACCACCTAAACCACAAAACAGTGGACAAATATTTAACCTTACAGCTACACCAAGGTTATGCATAAGGCAGGAGGAACCTTTCTTTCTCACATTGTGATGAAGATTGGAAGCAAGTACAGGAATATTTTATTGCATGCTGCTCTAGTTGTGTTATATCAGATGACAAGGAGACAGCTTGATAAGAGAGAAAATCCTTGGTTTCCACCTGCCCATTCACTTCCACCTCTCTGAAACCTCACCTATTAACAAAAATGTTCAAAATGGCTGCAATGGGTGCAACAGAAAGTGCTCCACTGAGCTACTAGAAGTGTGTGGACTCTCAACAGCACTTTCAGCAGATTATTAATTGCTTCATTAGACTTCTACTTTTTTTGTTGGATTCAGTGACAAGTCAGTAGCCATATATTTTGTTCTGTGCTGGAGCTACAGCTGAAATATGTTCACTTATTTCAAAGAAGATTTATGATGTTACAAGATTGTCTGATCTGGAAGTCAGGAAAATGAAATGAGAGGAGGCAGGGCAGAGAAACAAGGTAGGAAAGAAAACACAGTTATTCGGAAAACTTTTATAGTATCTCAAAGTGAAGACAGAACAAATCTGTGTGTTGTGAGAGAAGATAACAGCCAGTTCCCAGTTTCAACATGATTGAAGTTGTTCGAACAAGGAACACTGTGAGTCAGTTACTGCCCAGTCTGCTATGCTCTGCTGGTCACATAGGTAAGCTAAAACAAATTTCAGACAGAATTCAGTTCTTGACTTCTTTTATGTAACTTTCCACTCACTTCTGCCCACACAGGGTACTATTGAAACAGCAGTGTAAAGTACTGCTACATTATCCATATTCAGACTATTCCCAATTAGCAGAGAAATGTGAGGGTTCCTGTAAGAGATCCTAGCAATACTAAGTGTTAGCATAAAGTAAAGACTCAGAACTGGATTCTACTTAACCACCAGGCAAATTTTCCTATGGAGGCAGTAGAGAAGAAGTACATAGGACACATACACTAAAAAATAAAAAGAGAGCAGAGAATCTAGCTTTGTACCTGGCCTGTTTTCAGCTAAAGATCTTCCTGTTGGACAGCTGGTATCATGCAAGACATAATACAGCAGTGCAAGCACAAGTATTCAGAAATTTTTCTGATTGTCCCATGCATCAAGTCATAGCATCAGCTAAAATGAATAAAAAATTTTCAATGTAATAATGTTGGATTCAAAATCTTTCTTCATTTTGAACCTTCAGAATTCATACACTTTCGTAACTCTTCTGTGACTCTGAAACTTGCCTGGCTTTTAGTTTAGAGCAATTCATCATTAAAAAGTAAAATCATGTCATGGGTCATAACGTGTAAGTTCACAGTGTAAATATTGTTTTACAGATCACAAGAGAATTTGAGGGTGATGACCCAAAGAGAGAATATAACGTCAGCTTGTTCTCGATCTCCTTTGTGAATAGTTGTCACTCAGTATTACTCATTTATGTTTTTCCAAGTCTGTTCAGGTTAAAAAACAAAAACAGTATAAAAGGATTCATCTTACACTTGAATCCAGATTGCAATAAAATGTTCCAAATGTTGACTGCCACACAAAATCCATCTTCTTGTGTCAGATTTTCTCTGAGGAGTTGAGGAGTAACTGCTCTTGTTTTGCTTTTTGCTCTGATGCCTTCATGGGTCCAAGGGTTAAGGTTGTAATCATAGGGTAAGAACAAAGTAGAGACAAACAAACTTCTTCTTGTATACGCACATGGAAGATCCGTCGGGAAACGCAAGCCGCTGTTGCTATGTGAAGTTTGGACCACCCTGAACTACACTGCAACATACTCCTTTCCTTCACTATTTGACAACATAGTTCTTTCCTTCACTGGAAAGAACTATCACAGATCACTGTGCATCTACAAAATTCAATGAATGGGTGCCTCACTCCTCTAGGGACACTACGAGAGCAGGAGGAATAATACACAGCCAGTCGTTATCATGATAATCTGACATTTCTTTACATGTAAAAGTTACTAAGCAAAGGAAATCCTAGTGTTTCTTTTTCATTCAGCCACTGAGGACTAAATCCATTAAACTTCACAGAACTATGTAGCATCTGTCTAACTTCAGACAAAGTATTACCAGAAGGTATACAGATTATAACCTATCTTCAAAGGAAGATTCGTATGGCTGCTTCTGTCAGGACTTTATACCTGACTATAAGAACAGTGAGACTAGTGTCGTAAATCAGTGTTCCTGAGCGTAATATCTTTCTCACAGTAAATATACAGTCCAAAGAGTACTTTCATGAGCTGGGTGAGAAAATTCATACTCTTTAATCACAGTGAAAGCCATGGATACTGTTCAAATCCCGTTATGGGGAGATAGTTTTAGTTTTAGTGATACTGTATGTGCAAAATACAAAGAAAAGCTCTATAGCTGTGAACTCAGTGGTTTCAGTGGTTTGTTAGACTTTTTTTTTTTTCCCTGCATCTCTGTGCATGAGATGTTTCAAAACTCCCGCTTGGTCTTATTCTTTTACAGGACACATTCCCATTTCTTTAGCCTCGAGAAGTTAATTTTGCCTTTTCAATTCTTAGGCAGTTTTGCTGCCTTTTTATTTCCACTTACCTCAGCCTTCTTATTCTTCTGTTCTTGATTTCTTTTTCTTCAGTGTCTCCTGTATCAAAATTTATAATTATTTCTAACTATTTTATTGACATCTATAATAAATTTATTTTACTCTAGCTTAAATTTTTATTTTTAGTATTTATTTTATTGTGGGATGATTTTGCTTGTCTCAGATGATCTCTGCCCTGGAAAATGATAATGCAAAGTATTTTTACAACTTTCTATTTGTATCCAGAAGTCAGAGAACACAGTTGAAAATTTGCTCTGAAAACTTATTTTTTAAATTAATCTTTCTTTTTAAAACCTTCATTGTGATGTGGCAACATACTGTTTTCTTGGTTTTGTTTTTCTTGAAAATGTACCTTAACATTTTAGAACTAGCAAGGGCAAGCAAGAAGCCAGGCAAGAAGAGTATTAATAGAAAAGTTATATGGAAGCAAAGAATGGGGAATGAATGTTACATTTATTCTGAGAAAAACTGTTAATTTTTAGAAAAAAGTAATGCTTCTGTGATCCTTTATCATTGCTATGGACTAAAGAGGTTTTGTTTATTTTTTTTCTTTTATTTTATTGTTTCGAAATAATTTGCTGAGGTGGAACGTCAAAAAAAAAAAATCAGTAGTGTCAAGTAATTCACAGGTCGGTGATTAAGGTTGCCTCCTCTTGCCCTTTCTGCTTGCTTTTGGATTTGTTGTTTCTTTGTAAGTGAGCACAAAGGAAGAGTTCTTTTTCAGTTTTGAGTTTTCCCTTGTTTTTAGGTTTCTTACTCAGACTTCTTTCTTCCAGGTGGGAGTTAGAAAGAAAAAGAATTGAAAAAGTAAAAGAGGGAAAGAAAAGCCAAAAAATGCCCCCATTTTTTTCAGCTTTTTTAGCTGAACTAATATAAATTCAGTGTGCTTGAACATGGAACAAAACTTCAAAAATATTGAGCATTGATTTTGAACAAAGAAGGATATTTTCATAAATAGTTGGCTTCCTCATTGAGATACAGAATTTACCTTCATCACGGAAATTTTTGTATTAAAAAAATTGTAGTGTTTTAACTTTTCATATTAATTTTTATTTATAACAAAAGTCAATATAAGAAAAAAATGTTGTAAGTGGTATTATTTTCTATATTAGTTCAGCTATTTCACAGGCCCAGGAAACAAAGAGAGATATTTTCATGGAATCATAAAGGTTTGGCTGTTTATTGTCACTACTGGACTTGCACAATACTTACTGACAGAAATTGGTAGTACCTGATTTACAAAAGACTAAATATACATTGACTGCATTCTAACTTTTCCTGTGCTATAAATATCACATGATGAATTACATAATCTAAAAATATTTAAATGGTTTCTCAAAGTAATAATAGATTTCAAACACCCTAGAAATATTTTCATTTTAAAGGTAGGAAAGTAGTTATATGAGTTTTAAAGCCTTAGGTTTCCTTTTTATTTCAGCTGTGTTTGGTAGAGATATTTGGCACTATGCACTGCAAATAGTTACTAGCACCACAAAGATCCAATCAGGCTGTAAGGTGTTTGATGATTGCACTTAACATTGATATGACCAAAAATATATTAAGTTTGATCTCTAGCAGGCTATTTGGAGGTAATGTGCCAAATAGTACATTGTTGCTCTAGATAAGATTATGGCATGATGTGAAAAATTAATTTTTGAAGCCCTTAATCGATCAGTGGAAGATTAGACTACAACCTACCATTTCCTTGTAGTTCATCCCACACCTATCCCATTAACCTGACTGCAATTATACAGGAAATACTTTTTTTTAAAGGTTGTTAATGAAGCTCTGAACATGTAAAAACTTACATTGCAATTTATAAAATTGTTTGATTTTACTACCTTTTATGATTCTGTTAATATTTGAATGATGCTACCAAATAATTTTTCCAGCATTTCTGTTGGAGCATTATACTGATGACTATCACAATAATCTTCCCGGTTCAAATAACCAGAGTACAGATAAATGTTCAAGAGTCAATAGACTTTTTTTTTTGTAGTGATCCAAGTAATCTTACAGTGACTACATAAAGAAAAACTAGTGTCTATTAGTAATATTAATATCAATGAATGTTTTCAAGAGGTAATAATGTCATCAGCTATGTGCCATTTTGAGTTTGCACTACAGTTTTAAAAGTACCTTTGGATAACAATCTGATGCTAAAATGACAGGGTTTATGGAGAGAAAAGTTTTAGAGGATTTTTCAACATCTCTGTTTGCATCCGACCTATACTTACCCTCTTTTCCATCTCTTTTCTGTTGCTTTTACTTTTTACTTTTTAGTCTTAACCAAGAAAGTGAATTATATGCTCAGTTGGCTCAAATCACTATAGTCATTACAACAGAAACATTCAACACCAGGCAACAAATAGTATTTCATTACAATTAGGATTTGTCAATACTGCAAACATGAACTGTATGGAATTTGATTAAAGTGCTGCTGTGTCCTGACCTGATTGTGAGGTGATTCTAATTTGCAGTGGAGACAGTTGGCTGTCTTTTATCATTTTCCCTTTATAACCTCCTCCCTCCGTTAATGATGATAGGATATGATTCTTTCCATTTTATTTTGGTGAGGAGGTTGGAGGTGAGCACCATGGAGAGCTGCTGGATTTCAGTCACATGACCAAAAAAGTCAGCAAGAACATAGTACAGTAAATTTCATTTTCAACATTCAATTTTAATTCATAATGTTACACTATATGGCCAGATAGACAGCTTGTTTAACACTAATTTTATTCTCCTCTTATTAAGGTTTCTTACCCCGTTTGATCTGTGTGCTAGGAAATTCAGTTGCTTCAGTTGTTTCTCAGTGATTTCTGTGAACTTCTTTACAGATTTTCTTATCTCTATGCTTTCATTTTCATCATCTCAAGGTACCCCATTTCAAAATAACATTTTGCCTTCTTTATTTAGAAGAAAAAATAAAGAGAAAAACAGAGCTGAAGAAAATATATAAGTGTTTTATGTCCCAGACAACAAAAAAATATGCTATCTCTAAATTAAAAACAAACAAACAAACTACCAAAAAAACCCCAGAGCAAAAATCCAACCAACTAACCAACCAACCAAAAAACAGCAACCACAACAGTAATAACAACAACAACAATGACGACAACAGCAACAAACCCTAAAAATACCTTTAAAAGCAGGGTCGGTTCCTGGCCCAATGTGACCACAGATACCCATAAAGGTAGGGAGTAGTTAAAGTAAACCACTGTCTCTGGTTATCTCAGTAATTACGGAGACTCAATCCACAAACCTTGAGCACACCTGCTGTTGCATCAGTTTATATAACAGCATATGAAGTCAAGGCCACCTAGAGAACGTGAGAATAGTATGGAACACCTTGTTAACACTTCACTTTGAGCATTCACCATTCAGAATGAAAGTCCCTTCTGAGTGGTGTCCCTCAGGGGTCGGTAGAGGGACCAGTCACCACTTACACAGACTAGGATTGGGTACATCCTCAGCAAGCTTGCATGTGATGCCAAGATGAGTGCTGAACTTGATATGCCTGAAGGAAGGATGCATGGGAACCTCATGAAGTCCAGCAAGTCCAAGAGCAAGGCCCTGAACCTGAGGCAGGATAACCCCCAAAATTGATATAGTCTGAGGGATTAAGAGATTCCAAGCAGCCCTTTGGAAGATAGCTTGATGGTGCTGGTAGATGAAAAACTGGACATGAGCCAACAGTGTGTGCTCACAGCCCAGAAAGACAGTTGTATCCTGAGCTGCATAAATAGAAACATGCCCAGCAGGTCAATGCACCTCTGCTTCACTCTTATGAGACCCCACCTGGAGTGGTGCATCCAGCTCTGAGGTCCCTGGAGCAAGAAGGACCTAGACCTCTTAGAACACATCCAGAGAAGGGCTGAAAAAATGATCAGAGGGCTGGAACATTTTGCCTGCTTGGGAAGACTGAGAAAGTTGGGATTTTTTGACCTGGAGAAGAGAAGGCTCTGGAGAGACCTTATAGCACCTCTCAGTATCTAAAGGAAACTTATAAGAAGGCGGAGAAAGACTTTTGACCAAGGCTGATGAGATAATGGTTACAAACAAACATACAGAAAAAGAAAAAGAAGGTAGATTTATATCAGATTTTAATCTGAAAAAGAGTAGCTTTAGATAAGAGAGAAGGAAGAAATGTGACAGTGGTGAGTCACTGGAAGAGGTTGCCCAGAGACGTTGAGGACACTGGAAGTGTTCAAAGAAAGGCTGGAGGAGCTTTAAGCAAGCCGGTCTAGTGGAAGCTGTCCCTGTCAATCCAAACCATTCTATTATTCTATGAAAGAACTGAAAATTCAGAAGAAGCAAATTCTAGAGCAATCCTGGGAATAAATTACTAAACACTAAATGAAATCAAGAGTAAAGCTGCTGAGAATAAAGAAAGAAAAACGTTGTCAAAAACTCTTAAGCTTTTGGAAAAAATATGCTGGGATTTTAAATTCTAACCTGAATTAAAACTAGACACACAATGAGAGTCAGATTAAGCAAAATTTTATTTAGATGTAGTCCCATGAAACTGGCAGTTTAGCTGTATTAAATGAAGATTCTTGATCATACTGTGACTTCTTTTCACTGACAGAACTAAAGACAATTCTCAGTTCTATTAAAAAAATCCCAGTATTTGGCATGTAGGTGGATTCATACCCACATGGGTGTATATTTGAATATAATGCAAGACAGAAAGGCAAAGGGCAAATGAAATCCAAAATGTGTTTTTTGCAAATCTGAAATTCTACATCTTATATGTACTTCACTTGCAACCAAAGCAGTCTGTAATCTGTTCCTTCTGGAGATTTCAAACGCGCTTTCATGTCTGTAACCAAAACAAACACAAATTTCAAAACAGAAAGAGATAAGAGAAAGTAATATTTGGAGAATTTATAAAATTGAAAAAATATGAAATTTAAAAAATACGAAGTTTTGTAATTAGTTGAATATTATAAAATGATATTAACATATAGCATAGTTTCTTATTTCCATAAAGGAATTGGAATGTGGCAAAGCATGTAAGACTTACTATTTTAATCCAGACTGCAGAAATTCTGAAGTCTTTGGGTTCGTGCTGTTACGGCTTAATTTCATCCAGGAACTAAGCCACACAGAGCTGTTTGCTCACTGTCCCCTTGTGGGATGGGGAAGAGAATCAGAAAAGGAAAAACAAACTCATGGACTGAGATAAAGACAGTTTGATAAGGAAGGTAAAAGCCGTGCACACAACAAAGCAGAACACGGAATCACCACTTCCCAAAGGCAGGCAGGTGTTCAGCCATTCCCAGGAAAGCAGGGGTCCATCACTTACAACAGTGGCTTGAGAACACAAATGCCATTACCACAAGTGTCATGCTCCCCTTCTTTCTTCTCCCCCCCAGCTTTATATACTGAGTATGACACCACATGGAATTTCTCTTTGGTCAGATGAGGTCAGCTGTCCCAGCTTCGACCCCTTCCAACTATTTCTGCACCCCTAGTACCATTGCTGGTGTGGTGAGGTGAGGAGCAGAAAAGGCCTTGGCTCTGTGTAAGTGCCACTAAGCAATAACAAAAAAATCTCTGAGTTATCAATGCTGTTCTAAGCACAAATCCCGAGCGTGGCCCATACCAGCTATTGTGAAGAAATTTAACTCTACCCCAACACCAGCACATATGATTGGAATGTACATGCTACATTCTTTATCCCACCAAGTTCCAGAAGGTGAAAAATATATTGTGTTATAAAGGATGTACTTTAGGAGCAAGTACAGTTTTCAAATTAAATTGGAAGCCTCAGGTAAACAGGTTGTCATTTTTATCCTTGTTTTTGCTAAAAATATAAACTGAGTTCTTAATACAAGGAAAAAATAGAGGCAATGCAAGCCTAACTGTCATGAGAACTCCTTCCATACATTAAAGTGGGACTTTAAGACCCTTTTGTGATCTTCGGAAACACATTTGAATACTGTGGATGAAATCCTGGCCTCATTCATTGAGGTCAAGTGACTGTTGAGTTTAGGATTTCTTTTTCAGAGACCAACTTCATCTGCATGCTGGAGATAAAACTAATTCTACACAATATTAATTTATTCAGTTTATGAAAGCTGGTAGTGACTGTTCACACCAGGTGTAGCATGCAGTTGCAAAAATTAACGTTGCTAATTATGTGTCAGAGTCCTGAGTTTTCTCCTGCTTCCCCTCTGGGGTTTGACTGTGCTCAGGTCCAGCTCTGATCTGATGCATCTGTAGAAATGAGGGTTGGAGTGCTGGGAAAACAGCCTGGATGGAAAGGCTGTGCAAAGCCTTTTAAGCAGCCTGCTCCTCTGTGCACAAGAAATGTTTTTAGGCCAAGATGCTTAACCTTGTCTTTGCCAGAGCTGTATTACAGCTTTGCCTGTGCCTGTGGTCACCTGTATGTCTTGTTGCTCCTGACCTGTGGACTTGACTTTCCAGCTTGGTCTTGGAGCTGCCTTCTGGCCAGAAGTTAACCTGGTAATCTGAACAGCCTGCTGAACCAAATCACTGGAGCTGCTCTTTTCCTTTGAGTGCCATGGGACTATGTCCTTTATCTTTGAGGGTACTGCCCCTCCTGCTCTGCTATCTCAATAATTGGCTTTCCCTCTCTCCTGGACTACTGGGTTCCTGCTGCCCTCCAACTCTGCATGCAAAAGAGCCGTAGCACATACCATGGACTGCTCATCCAAGCACATGTTCATCACGTGTGGTCATAAATGAAAGTCCGTTGTGGGGAATTAAGTGAAAATACACTGGGGTACCTTTTCTAAAATAATACCTACCAGATTGTTATAAATTATGAAGAAAGGACGAAAAAACTTATTGAATGGATGATGAAACCCTAATACTGGTATTTTAGTGTGTTTTGTTTTGAATGCTCTGAAAGATAGAAGCTTAAACTAACCCTGAAATTCAGGGAGGCGTGATCTTAGTGAACACTTGTGATTCAACCTCACTCATTTTTAGAAAGTATTATTAGTTTCATAGCTACAGCATGAGGAAGTTCATCCATTTAACTTCAATAAGCTAAACTGTTTTGTTAAGATACCTTCCTTAGCCACAGTGCGACAAGTAATTTTGTGATTGTAAGGTGTTGCGGTGGTCCGGCTTCTGACGGACCGAGTGACAGCCAGTGGATAGATTTCCCCACCCAGGACTCCAACCCTGGAGGCAGGGCCATGGTTAAAGATCACCTCCCACTGGGTGTCATTCATGCAGGGTCTCCTCCCCTCTTTGTAGACTCTTCCTTGGTTCCTTGATCTTCATTGGTGCCTTTATATATACTATTCATAAGGTTAATTTACTATGTATTAATTTCTAGAAAGTTCTGGTTATTCAGTTTGTGGTTGGTTTTTTCACCTAAGTTCCTCCCCTGTTTTCCCCCTGTTGGCTGTATGTCATCACCTTCATTTCCCTATTGGTCTGTTTCCCACATGCTCCCCCCCCATTCATGTACAAAAACAGCAGGTGCAAGAGTCTCGCGCCTTTTTCTGGTGCTTTACCTTCAGCCCAAGTCCTCTTTGCTGTTCTGCCTTCTTTGGGACAATAAAGCTGGATTTGTAAGCCTAGAAATCGGCCCCTCTTTCTCCTTTTGCCACAGTCCTCGTCACATGGCAGTAGCATTGCCACAGCCAGCCTTTCTGGGGGCTCCTACAGGCACGTTACATCAGCAGACCCGAGTTCGCCTCGCCTCTCCTCACCCCGCCGGGCACACCGGACCAGTTGTCTCTGCCAGGCTGCCGGGCAGCTAATGGCAGCGATGATACAGTAAGGAATCTGTATTTTGTGTAATTTGTTTAGTCAATACAATGGGGAGAGAAACTACAAGAGCTAAAGAGAATTTGACACTTTGAAATATTAGCCAAATTGTCTATCAAGATGTTGTTTTCTGTGCATCTATCAAGATTTTGTTTTCTGTGCATGGAGATGGAAACATAAGAAATTGCCCAGATGGATCAGAACAGAAAGGACAAAGAGAAATAGTTTTGCTAATGCTTTCTATGAATTTTCAGAAACTTCTTCACACAGACTCCATTCGCTTGGGGTTCTACAGTTTTGTGATTCAAACAGGAGTTGCAGTGTCAGTGTAATGTAAGATATATCCATGATATTAAAAGCACCAGACCTCGTAACATCCGTCCAAGGTTTTCTGCTATATTGCTTTCTTTGGGGACCATACAGCTAGAAGCCTATTTTCCAGAAATACCCAGTAGAGATACAAGTCTGTAGTGACTGATCTGGGAAGAGATGGACTTTAAAAAGTAATGAAATTCAGGAGTAATATAGCATACAGGTGGAACCCAAATTGTTACCAGAAGAGAGTAAGGCAGTTGAAAACAAATGCACACACTCATCATGTAGTGCACATGAGCAGATGATACTTTTCTTTCTCATAATGGCAAAGTGCTTTGTATATGAACTGGAAGTCTGACATTTCCCTGTGAAATTCACTAGGACAAAAGAAGACCAAGACATCAAAATTTTTCATTACAGATTGATCACAAATTCATATTTCTGCTTCATTTCAGGTGTCCAAGTGTACTACAGCCCAAAGAAAGAACGCTTTGAAGATCCTCCTGTTAGCAATACCAGCAAGTTAGCATTAAAGTGTATTATTCTTTTCTCCAGTGATAGGAATCTCACCAGATCAAACCAGATTATGCTAATGAAATTGAAATTCTGCATATCTCTCGAAGTAATGACTGCAACAGGAAATACAGCCAATATTCTTGCTTGCTAGCTCTTCTGTGAACATGCTAGGTGCGGCATAACTTGATCTCAGTTACAATCCATTATTCGTATTTCATATTTCCTAGAAAGTTTTCAACAGAGTGGAGTTCAACCACTGAAACATTGCAGATATTAAGACAATTTTTTAAAATCACAATCTTTACCAGTTAAACTGCATGAAGGATAATATTGTGCATCTCTTAAGGTAGAGTCTTTGTATTGTCCCTTACACCACCACTGCCCTGAAGATGCATCAGCAGCTGCCAATCACAAGCTTCCTGAAGAATATGTTAAAGAATCTGTTTAATAAACCCATGACTTTACTACAAAGGCACAGGATTTAAATGGCATAATTAAGGGGATCCATGTGTATTCAAAGTACCTTGAATTTTTGTCTCACTTAATAAATGGTCAAAGCATGAGAAACTTAAGGTGCTTTCATTTAACCGAAAAAAACACCATGTAATGATAATTTAAACAGAAAGCCTGAGTGAAATTACATTTTTTGTTTCCCTGGTTTTAATTATCAAATTTTTTTATAGGTTTTGACAGGAATCATTGCATGTGAAAATTACCAGAATGTTAACATTCACTAGTTTTCAGCTGAGTTATTTATGGTCTAATATCACAAATACAACTGATTTAAAGTATTTTGCATTTAGCTACCATAACTTTTTCTTCTGACCCCACTAACCGTAATCATTCTAGATACTGAGCACCTTCTGAAGATCCAGGATTTCCTTAGTCATTTTGGCTTTAGATCTCAGATTTTCTGGCATGACATGACATTTTACAAGGATCAGTTCTGTGTGGATTTTTTATAGTTGCATGCACTAACCAGCCCCATCTCTTACCCGAAATACAGAAATGAAATACAGAAGCATGAAACACTTCTTTCTTGCTTTGCAGCTAAAACTCTCAACTCTCAATTTTTTTTTTACTTTGTAACCTGCATATTATTTTGTCTCTTTAGATCACTTTCCAAAGTATTGCAATAAATCATATAAAATGGGAGTGTTTATGGAGAGAAATCCTTTTCTTATTAGCAGCCAGAGCAGCTGCAATGACTGAGCTTCTTACAGGAAACAAGCTTTCAGAGTTTTGGTTTTGTGCTATTCACAGCATGTCAGATTGGAAATGATAAGCTGATGAACAAAGTGATTTTTTTGTTATTTTTTTTTGTTCTTCAATTCCATTTATCCAAGTCGTGTTACAACATCAATCCTACAATAGCTGGCTGTGCCACCTTCAAGGGTTTCTCTCTGCTGCACTGTCAGTCAAACTTATAAACCTTTTTTGCTGAAACTGTCATCTAGTGGCTGAAACACAAGAGATGCCAGTCCTATATTACAAAGGAGAATGTGCCTTTTCTTTTAATTTTAGTGAAAAGAGCAGGACTTTTTAAAATCTTAGTGTTTTCTAGACTTTACAGAACCCTAACTTCCATGCCTTATATTCACCTTAGCTGATGATTGCTCTATTGCCAATTCATACAGACGTGCTGGGTGGATGATGAGGGGTTTTACTATGCTGAACAAGTAATGAGGAAATATTCTGGCAAAGAGTCAGCTGCTTCATAATCCATTAGAGAAGATAGAAAAATGTTTCTGTCAGTTTCACATGCTGTGCAATACATATCATGCAGGTTTCAGCATTATTACTTCTCATTCAGAAATTTGAAAATTGAGGCACAGAGAACACCCTTCCCATTCCCTAGTTATTCAAAATTTAATTCAGTAAAATTATTTAAATGTCACATCATGTTGGGGAAAAAGATTGTTCCAATTAAGTGATTGTTAGAGTGTCATGAAGTTCTATCCACAGACATTGTTTTTATTAGATGAATTTCTAGAATAATACTGTAAGTATCATCCAAACTCTTTGAATGTTAAAAGAATGTTCTTATGTGAAAATGACTATATGACAACTTTAATATAAATAAGCAAATTGTAAGCCATGCAGAGGAATGCATACACCATTAGAACAGAGGAATTCTTGTTATAAGGTTTACAAATCCATGTAAGAATGAGGTCAAATTTTATCATCCAGTTCATTCCATATATATAGAAGTAAGCTTCATTCTCATAGGTAATATATAAAGGCTTATCGAACTAGGTGTGTCATGCTTATAAGAAGGACCAATACTTGTATAAAAGAACTATGTTGTTACTCATATTACATTAAAACAGTAATCCACCATAAACGAAACATCCATACCACAAATACTCTCACAGGAGGGAGTAGCTTCTCAAACCACAAATAGCGCTAGCGCTGAAGTCATGGCTGACTCCTCTTGCAGCAATTAAATCTTAGCCAGCAGATGGGGATTTTTGTGTAGTACTGGACCAATCTTCTCCCCTTCTATTGGGTTTTGTGGTTTCTAACCTGAAGACATGAAGTAGATCTCAACCAGGGATTATATCTAAATATACTTGTAAAATATAAGCTTGCATGAAAAAATTAATATAAAATAAATGTAGACCTTATTTTAATCACTGAACCAATTTTTTTTTTGAAAGTATAACTACTAAAAGCTACCAGCAAAGATTAAACCCTACTATGAATACCATACATGTATGTATAAAATTGGTAACCAATCATGAAAAGAGCCATCTAGCCCTTTTCACTTTTCACTTTTCCTTTATGACACAACTTTGCGTCATGCATGCTATGCCAGTTTAAAAAATATCCTTTTTACGAGAGGGTAATACTCCATTGTTTGCCCAGATAGTTTTGTTAACATGCCCTGCTCATTATTGGTGGGATGTATAGAACACTCTTCGTACTTCAGAAAGAAGTTGTTTTGCTGGAAATTAAATACATGACTTTAAAAGTTTTACAAATACTGTAAAATTTCATAAAGTTTAGATCTGCCACAACGAATTTCTATGAAAGGTTGGATTTTTTGATTTGCACTGAAATTTTAATTATAAATTGAGTGACTGGTACACTCTAAAGTTCTTTCCAATGCCTGACAAAAAATTAAAGTAAAATGAAATGCACAGATAACATACATGGATAATGGAGAAAATAAATCTTTGAAGATCTGCAGTACTGTAGTTGTTTTTTTAATTTTGCTGTTTGTTTGGTTTTTGTTTTTTTGTTGTTTTTTTTTTTTCTTGCTAACTAACATTCATGCCTGGAAGAGAAGGTCCATAGAGAATAAAAATACTCTTATTCAAGGTCTCAAAACTGTAGTCCAGAAATAGTACTTCACAAATGGGTTTTCCATTAACCTTTGCAAAACACACGTACCATGACTTTTAAGGTCTGGGACTTCATGCAAACTGGCTTCATGCTGCCCATGTATATGGTTCAGTGGAGGTGCATGTCATCAGTGGCTATTATTTTCTGCCCTGGTAGCAGTTTGAAGTTAGAATATTCCTCAACCAGAGCAAGTAATTCTCTGTTTTGTCAAGAATCTTCTCTAAACAGTGTAAGAACCAAGGTCATAGCTACAGTAGTTGCCTCTCCTCCTGCCCTCTTGATTATAAGGAAAGTAGGTGTTAAATCTGTATACTTTAGCAAAATATCAGTATTTACAAACAGGCAAATCCATTGCTAGCAGGGAAAATAGTACTGGCTGACTCTAAAGGTGGTACATTTTTTATTTTTTCTGCAGATTTTTTTGTTTCTACATTTTTCAATAGAACACAATGGTACCTTGTTAACCTCCAGTCAAGGCATTTGTCAGTTCAAGGAACACGAAGATTATGTGTGATTTTCTTGGTTTAGATACAGAGAAAAGCCAGGACTTAATTAGTTTGGTGTGAGAAAGAGAAGAGGAGGTGTTACTCAGATATGAGCCCAAGACCCATGTCAAACTAGTACTTAACCTCTGCAGCTGGTCAGATGAGGTGAAGCATCCAGGCAAAGTGGGTTCACGCGGCCCACATGCCATAGAGGGACAACCATGTACGTAAATATCTTACAGCAGATAATGATAGCAGGAAAAGGAAAAAGAGAATACAGGGTGGGAGTGCTAAGGCTAGACTATATCCAGACTGTCCAATCACAGAGTTCTTGGCACATAACATGGACCTGATTTATGCTCACTTACTGCTTCTCACCAACAAAACAAATGGGGGTAAGTAGCAAGTATGTGTCTAGAAGCAGCCACAGACATACTGGAACTAAATAAGCAAAATGTATGGGAGGGGACAAGGAAAGAAGAGAAGTCAATGTCCAAACAGAAATCACAGCACCTCAGCTACAGTTTGTAAAGTAGAATTTTAAAGTAACCAGTTCTCTGGAAAGTGATAATCTAGAGTGCTTTAAAATACATAGTTGCAAACATTTCTTCAGGAAGAATTGAATGGAATAGCAAGGCTCCTGGAGCTGTCTACAAAATCTTGTTAACTGAATTAGTTTAGTCAAATTTAGGTAAAATGTATTTGTTTTGGTGTTTAGGATTGATTTGCTTGGTAGTACTTCCTATGGTGTTGATCTCTTTGCCTGAGATTCTCTCAAACTGTAGTTATTTTATTTGAAAACAGTGAGAAAGCCACATTCTCCTGTCACTAGTAAAATTATCGAGAATTGGGTCGTATATGTCTGTTTTTCCCTGAATGTGACACTGGTAAGGCCTCAGCTTGAGTACTGTGTCCAGTTCTGGGCCCTTCAATTTAGGAAGGAGGTTGAGATGCTTGAATGTATGCAGAAAGGGCAGTAATGCTCGTAAAGGAACACAAGCCCTATGAATGAAGAAAGGCGGAGGGATTTGGTCTTGTTTAGCCTGGAGAAAAGGAGGCTCAGGGGAGATCTTATTGCTCCCTACAGCTACACGAAAGGAGGTTGTAGTCAGGTGGACATCAGTCTCTTCTCCAAGGCAACCACTGACAGAACGAGAGGACACAGTCTTAACCTGCGCTGGGGGAAGTTTAGGCTGGACATTAGGAAAAAATTCTTCACTGAAAAAGTGATTGGGTACTGGAATGGACTGCTCAGGGAGGTGGTGGAGTCACCATCCCCAGAGGTGCTTTAAAAAAACTGGATGTGGCACTCAGAGACATGGTTTAATTGATAAGATGGTGTTAGGAAATAGGTTGACTTGATGATCTCAAAGGTGTTTTCCAACCTAGTTAATTCTGTGATTCTGTGATCCTGATGCCATCATTTTAATGTTACAATGTTCTGTCATTTTGAAGATCAGTGGAAGAGTCTGAAAAGAAAGAGGAAGTGGCTGTTGATGTGGGAAGATGGGTGGAATGAGAAATAAAGGATCAGACAGTCTGACAGAAGAAAGTGGTCGGAGTAGAGGAACAGCAGTGGAAACACCTTTTCAGTCTTCAAGATTTGGGAAGGCGAAAGAAGATCTTTTAGAATCATTGTTACGGAAGAGGAGGAATGAAACTGCATGCAAGGTCTCAAAGCTGAAGAAACAAATTGTAGGAAAGGCAGAGACATAGAAACGACTCGAAGGAGCCAAGTTGAAGAAGGCTATAGAAGAGGAAAAACACAATAAATATTGTCAGAAAAAGAAACATATCTCAGAAGAAGCAAAGAAACATGGCTAGCATCACTCATGTGGTGTTTTGTGCTGCTTGTTCTCAGCTGTGAGTTTCTGAAATACTGTCTCAGAGGACAGGTGCCAGAACACTCCTTGGAAGTGAGTTTCTTCATTGGGAGTGAAAGCTTTAGGGCCTTCAGCAGGGAAAGAAGAGAGGGAGGATCCTCCTCAGAGGAGCATCAAGTACCTTTGGAGATGACTGGAGGGCCAATCTGGAACACGCTGAGTTTGTTACAGTTTGGAAAGCTGCCTAAACCACATCTGGAAGAAAAAAGGCATAATGGTCAGGGTTAGCTGTAAGCTCTTCTTTATTTCTATTCAGTCTGATCTAATGTGAACTTTTCCTATTTAAAAAGTTAATTACTTTTCTTTAATAAAAGCTGATTTTCTTCTGAGTTTAACCTTTCTCATCTTCATTGGGGGCTCACTACAGGGTATCTACATCAAAGATCTTGTGACTCAGGTTACGCTATCTTTTTAAAAGACACTGAATTTACAGGAATGGAAGGCAAATATCTGTGTAAAGAGAGGAGATAGGTTGGAATAGAAATGAAAAATAGAAAATGTTTTTTGCTGAGCTATAATCTCACCTGGATACTGTGCTTTAGATTGTACATTGAATTTAAATAGCATGTATCCTTATGCACAGTGACTTTAATTAAGTCCTCAGTTGAATTATTCAGGATTTAAAATATTTTAATCTATCCTCTCCTGTTTCTATGTTAAATTGATGGGAACATAGTTTTCTTTTAGTGGGATCTATTAAATGTCATTGTTTAAGATGAAGCTGTTCACTCTGTGCATTGAGGTTTGATCCCCTGGGTCATTGGTCAGCAGTGTGCGTTACTGACACAGCAGTAGATGGTTATATATCACAGTGCCATCTCAGCTTTTTACCTCTCCTTATTCTCAGCATTATTGTTGTAACACTTCACATAATTCTTTATGTGATGGTTTGCTTTTAAAAAATATTGGCGATTAGAACAGAGAAACATTTATCCTAACGTGTTTCCTCTGTTCACATATTTGTTATATCCAGTGTAGCACAGGGTAAAATAATGTTTTTCTAACTATGGATTTATGAGCAAAATCTTTACAATATTTGTGGAAAGCATGAGCATAAATTTCTTTGTGAACTGATTGGATTATATTTCCCAGAATGTATGTGCATTTCATGTCTTTGATGCTTTGCTTAGCTAGAATCCTCTCAGCCATTTCTTCAAACCTCTGAAATGCAAGCCATTAAAGTACCATTACATGCACAGACATTTCTGAAAAACTTTCACATAGTTACTGTTGCTAGGTAAATCACTCCCTTGACATCTATGTATTTAGATATGTTTCTTACTTTCTTTGTCTTAGATCTGACAGAGTGACATGGATTTGGGTGTGGGGGTAAGGAGGCATGTACGCAGCCAAAGCAACTGCTGAACTGTGGGAATAAAAGAAATAAAGTTAATATCTTTTAGGTATTTAAAGTATGTTTCAATTATATCTGGGCAGAACTCATACATTGGATGGATATTTATCAAGCGCAAGGTAAAGAATAGCAGTTATACCTAGGAAGATATTCAGGCATAGGTCAGTTTTGACACTATCCAATTGTTGGTATATTACACTCCCCAGACTGAACCTGTCTTTAGGATTTTTACTCCTATTGTACTTCTATCATTACTTACATGTGTTTTATGCACCTGTGTTCCTGCACATCTCAATTTAGGTCAGTTTTGGATGATGTAAACAATTCAACAAATTCCTTGTCCATGTCCTGAACAGGAAAGCTTCCGTTTCAAAACTGAGACATGACCATTGATTTCTGACTTTCAGGATTTGTCAGATGAATGCATAAGCTAGGCTAAAGAACAAAAAACCTTGAAATTTTTTGAAAAAAATCCATGGGTGGCGAACAAGAGAAAGAAAAACTTTTTCCTTAAAGGAATACTAGACTGAGTTGAGCTTTTGTATTTTTTCAACAATGTTCTAGATATTATCCTCAGAGCCTTTGAATTGAACAGGCTTACAGTAGCACAGTTGTTCTAATACTGACCTTTTGCAAAAGGAAAAAAATCTACCATTTGGGAATATTCAATATACTGTCAATGGTACTGATAGTGTTTCTAATGGATGTTATCATTCACTGGATGCAGGATATGTCTTGCAGTGATTATAGAAATCTTTAAAACAATGATTTTCAAAAAGTACACGAAAACCTTAGGATTTTGCTCTCAGTAACACAATTGTTACGTAAACAGTAGTGGAAAAATTATTTTCTGGAACTAACAGATAAAATACAGGTAAAGTTCTAGACCAGCTTATCATTTAAATATAGTTTTGTGAATGAATGACAAAGCAGCTCATGTGATGAAGATCTTCTTTCCTCAAAATCTTTCTAGTTTTTACCTTTAGTCATTTGACCAACTTCCTATTCTTTAAGCCAAAAATACTTAATTTAGAAGCCAGAATACATGTTGAGAGACTCAGCATGTTTGATTTGCAGAGTCATAATTGTTACTAGTAAATAATATTCTTTATGTCACTGGGTCACTGACCAATAAATCCCTACAATGGGAGGAGGATTGGTGAGAAGGCCCAGGAAGCTCAGGGAGTAATGCAGGCTGACTGACCACAGCAGTTGCACAACAGCTGTCTGTGTCTCAACACAGTGGGGACCAGTGGAAGGCCTTTGTTCTAGACAAAGAGCTGCCAGCAGTTCAGTGGATCAACCTGTGGTATAAATGTTTCTTCCCTGAGCTCCTCAAAAGACCATGAATATCTCCCTGTGTTAGCGAGACCAGGATGAGGAAAATGAATATGTGGCCCAGCCCAACTCAGAGGGTGAAAGCTAAACAATTAACAAAGGTATTTCAAAGACATGAATGAGCATGAGTTGTTTTCAACCCATGTTCTCCTTCCCAGTAACTGTGGACACCCAGAACCCTGACAGTGAGTGTGTTGCAGAACCTGATAATTGGGACCTCATTGGTGTTGCGATTGAGCCGTGTACTGCAATTGGGGTTTTTTGTAAGTGTAACTTTCATTTATGTTATTTTTTTCAGTATATTTTGTATCACTCTGCTAAATCAGAAATTCCATTTGACATCGGCTATCTCCACACAAGTAAATGTGATGTTAAACTTCCGCTCAGAAAATGTCAGAAGGAACCTGGTGAGGAAGGATGAGACTCTGACACACTGGTTTCTCTATTAAGCATTTGGTTTCTCTCTCTTAAAGCTCCATTTACAAAAATTTAAATTAATTATATCAGTAAAATCATAATTAGTAATATCATAACTATTTTTATGCACACACACATATATGTGCTATACAGGTAAATCTGTGAATTAAAAATGTTAATTTTAAAAGTCCTAAACTTAAGTATTTTTCGTCATGATTTCTCAAGACGACTTTTTTAGGGAGCGAAAGCACTACTGCCAGATTTTTTTTTCTGCTTTCTTAGTGTCTACATTTGTCTTTGCAAGCTTCCCATTTACAACACAATAATTAAGTAACTTTCCAATATTCAATGTTGCCTGGATCATTATTTTTCCTTCTTCATGTTTAATTTCTCTGATAGAGTAATATCTCAGTTTGGGGGGATATCAATTTTTCTTCAAGCCTTACTGATTAAAGACATTATACCCTGTCCAAACTGAATCTTTTAATTCAGAGGATTTATCCCTTGCAAAAAAAGAAGAAAATTTAAATTAAACTCAAGTTAAGAAAAAGAAGCTGAATAACTTAAATGCCCATTAATTTAAAAGTGATTTGAAATGTGTTACTAAGTCACATGGGACATAAAAATATTTATTGATATTTAAAAGTAACTAGAGGGGAAGAAGAATATTTACATTAACCCTTCAGCATTTTCTGAAAGCTATAGTTTATTACAAATACAAAAACATTCTTCTGGATAAAAATAGAAAAGAAAAAAAAAGAAATTTGCTCTTATGGTACCATTTAAGGCTTGTACCTAGTCTCAATTAAGTCACTCTAAATAGATTCTAACCCAATTTTCTTACATGTGCCTGTGTAATTAGTGATAGAGTGAACAATGGCATCAAACTCTGTTAAAGTCTCGCAAGTTCTTACTAAAACCTGCTTTTTGCCAATACATATGATGGGGATTCTTTAAAGCGGACCAAACCACTCCTTCATGATAGTGGTTTAAGGCAAATTAAGAACAATATGATATTTCTCTTGGGTCAAAGAAGGATCTTCAAGAGAGAGGTCTCCAGGGTTTGAAAATCTCGTGTTAGTATTTATACAGGAAGTTGATAATCTTTACAACAGAACTTAGTTTAGAAGACAGGACCCCAGAGAATTTAATTTCTTTGCTGAACATTTTCAGGCACACTTAATGTACAGGCTAGACCAAGAAATATAGTGGCATCAGACAAGTTATCCTCTTAGTATTTGTGACTACTTGACAGACTTCGTTAGGAGAACAAAGAATTTCTTCATATTCTAGCAAGCACAGTTCAGTTTACACAGCAACAAGTAGAAAAAGCAATAGAATGGAATAGGAAATAAAATCATATTTTTAGAGAGTGAGAATTCTCCATCATTCAAGACCTTTGAGAAGGGGTTTTATAGCCGTATCTGTAGGTACAGCTGACCCTGCTTTAGAGTAAGGAAATTAAATACAAGACCTCATTTACACTTACACAACAAACAGCTCTCATGAACTGTAATACAGATTTTCCAACAGGCCAGAAGCAAAATGAAAACCTAAAAGCTAGGTTAATTTGAATGACATGTGCCAAGTGACAAGAAGTAAGAGAATTTATCTTTTAAAAGGAATTGTGGCATTAGACCTTCATAATGCTTTTTAGTTTATGTTGTACCTTTCATCTCAGATCATTTTGCACATTATTCAATTCAGAACAAAAGAGTTTTTTCTGAATGGGCCTGCAGCAAAGATAGGAAAATAAACTGCATTCAAATTTATTGAATACCCTGAGCATTTAAAAAAAATTATTATTGTTTTAGAACCTTCCAACATGCACTGTCCTTGGAAATAAAAATATCTGCCTTACAGACATGAAATAAATCAACTTGGCTTGCATATTGATATTTTCATTCAAGGATAGTATTTAACACTTGTTTCTCCTGTAGAAGTCCTCATCAAAAGTTGTTTGCAGCAATGCTAGACATAAAAAAAAGGATGATTTTTCCTTTACTTTAAAACATGTTATAAATGACATGTTATAAAAACAGAAATCATAAAGAAACAAAGGTATTTGTGAATGGTCCAAGAATGAGCAACCATGAGACACCAGCTGTGTACCTCTGTGGAGAATTTCTACAGCAAAACTGAGTTTTCAGAAGGGTTTTCACTGGGGTTTCTGTTGGTTGCCCATTTATTTATGAGTTTAGAAAGAGCTTGCCACAAACCCAGGAACAGAATATCACCTAAAGCAAGGTTATTTCTTAGAAAGAAAACCGTTAAATTGGCAGTAAATTTTCTGCAGTGCTGAAGTGGAAGGAAGAATCAACATCCCAGTAGTTGGGAATTATGGCGTAGATTATGCTGTGAGAAGAAAAGCTGTTAAGTTTGACACATTTGACAATACCAGTCCTTATGATTTCCATTTGAACAGGATAATTTTTACTACATGTAAAACGAAATTTCTTGAGATCAGAAAAAGAAGATGGCTGCACAGAAATCATGAAAATGCTCTCCACAAAATCATTTTGGGAATAAAGAGCCAAGTTTGAATTTTAAATTCATTTTAATGGAAGGAACATATTCCATCAGAGATCTCATTCTCAGGGTGCACAGTTTCACTCTAGCATTTTCACTTACCTTGAATTTTAAATCCATTTCAGAAAGCTTTACTTCGGGATGCTGGTTTTCTTCCTGTGAGATATTATATGCATAATATATTATATTATGCATATGATTGTTTCTGTAGTCTGGTCTTGTGTAGGATCTATCTTACACATTTTCTTTTTCTTCTTCTTCTTTCAGTTTATGCCTCTCAGAAAATTTCTCAATGATTTTTCAGTCTGTAGGATCTCAGTCTTAATTGTGTTCTGAGCAATGTAAAACTTGACTACAGAAAGGAATAACAATTCTCAATCTGTAAAACAGCTCTGTCATTAACCATTCAGAAAAATAGAAGTATAATATTTGTGGAATGCTTTATTTTCTTAACATCCTAAAATTCCTCAAATTCTTCTTTTCCCTTCAGGTCCACATTTTCTCAGAAGATGCTGAATGTGCATTTGACTTCCTAGTGAAAAGGGTCTATGCTTTTTTGTGGGTTTGGAGTTTTTCAGGGGAAAGGGGTAATTCCATTGGCAGTGGACTAAAATCACCTGATTCTTTCACCATTTACTTACCTATTTTTATGTTTTCGAAGAACTGCAGAGCTCAAACGATAGTTATCCTCACTTTTGACGGAAAAGCTACTGTCCGGTATTCCAGCCTCACAGAATCAAAAAGAAATGGTGACTGATCAGTTACATTAACTCAACTGAAAGTTTATGTGTCTTTCTGTGCCTAATTACAGGAGCTGTGACTATGATTCTCTTCTAGAGACCCATTTTAGTTAAAATAAACTTAAGCTAGGATGAATGAAAGAACGCTTGTTTACCTCAATTGATTTTGTCATCTGACTGAGCTACTTTAATAAAATCTAGCATATTTCCAAATAGGTGTCCTTAACCCTCTGACTTAAATGGCAACACAGGCAGCAGATAATTTACCTGTATCTGGAAAGAAAGACCGTAGTCATTTACACTATCTGGGAAACTTTGATTTTGGATTAGGAATATAGTTCTATAATCCTGTTTCATTAAAGGGAATGAAAATAGCATTTTTGACAGCAGTTTCTGAGGATATTTCTTCAGTTTTCTCCAGCCTCATATTTGAAATGTTTGTGATGCTGTTTCAGGCTAATTTGTTTTTCTTAGATGTCATGGGTTGTGGGTTTGTGTTGGTTTTTTGTTTTTTAAAATGTTTTCCCACTGAGATTACATCCATCCCTTAGTCTGCACCTATACTTTTCTTCTAATAAGTCTTCTTTAAGGAATATCATAAGTCAAAATTTTTCTGACTTGTGCCACAGCTAAATTTCCACAGAATATGTGCGTTTTTTCTTATAAAGTCAGTTAAGTTCCATGGAAGACTTTCTGGTGCTCTTTTCATTGCTCACTAGGTTTTTTACTATTCTTTTGCTGTATTTGTCTGATTTAAACCATTTCAAGATCACTTAGAAAGCACTTAGAAACCTTGGTAAACTTATCCTCTGTGACACAGACACCTCAGTGTCTGTGGTACTCTGAGTTAAAAATTATCAATAAGAAATCATCCTTTGAATATTTAATAATAATAATAGTGAGAAATGTTACCCTTCCGCTAACAGTTTGGGTTTGTATCTGATTGCCTTTCAGTGTACAAAATCCATAATCCAGATGCCTCTTGGGAAAGCTGAAGAATTCCTAAGACAAAGTATTAAAATAATATAGCACCTACCACATAACCTTCCCTACCTTGAGAAATAAAAAATAGACCACAGTGAAGTCCTTGAAATTTATCAGATATTGCTTTTTCACATGCCAAGTTCAAGTGAGCTAGGTATTCTTCAAGGATGTTTGAAAATGGCAGAACTGTGAACAGATTTCAGTACTGTACCACCCCATATTATAGTCACTATTTGCTTTGATTAAAGCTCTGGGAGTTCTGAGTGAACAAGGGTTGTAGAGTCAAGCCTGCAGTATTAACAAAATATTGAAGAGAAAAGAATGAAAGTACTTAATGTCACAAACACTTCTTGAAAGCTCTGCCGTAATTGACCTCTTGAGCAAAAAACATTCTCAACCAGCTCTCAGGCTTTTTGTAAGCACGCATGAACTGGGAAAGACCGAAGACTGTTCTTGATTTGTACTTCCAGGTGGAGTCTGGCCAAAGTTGGGCCAGAGTCTTTCCCTTAGCAATGTGGTAGACTTTGCATCTTTTAGGTTGGGAATGGGAAAGAGCTTTTAGATCATCGAGTCCAACTATTAACTCAGCACTGCCAAATCTGCCACTAAACCATGTCCCCAGCTGTCACATCTACACTGCTTTTAAATACCTCCAGTGACAGTGACTCCACCACTTTGAGTGGTTTTCTCCAATGCTTGACGACCTTAAGGTCAAGAAGTTTTTCCTGATATCTAAACTAAACCTTCCCTGGCACAACTGGAAGCTATTTCCTCTTGTCGTGTCGCTTGTTACCTAGGGGAAGAAGCCGACCCAGACCTGGCTGTAGCCTCCATTCAGGTAGCTATAGAGAGTGATAAGGTCCCTCTTCATCCCCTTTTCTTCAGATTAAACAACCCCAGCTCCCTCAGCTGCTCCTCATCAGACTTCTGCTCCAGATCCTTTCTCAGTTTTGTTGCTCTTCTCTGGATTCACTTCAGCACCTCATTGTTCTTGTGATGAGAGACCCAAAACTAAACACAAGATTCAAGGTGTGGCCTCACCACTGCCCTGGTCCTGCTGGACACACTATTTCTGATGGAAGCCGGGATGCTGTTGTTCTTCTTGGACACCTCGGCACACTGTTGAGTAATCAGCTGTCTGTCTAATCTGGGAATGGAGAAGCTGAGCCACGAATTACCTCATGTTTATCTTTCAAAATGATCAGTTAACCAAAGAGGAAAGCCTATGTATGTTTTCTGAAGTCAATAATTTAAGTTAAATCTGGCTAATTATTAATTAAATCCAAGCAAAATTCCTGAAATTATTTTGCCTTCCTGATTATTGGTAGCTAATATGAGTATGAAGATTGCAATGCTAACCTGGAGGAACACAGATGATTTGCAGTTTGCACAGACCCATTCTTCAGTAGGAAACTGAAACTGCATCAGGCTGCTGTATTGCAGTCCTCAAAAGACCAGAGCAATTCACAGACACAAGTTTTACTTTGAGAAGAAAAAAAAATACACTCTGAAGGCTCGGATAAAATTGGTGCTGCGTCTGTATACAGACTTGTCATAGCTGGGGAAACTCAGCTTACAGCAAGCAGATAAAGTTTTGTCAGTTTTAATAATGTTCATGCTATTGAAGCTATGCCATCTGAAATATTTTACTGTGCTGTGGATCAGTTGTATTGAACACAGTAGTTTCTGTCTATCTAAATTAATCCAACTCTCTTAGCATTTAAATCAGAATAATTTAACCATGCTCATAAAAGTACAGGTTTGTTATTGAGGCAGTTATTGCTGTCTCATAAATTTTCCCTTAACTGGCTGTACTTTCTGAAATGTACTCTCTGCAATGATCCTGTTACTGCCACAATATAATTTAGGTTTTAAGTTGATGCATATTTTAAAAATTGCACTATTATGTCTCATGATATTGACAAAACTTCTTATTCCCCTGCGTTCTGCCATGCCTGCCTTTATGCAAAGCCAGGAGTGGGTGCAGATCACTCAGTTCAGTTTTGTTCATTCAATGAAAGATCATTAAATAGGTTCTGTGTGAAGAGCTGGTTCCCCACATCGTGCACAAAGGCTGAATTTCTTAACAGGATTTTTAGGGACACTGAACATCTTTCTTGGCTATGTCCTGATCTATGTATCCAAAGCAGTTATGGGAGCTATTTCTAGGGTAGACAGTTTTTCTAATTATATATTTTATTTGGTTGAAGTCAAAGAGTCAGTGGTTTGGCTTTTTTATTAACCTTTGTGCTTCAAGAGCTTCATAGCATATTCCATTAACTTTTTAAATTGTTTTGGTTTCTGTGTTTTTGTGATTTTCAAGATCTGCTTATCTAAAGTTTTAGCAATGGGGAAGAAAACCATTAAAGCCAAAGAATTAAACGTAAATAAACTTTAAAACAAAAAAGAAGGTGCACTTCTTCTATTGGAAGAAATTCTATTTAAAATTTTAAGGTTTCATAAGGATGCAGTAAGCTTCCCAGCTCTGAAAAAAAAAAATCCTGAATTTGGCATTTCAGGACTTTTTGTTCTCTTATCTTTTTGTGATACTAGAAAACTTTAAAAATTAGTGGCACTGTTTCAAATAATCATAGGGTAAAATGTTTTGCAGTTGATTTATTATATAAGTTTTCAAGTTACATCGGAGGAATTTGTATTGATGCTTTTAATATTAGGACTGAATTGCTGCCTGATGAGAAACCCTTCCTTTAATGGAAACCTCAGTGGAGCTTCAACAGAAAGCTTTTCTGTACTTCATATGGAACTAGCTGTGACAAATGTCTTTCCAAAAAGGGTGATGTAATCTGACTGCAATTCTTTGTCCTTGGATCATAACCCTTTGATAATTATTTGGATCTTTCCACAATTTTCCTGCAGAGCTGTATTCCATAAAAAATAGACATTCAATGCTGTGAATTTTTAGGCACATTTTTCTACTCTCTCCTCAAAGTTTTAATATTTTGGCAAACATGGCTTTGACAGTTGTGACAGTTTTGAGAATAGCATCTGTTGAAGAGGTGTGCCATTGATTACAAAACAATCACTCCAATAACCAAAAAAATAAGTAAAATCCATAGATTTAAATAGGCAACTGTTTATATTGGCTTCCTCCAGCCTAATCAGTGCATTTACTTGGAATGCTTGCTAGTCTGTCACTCAAATAAATTTTTGAAGATTACAAGAATCTCCTAGAACATAGCAAGGTCTATTTCAAGGTTAAAAATTGCTAAATGTTTCTTGTTATTTTCTCTCACTGTACAGTTAGAGATTGCTTGGTTTCCATACTGTTAGAAGCGCTAAATATGTGTTGATCTTTCTGTCAAAAAACCTACTATAGCCTACCTGATGTCACCTCAGCCATATTCCCCAGCTACCAATTACAAAAAAGATAAATGCCAGAGAATTTAAAGTTAAAAAAAAAAATCAAAACCAACAACAAAAAAACCCCAAACTCATTATTTGAAAGGAATTTTTCACTGTTGTGTTCTTTTGATCAGCAAAATATCTGAAGCACGGTGAGAGGTCTGGAAGATTTAAGTTTTACAAATATCCTCATCTTTTTAAAAAGTTAAACAATAAAACTTTGCTAGGCATATTTATAAATGAAAACTCACGAAATAAAAATACTCTTACAAAGTTTAGAAAGCAAAAAACTCCTGAGCAGTACTATTATACCCGTTGGTAGGTCAGTTCTACTTGTTTTAAATTATTTAGAAGTGCTGGGCCTTTGCACAGGAAGCTGCCATTGAAATTATTGTTGCTACACTAAGTGCAGTAAACCTTCTCTGGCTAGGTCTGGTGGGCTAATTAGTGAAACACAGCTTTTGACTCATTTGATAGATACTTAAAGGATTATTGATATTATGTTACATAACATAAGAACCATTCTCTACTTAATCCTAATCATTTTACATTTTATATATTTAAGAAAATAAGAAGGCATTCAACCAACATGGATTCATGTTCAGCTTAGTAAGTATCCATATTCTAGACAGTAGGGATAAACTAATTCTTTCTTTTAGGGGTTTATTGTTTTACACCAACATCCTATAAAAATATGCATGTATCTTTACCTTGTAAAAAAAGACCTTTATAGAAAGACCTTTAAAATAATCCCATTGAGATCAAGAATGGTAGGGAGCCCAAAAGGTCAAGAGCTACTCAGATATAAATAATTTTTCTTTACACTTAAAACCAGTTATACTATTTAACTGTGTGTTTGCCATTTCTTACTGTTCTCAAGCATATAAGCATATTTTTTAGCTCAGTACCTCTTGCGAATCAAAATGTAGATTTATGCATAGCAATTTCTTATTGCATACACTGGACATGAACTTCAGAGTTTTGTACAATGTTTTGTTCAGAGATTTTAAGCATAATAGTTCCTATGAATTTATCATATACAATTCATCTCACAAATGTGAACTCTTGTGTCATCAAACTAGCCCTTTACTCCTTTTGAAACAGCAAATGGATTTTCCAGGAAAGCTACTATTGTCCTAATTTTGTCAGAATCCCATGAATAGGGATTCACACTATGGCATCATTCCAACATTCATGAGGCAGTCATTCAGGTTTGTGCAATAATGATTGTTTGAATGTGCCTTATCCTGTAATAGTTGACAGTAGTGGAAAATGGTCCAGATAGGTGGAGGTGAGAGAGGAAGTCTGAGAAGGAATAGTATTCCTGGGCCTTATTGTGTTTGTTGCTGGCTGCTAAGGGAGTGTGTTGCAGGAGAGAAAACATCTTTATTTCTAGTGATAGTGAAAGTACAGTCAAAACTAGCATAGCAATCAGCATTTACATTTTCTATCAACTGACAAAATGGAAGCAGTTAAAAGACTACACAAAATCTTGATTGATTTTAAAAATTGTGAGCATTTTGGGACAATACATCTCATATCAGGCAAAAATCTGTTCATTAGACTAGGTCCACAAATAGAGATGAGCAGCAAGTTGAAAAGATAACCACTAAAACCCTCTTCTTCCCTGGCTTTAAATTCCCTAGAAAATCAAGAGCATGCTTCTATTGTACATCATGATCTATATCAAAGATCCTGAGGCAAACACCAAAAGCTTAGCTCTGAGGCGGGAAGCAGTACAGCTTCGTCAGGTTGGACTGAACTGATTTAACTATTTTACTCATGGACCTGACCTCCTCTCTATATGCAGCCCTGCACTGTGTGAGTAAATAGGGATCTGTTTTATGATACTGGGCTGCACTGCAGAAACATGAAACATCATCAGAAAAATTTTTTTAGAGGTGCTATGCATTTGTATAACTGGACACATCCATAATCTGCCTTGATAACAACAACAAGCAGCTGTCACTTCACCTCTGCCACATGCTTCACTGGCTGAGCTGCACTGCTTCTTATGTCCAGCCCCACGGTATTTTACTTGAGCACTCCCTGTGAAGTTATGCAACAGTAACAAAGAAGTCATCACTTCTGGTCTAAGCAGCTTAAGTATCTCTCAGATCTGTCTTAAGAAACATGCAGTGTTCTGCGTACTAGAAAGGATTGTAGACTATCTGCCCAATTTTTTGTCCCTCCACGTAAGTCTGAATGTGTTCAGCTCCAACATGGGTAGAAGTCAAGGCAGTTTTGTTTATATTTCTATTTCTCTATAACCAACTGGTACACTGACATCTTCATTGCCAGTCAACTCAGACTTTCACATTGGTGTCATGCCATTTTAGATGATTTTCTTGTCAGCTTAAGTGAAATTTCCTTTTAGTAAGTCTGCAATTTTGTGTTGTTTGATCTAATCAAGCCACAGAAATACGTGAAGTTGCTTTTATTTGAATTATCTCCTGAATCAGTTCCAGTTATCTCAATTTACCACTTCATCCTGTCTGTTTTTCTCTCCTTGTCCATCCTTCTCCTGATGCAGGCCTGGAAATGCAGCCCATCTGTTATTTGCTATTATAAACATTGAAATTTTCAATTGTACATAAACCTGGTTGATTTGTTGGTTGGTTTGTTTCTCCTTGATGCCAGCATTTAACATGTAACACTTGGGGCCATGAAAGAGATGGAATTCAATCATTGCTACTTGCAGAGTTTAATGTTTGAATGTTTCAACTAATCTAACAAGAAAGTACCCACTCTAATGTGTGTGCTAAATTACAGTACAAATAGAATTTTAATTGCCATAACCAGAAACAACATTCTTATTTTAAGACCACGAGGTAACATCAAATAAAATCCCATGTAATACTGTACATATTGCCCCACAGAAGTCTTAAAGCAGCCCTAACAGCATTAACTACTGGGCATTTTTCAGGCAGAAATGTAATGAATTCCCTAGGCATCAGTTAACATTTAAGGGTTGCATCATTTTCCTGTGTAGCTTAATCACTGCATACACATGCATATATACATCATCTCCCTTGATTTACAGAGTTTTGACTCTGCCCAGTTCAATTTTATGTTCTCCAGGAAATTTAGAGCAGGGTAGTTATCACCTCTAACCCCAAGCTAAATAAGATCTCAGTCAGTTCAATCAGCAGGCAAAGACATTAAGATAATTTACCTTAAATTAGATTTTATTACTTTGAGTCTCCTAGTCTCAAAATATTTCTAAATTATTGTGGCAGGGAACTAACTTAAGTAATAGTATGAAAACTATGCATTGATTCAGAAAAGAAAGTTGATCATAAAAGCAGGTGGCTATATTCAGTCTGGGAATCCTCCACACACATTTTCTTGCTTGAAGGACAGATCATGTTCTTTTATTGTGTCTGTTAGGCAAGTTGCAAATCTCTTGGTACAGTATTTCAGGATTTATTTTGTTTAATAACTCATAACATGACTTAACAGACCAGTAGGAAGTTAAATTATTTACTCACATCCTAAATAATATTACATTTGCCCCAAACAAAAACATTTTGTAAAATTTACTCTTTCCCATATGCATAATGAATTACTAAGTTTTGTTATTGTGATAAAAATCAGTGCATTTAATTCATTGATAAGAGGGTATACAATGCAACAGTCAATAATTTAGTACTGTTTGAGATAAAATGACATTTTTTCTGTTTCAATCATTTAATTATCTTACATATCCCAATGTTAACCACATTGAATATGTTGTCTTGAGTTTCAGCTTCAATAATCTTTTTGTTGACAGCTATAAGACAGAGCTACGAATGTAACAGAAGCATACAGAGTAATATTTTCATATTTATTCTCTAACACTATGATGGAACAAAAACTTCATTTATAACTGAACAAGATGCTCAAAGTCCAGATGCCTTGTGCTTCAGTTTGCTACCCACCTGTTCTTTGTCAATGTATGAGATTTATATGGGACGTATTTATGTAATCTGGATTGGATTATGATGGAGCAATTTATTCATATCCATGTATATGTGAGTATCTTCAGTCTATGTTTTCTGCTGTCATTATTTGATTACTTTGGGGTCTTACTTCAGGTCATTTTTTTCAAGCTTTTCAACCAGCGATGTTTAAGGATAGTTAGGTTCTTAACTGCTGTGGAAAATCTGTTAAATAAAATCTCCTGTAAGAGATATTAAAATTAGTCTCAGTCTGGGATTTTTCAGCATTGACTTCTGTGGAGACAGGTGAGCAGTCTGGGTCAGATTACTAGGTATATTTAAACACAAGACTTCAAGGAAAGATGCTAAAGACAGAAATTCTGTCCCACTCCCTTCTATGATACTCAGGATCACAGGTAAATTTTTGAGATTTTCTGCTCTTCCTTTCAGAAAAGCAGTTGTAAAAGTCTGTTTCTCTTTTGCTATTTAATGGCTATGCAAGACTTGTGATCGTACAAGCACTGTACATTTTCAGGAAAGAAAAGAACATTTTGGTTTTGCAGTCTGCCTTTTAGGGTTGGAAATGGTGAGTTGCCCCTTGCTGACATCTGCGTTTGATTATCACTCATCCCAATGCACAGACAACCTGTTGGAATTGTGCATTAATAGTACAGCATGTAAAAAGAGGTGTCACCAGAGTTTTCACAGATGATAAGCTTTTAAAAAATATGTCTGATTTCTAATATAAAACTGAAAAGATATTAATGACCTTGCTCCTAACCTAGAATAAAGTGATACATTCATTTGCTGCAAATTGGTATAGCTTCTTTGACTGTTTGGCACCGACCTATTTTACACATAAAAAGAGTCTAGCATAGTGATGGCAAATGTATTTCCTGCACCATTTTAGCTGTTTGCTCTTGTTTCATCCCTAATCCTGAGTTTGGATGACATGAATAAGAAATTCAGAAATACGTACGCATGACTTGGAGAAGATTTGTTTACCTCGGCTTGCAGATTGCCTCCTCTCCCATGGGGGAATTATAGCTCCCGCTGAATTTTAACTCCCACAGAAGTCTTTGAAAAGAAGGGCAGGATATCTTTCAGAATTTAGCTTGCAAGTTAATGGGAGGATTGGTTGCTGGCAAAGGAACAATAACAAAGCTAATTCTCAAAACATGCATTCTGTATTAGTTCAAATACAGCATTGTCTACCCACATAACAAGAAATTTTCAATAGCCTCTTGCTCACCATATATCCAGGCAGAAGTCTGAAGGCTGAATATTTTTGTGTAATGGGCAAATACCAAGACTCTTGCTCCCTGCAGGGAGGATCTGGGTGCCTGTACTATAAAGGAAGTTTCATTTATTATAGTAACAATCTTATGCTTCATTGGTTACCACAGAAAGAGCTGATTCACATTCTTTCAAACATTTCCCTATATTCTCAAGGCTTCCTACAATGCAGCTGACTAACGCTACTGTGAACACCTACTCGTAAGGGCAGTGGCCTGGCCAGAAATTGGTGTTGCTGTGAGAACAGCCCGTAGTCTCACACCGATGCCCGGGAAAGTCATTGATAAGATCATTCTGGAGGAGGTATTGCAAATCGCCTGAAAGGCAACAGAGTTGCTGGTCACAGCCAGCACAGCTACATGAGAGGAAGTCCTGCTTATCAAATCTGATTTCCTTTTATGACAAGGTAACCCACCTAGCTGACCAAGGGAAGCCAGCAGATGTAATCTTTCAGGATTGCAGTAAGGCTTTCTATACTGTCTCTCATAGCATCCTTCTGGACAAAATGCCTGGCATTCAGTTGGATAAATACATCATTCAATGGGTGAGCAGCTGGCTCACGGGTTGCGCACAAAGGGTTGTAGTGCTTGGGGTGATATCAGGTTGGTGACCTGTCACTAGTGAGATTCTGCAGGGCCCTGTTGGATGCAGGACTGGAAGGGATATCAAGCTAGTTCACAGATGATACAAAACCAGGAGGAGCTGTTGACTCCCTCAAGGGCAGAGAGGCCCTTCAGAGAGACCTCAACAAGTTGGGCTGGGCAGTCACCAACCATATGAAATTCACCAGTAGAATGTCCCAGATTCTGCACCTGGGATGGGGCAACCCTGGATGTAGGGACAGGGGAATGAGAAGCTGGAAAGCAGCACTATGGAAAAGGACCTGGGGGTCCTGGTCAATGACAAGTTGAACATGAGTCTTCAGTGCCCTGGCAGCCAGGAGGGCCAACCTTGTCCTGGGGGCATCAGGCACAGCATCGCCAGCCGGGCAAGGGAGGGATTTCCACCTCTCTAATCTGTGCTGGGGCAGCCTCACCTCGAGTGCTGGTGTCAGTTTTTGGTTCCACAATGTAAGCAAGACATCATACTACAAGAAAGAGTCCAAAGGATGGCAGCAAAGATGGTGAAGGGCCTTGAGGGGAAGTCGTATGAGGAGTGGCTGAGGTCACTGGGTCAGTTCAGCTTGGAAAAGAAGAGACTGAGGGGAGACCTCATTGCAGTTACAATTTCCTCATGAGGAGAAGGGGAGGGGCAGGCACTGATCCCTTCTCTGTGGTGACCAGTGACAGGA
The DNA here is from genome assembly GCA_013398015.1 of Oreocharis arfaki. Taxonomy (NCBI): domain Eukaryota; kingdom Metazoa; phylum Chordata; class Aves; order Passeriformes; family Paramythiidae; genus Oreocharis; species Oreocharis arfaki. The sequence goes on from VZRR01002748.1 coordinate 550,264, forward strand.
CCCAAGGGAATGGCCTGAAGTTGTGTCAGGGAAGGTTTAGGTTGGACATTAGAAAAACCTTCTCCATCCAGAAGTATTTGGACAATACTCGTGGGCACATGGTGTCTTGGAGTGTCCTGTGCAGGCCCAGGAGTTGGACTTGATGATCCTCAGCGTATTCTGTGATTCTGTGATGACCTAGAACCTCCATGATGGTTGTGGTCTCCAGACTGAAGACTTTCCTGCCTGACGAAAAATTCACTTAATCCTAAATTGTAAAGTGTAATAGTGAAAGAGATTAAACATGGGTAAACTGAGCAAGCAATGCAGTAGTTGTTTCATTGCTTTCAGTGAAGGTATTTCACTAAAATACTCATTGGAACTAAACGCAGGTGCAGGAGGAGACTAAATTAATTTGGAACATTTTGAGTGTTAAAGGTTGTCAATTAATTTGAAAATTAATAGTACATTTCGTCATGCTAGTAATTAGAAAGATTGAGAAAAGTTTTGTTACTCTCCAGAATGTCTGGCAATTTGCCTTTATAGGTCATAAGATATCATTTTTCATGCTTATTGGATGCCAAAACAGAGTTTAGTAAGAATACTGATTTTGTTTTGACATTTGTTTTGGAAGAGGGAAAGAGAAGATGTCACTTGTTTGATGTTATTTATTTGCAGCCACCCAAATAGACTGATCAAACTTGGCTCTGTTGCACAGCAACTTTCACTGCTGTCTATGTGTGACAAGACCCAGAGTTGACCTGAGTTTGAGATGGGTCTGAGTAGACTTTTATATTTAGACCAAAACCTGTAAAATCAATTTGTATTTCAACATGAGCTAAACCCCTTAAAGTTTTGCAAACAGACTAACCAGAATGAACTGGAACACGAATAAGGCCAGTTCTTTTCTTTCAAGCTTGCTCTTAGCCAAGAACATCCACAATTTTTGGGGTTTTTTTTTTGGATTGCAGAAAACTCTAAAATCTTCTTTAAGTCTTCAGATAAAGTTTCGTTTTCTGTCCATCATCTCTGTAATTTGGATTTGTTTCTGCTGCCTGCTTCCCTCAACCATCCCTGTTGCCCTTCAGATGCAGAGCTTGATGAACTCTCAATCCTGGGCTCTCCTACCCTGCTCCTGGGGAAGTATATTTTATCCTTTGTGTGAACGCGCTCTTTTGCAATCATAGGCACAATCCCCCAGGGTGATCTGCACATTTCCCGCCCTTTTAGTTATCACTTTGCTGCGGCCTCTGATTAGCCCTTGACTTTTAGTGTAATTTAAGAACCTACATTCTCTCCATAATAAAATATTTTTCTAGTTGATAGATGCCACTGACCAAAAATTAGATTCCTAGAACAACCTTTGGCTTTCAAAATAAGACGTAGCATTGTTTAAGGCTTATTTTCTTGTCGATGTCACTAAATATTAATCACAGTTTTTAGTTTCCTACATAATTGCTTGCCTTGATATTTAGTTTTCATTTAATCATTCGATTAAAATTCCAATTTCAATAAAATAAAAATAAAACCAGTAACGTCTCTTTCTCAACCTATAAAGAAATAACAGAATAGCTTTTGGACAAGTACATTTTTAGTGCTCAGACAAGTCACATTCTAGCTTTCATTATGTATTTGTGAATGATATTTTTTTCCCAAATGTGCAACCACGCCTTTTAAATATCATTTTGTTATTATAATCCTTGGAAAGCTCTGGAAAGATAGTCTAATATCTGGCACTTAGGAAAGATATGACTGGGTTCTGTAATGAAAGCAAAAGACTATTTCACCCATGGAGTAGAAGCACACTCTAAGTTAAGCAAATAGATTTAGACATAAACACATTGTCCTGGCTTAGGAATGGTATTCCTCAATTTAATGCTCCCACCAAAAATACTCCAAACCATGAGTCACTTCTACAGTTCCCAACCCTCCATCCCTCTTCCTTGCAGCAGCATGGAGAGAACAAGATGGAAAAATTACTGGTTGAGAAAAGAACACATTTCTGGAAACAGCAATAAAATATGATAAGGGAGAGTAACAGCAACAATATTAATCACAGAGTGTGCGTGGGAGATGGACAATTCACACGAGAGCTCACCAAGCGTAAAGCCCCAACCACATCCTACTGCACCACCACGCTACACAGCCTGGAAGGGACCCCTTCCTCTGTACCCACAGAATGAGGTGAGGTGGTAGAGAAAAACTTCTGGGTCTCGGCCATACCGCTTCTGGCTACTGCAAAAATTAACCCTGTCCTGGCTGGAACCAGGACATACACCAAGATAACGTACCCCATAGTGGTACATTATCACCAAAGCATAAACACTGATCTCTGGAAGGATTTTCTTTTTGTTTTGCTGATGGCAAAAGCTACATGATAGATGAGTGGGAATTATAAGGTCTAGTCCTAGACCCATACTTCCTGTGTTCCTTAACGTCACTTACCTGATGTCATATTCTGTGATTTCCAGACAGAAACAGAGGAAACAAAAAATCCTATAATTTCAGGAAGTGGTATGTAAAGCCGTGTCATCTTGTTGGATAATTTTGTTACATTTAAGTAGCTAATCTGTGTACGTGTGTACTGCCTATAACTTTGTGAAGCATGTTGCTGTCCTTGCATATTTATGCTTAATCAGGACTTCCAGTGAAACACTCCATCAGAAGTAGGTTGTTGTCACCAAACATAAAACAACTCACGCTCCTGGAGACAGGAAGGTATTTTTATGACTGCTTTGTATTGGGTTCCATGGAACACATGGCTCTTAAATAAGGCAGGAGAAGTCACAGAAGGTGGATTAACAGCTTGTACATCTACTTGTTTTTACAAAGAAATCAATGTAAATTTCAATGAATTTGTGTTTAAGCAGGCAGATAGAGAAATATTAAGTTAAAAATCAGTAGGGAACCGATTAATACACAATGGTAAAAATTGATTCAGTTTTCTGTGTAATAACTCATCAAACAGGATTTTGGAGTTACCAGCTGAACACTTGGTACTGATTTTGATCAGGCAATTTTGAGAACAGTTATTCCTTTCCTTTTCTAAATCAGTTTTTGAAAGATTTCATAGGCCTGAAAAGCCATTCTTTGTCTAGTGAAACACATCAATCTTCTACATACCGTTAAGTTTTCTTATAGTCTTACCCTGCAACGAAAACGAAGGCAGCTTGCACCTGCAGATGTGAATGTGGACACTTCATTAGATAAACTAATGGCCCCATTTACCAAGAACATTTCATTACAATTAAAATACACTTCCAACAGACTGTGGGTGAAATTAGTCATGAGCTGGTGTGAGACACAGAGTAGGTTAAGACACATCACATTTTATATAGGAAGCAAATTTCTAGTTACCCAGTGGTTTTTTGTCCCTCTTTAAAGTGCAAACCTTCGGCCATAATGACATAGTTCCTGGCTGTTTGCTGTTATACAGAAACTCAGCTCTTTCAGTTTGTTAGATGCACCTAATCCTGTAGACAGTGCTTAACCTTGACCTGTGAGCGAACATCCAGTGGGTGTTAGTGTCACAATGATTCACTCAGCCAAAAAGCGTTCTTGCTGAAACTCTGGTACTCCCACACCCTCCACTCCCTTCTGTGGACAGGGAGGAAGGAGAAAGGTCTCACCTTCATATGGACATACCCAGAAATTCAAGCCCTCTGGGGTACTTAAAAATAGAGGTACACTCTCTGAAGTTGATTTATGAAACTAAAATCATCCCTCAGAGTGTCCTCTGCATCTCTGTCCTCGTAAGAATATCTCTTTCTACAGCATAATTTTATACGTACAGAACCTGCAAAATTTTGTTATGCCATGCCAAAAACTTTGATGTGGCTATTGTACGTCTCTTACCTGACACTTCCAATAAGGAAATTACCATTTAGGACTGGTTTTAGTACATCAATCAAATAAACCTGTGCTATCAGAATAGTGGGCATTATTATTTATAACTTGCATGGGGATTATGTCCACAGGTACCTGTCAGAATCTCATTTTCTTGGCCATTGTGCAGACCTACCATAAAAGACAACCCCTCGTAGAATGAGTGAGTACAAAATGTAAAAACACAGCATGGGTTGGTGAGAATGAGGCAGCAGCAAAAGGAAGCAAATTGCTGTGCCATTACCAAAGGCTCAACTTACTCTGCTTAGATGTTGTCAGTCAGCAGCACACTGTATGCTTGCTGTGTGCTACTACACAGAGAAATTTGTAAGTACAAATATCACTCCTGTTCTTATTGGGCACAAGATTTTGAAACACTTTTGAAGAGGATTAAACCTTTAGTTTGAACATAAGCATGACAGGAAGAAAAGTTCACTTCTGTGGGGCGGGGAGAGTATTTTTTGTTTGCTTCTATTTGGAGTTTTTTGTTATTTGAAATAGTAAGAATTATACATTAGATTCAGATATGGCTCTTTTAAGTCTTTAAAGAGGTCTAAATTTATCTAAGAAATAAATGCATCCGCACCACTGAGGAAACCCTGTCAGAGACACCAGAAGCTATACCTATACACATTCTTCAAAAGCAATCTGATGACTTCTAAAAAACCACTTCTAAGGTCTCCCTGTGACCAAAATACTGGCTTTTTTTTTCCCCGGGAGCCCCTTATGGGAAGCTTTTCTTCTTTTGAGCACGGTTTCAAGTTTATAGATATTAAGTTTTCACTATATTGATAACAAGCAGAGGTCTTTCAATCAAGCATTGCTTGATCAAGATCAGGCTTGATCACATGTTAGTCTCTTGTGTGGGTAGTGACGACGACTGAACACGTTTGTGATCTCAGCCCACTTACCAATGAAATGTGTCCTTTTCACATGAAGAAAACTAAACAATAGCATAATCACCCCTCCAAGTAACTGCCTCAGAGAAGTAAAGTTCTGAATGAAATTGCCAGGTGGAACTTTCTCCTTCTGAGTGTTTTGGTACCTTAGATGTGTCTTGGACACCACAAAGTAGTTTTTATGTACAGCCTTATTAAACCATTTCCATTGGAAACATAATTAAGTGCCAGCTCCTAATATTTTCTGTCTATAAAAATACTTCTTACATAAGAATGTTATTACTATTTATTTAAACAGATGAAATATTTATTTCTCTGTGCTTTGTACTATAGATAAAACATTGACATATATGCTTGATTGGCAAAAACTGCAACAAAAGATTTACAATGTCGTCCCACAAACATTCGACTGATGTCAAATGGTTGCAGGCATTAGTCTTAAATCACTAAAAAGGCACAGTTGTAATGCAATTAGTACATAATCTTATCTTTGTAAGTATATTAAATTGTAGTGTAGTGGGTAATGTCTATTCCTTAGGATAATTCACTAAGGCCATAAAGCTAGCTATGCCAGATTAGTGATCAAACTATGCTTTCCATTCTGAGAAGTCAGAAAATGTCTATTTTCTGCTTCTTTTCTGTTCATGCTGAATTTATTTCTATAAATAAAACGACCATTAAATCCCTGCCTTTTTCGAAATCTTTTTATAACGATTGAAGAGGACATTTGAAGATAAGCCTTCTAGGAGTCTCCTCTGGTTACTTATCAGCCTAATCTTATGATTAAAGATGTATTTTCAAAATCCTGCTTGGATTCGGTATACCATGGGCTTAATGATGTCTAAAATTGTTTCAGTTCTTCTGGCTTAGGAGAATCACTATTTTGACTTAAAATTTAAGATAAATTCGGATCTAATATGATTAGTATAATTGATATGAAAAAAATTAAAGCAAATAAACAAACAATTAGGTCTCTTTTTTTCTAGATAAGCTCTCCCAAAATTTTTAGGAGCTTTCTCATTGCTTTTTTGACCCAAATATCCTAACCCTCACATATTTTCATAATATAAAATGCACATTGGATTGTCTGGTTTATCTCAGTTTGGACCACAAAAGACTATTTTATAAACCCTCAGGACGTATGGGACATTTGAAAAACTATTTTAACAGCTGAACAGCTGAAAACCAGCAGTGGAATCAAGACATTTTACAACAGAGATACCTAGCTGCATTTTGCATTCTAATTGATAATTAAACCTCTCTTAGGTGAGGGAATGAAACCAGTCAACTTAAAAGTGGTTGGAATCCTGTTATGTACTCTGGATTTTAGCTAATAATACTTTCGTGATAGCCAAATAGAATCAACCGACTTTATGTAGACTGTAATTCTTCTTTCTGAAACACTGTTGTGTCAGAAATCTCAAAGGAAAAAATACGGTATTTTAGTCACATTGGTTAAAATTTAGTACTTTTGTATTTTTCAGTTTTATAAAAAGGACACACAGCTTTTAAGGGCTCAGACCGGTAAATCGGGATATTTTTTAAATCGATCGATTAAAAAAAAAATTAAAAAATAAGGCTGACAACTAGACCCTGCAGAGCCTCTCACTCGCTCCCCCACCAGCACGATGGGGGAGAGAATTGGAAGAGTAAAAGTGAGAAAATTTGTGGGATGAGATAAAGACAGTTCAATGTGGAAAGCAAAAGTTGTGCACACAAGCAAAACAAACCAAAGATTTCATTCACCAATTCCCATGTGCAGGCAGGTGTTCAGAACCAATGCTCTTTACAGGTAATTTTCTTGTAGGGTTCTTTGAAAAGAAAAGGATTTTTAGGGGCTTACTTTAATAACTGCAGCTTTGTTCTTTATGGAAACACAAAATTTTGGAAAAAAGAAAGAAAATGAAATGAAATTTCATGATACTTTAATGGACTTAATTTATTTTTCTTTTTCTTTAGAAGTCAAGGCACATAAAGACTACAGCAAAATAACAGTGCACTAGGGCAACCTGATGAGCAACTTTGTTTACAATCATTTCAGTGAAGTTCAGCCTTGTGCAGGCATCACTGCGAGCACTGTAGAGGTATGGACTGAATGTTCAGGAGCTGCCCTTGTGAGGTTTTCCTAGAGCTGGGATGAATTCCTTCTGACTAAGTGCTAACCATGTGAGCTGTGACACTCTATTCGCCAGGGCTATTTGTGGCAGGATTAGTATGTGCACAGCACTTTGGGAGAGCTTCTGTGCTGTTCTAGGGTCCACCAATGCAGCACTAAAAGAGCAGCCTCCTCTCTCCTGTGGTATTAGTAATTTCTTCTCAATACGAAGCTTGCTACTGCTGAAATACTAATTAAAGTCCATTGCTATGGGTTTTGCTAAGTCTGCTTGGTACTTACGTCTTTGTACATAACTAATCATTCTAGGTTTCCTTTATAAGGTTTCTTAGAAATGTTGCCTATAGCTTACTAACGTATACATAGAGACAGAAACTGCTCTGAAGTAGCAGCAAAATCCTTCCTGCTGGCATACTGTAATGAAATAATCAGAACAAACACCAAGGAAATAAATTATTGTACTCCTGAGCAGACTCGACATTGGTTTTCTTCTCACTTAAAATAAAGAAAATAAGACTCCATGAGCATCTGTTGTGATGATGGTATTTGAGATGGTTTTGGAATAAAATTTGCAACAAATTTTTGTACTTTCATCTTTATTGTTTCTTCAGTCTGTAAAGAATTTGTCCCTGAAATTAAAGAGTGGACACATGGAGAAGACTTGGCACATGTCAATTGAATTAAAAAGTCTTTGTCAGCTCCATAAATAATGTCTGATACATGAACTAAACTGTATTTAATTCATTAATTTTGAGAGTGCTCTGAAGTGAAAGCACAATATCAGTCTAAAATTAAAATACTATGAAAAGATATGGAACTTCTATTATATGATTAGTGACTATAATACGTAAACATTTTCAAGCTTGATTGATAGTCATAAGAAAATTTATATCCTAAGTATTTTAACTTAACTGGAACTTCTCTTTTATTTTGGAAGAGGAGATCAATTTACTCCATCTCTAATGCCACAGTTTCATTTCTTCTAAAATTATGAAACTTCAGTTTTCTATGTAAAGAAGAAATCATATTAGCATGCCATCACAATCTTATGCTGTCAGCCTGATACAAGTCCACTCCCTCGGAATTGCTAATCCTGCTTTCCTACAGAAGCCTAATTTAAAAGTTTGACCATTAGTTCTGCATTTTTACACCTTGGAAATAATATATTCTCTGATTTTTCTGCATGATTAGTACTCTTTTTGTACCAATGATTAAAAGAAAGTAAATTTAGATCATATATATCTAAGTAGATGTTAAGAAAAAGCTTATGAACCTGAGTAACTGTTGCAAAAGTTTCTTCACTAAGTGCTACAACTGGCACATTTTGAATTTTTTTTATACCCACAACTAATGAATAATTTTTGTTATTCATATAAGTATCCAAGCACTTCTTTAAAACTCTTGTTCACCTGGTTTTCTTTTAAATTTTTATTTGATTAATTTTTTCCATGGCTTAATTGCACTCCTATATTTTGCATTATGGAAGATGTAGAAGCAATCATGACATGGAAAATAATACATGGCTAAATTCAAGTAAATTTCTACGAGGCAGTATTCACCTTTATGAACAAATACTACTTCATCTTCTAGAGAATACTTGCTACTGAAGGTAATGTTTTCTTACTCATCATCCTTTTTTGTATCATGGACTTATTATTTTCCTTTTCAACTCTTCTTTTTATTGATAATTTATCAATTCTTTTATATAATTTGTGCAAGACCATGCAAAAGTATTACATCCAACAGCAACATCAGTTTCTATCAGTAAATGAAAAGAGCTATCAAAAAGTAATCTGTGACAAAATATCTGGTTTGGGAAACAAACTTGAAAATAAGAATCTACTTAAATTACGATATTGGCTTGCTCACATAGTTTAGACCTACAGAACAGCAGAAAATACCAGTAACTTGGGAAATCTGAGGTTTGGATCAGTTAATAAGCTGGGTTTTTTTGCATCTCTTGAAGGTCAAAGTACTCCGTTTTTTAGGAAGGTACAAAACAATTGAAAATCAATGAAAATACTTAGACTTCAATGATGCTAAGTTCTGTTAAGAGCATCATTCCTTGGATTGCAGCAAGCTGTCATGCCAGATGACTCTCACAGTCTCATTAGCAGTGTTTTGGTTCCAATTCCCCACAACATTTCTTTTCTTGTTCTTTATTCACCAAAGATCTGTCTCACCCTGTAACAGTGTTACTCATACCTCTTTTTTTTCTCATCTCTAATGTGAAAGAAATATGAAAGGGTTTGCTCTTTTCTAGACTTCCCTGGAGAGCTAGTTTTACAGATTGTCCTATATCACATTACTGAAAAATATCAGAGAAGACTGAAGATGTTCAACACAAATGTAATTTCCATGATAAAATTGTAAGGTTTCAAGAAGCCTGTGTATTCACTGGAAATGGTGTGTGCATCTTGAGCGCTTTTTTCCTGCTTCCTTTACCCTTTGGTTTGTGTCACTTTGTAGGTAGCTCAATGCATTTACCCAAATTTCTTCCTTCCAGAAAGTGTTTGGTATCTGTCTACCCTTGTTGCTTATCCCCCCTTGATTTCAGTGACGTCATGAAACACCATCTGTTGCCACGGCAACGATCAGCAGTGTGTGGCGTGATCTGCGATGATTGCAGGTCTGCACTGCTCCACTGTTTTTTCCAGTCAGTTCACAGAGACATCTTTTGTTTTGCAGTATATTTCAAGTTCTGTTACTAACATGCTTAACCAGTTTCGTGCCTGTATTAGTGCCTATCGCTGTAGAAAACACATTTCCCAAAGGGCTTCCCATACACCCTTTTGTGTAAGTGCAGCCACACTTCTTCAGCTGGCATTTATGCCTTTGAGTGGCATTACCTTACTTGTGTGGAGAAGAGCATATGGAAGGGCTAATTTCTGGTGTGCAATGGCACTTTCTTCTTCCTAGACCTAGAGGCAAGCAGGCCCAGAATGGGGCAAGTTGAGTGTAGTTGTTAAATGAGGGGGAGATTGCTGTGCAGGGAACTTTCCTTTAACAACACTGTCACAGAAAACCTCCTCTTTTTCACTCCTTTTCTTTTTAAGAACGAAGGTTTAGGTGTGATTTATGACCCACATCCATGTTCTGAAAAGGGAGAATTTCCTGATATCATGTCTGCCTATGGAAGAGCACTGATTCAGCTGTTAGAGACACAGCCACACCTCAGGTGTTCTCATATGGCATGTAGCAAACATTCGTTTTTAAGTTTATTTTGTTACATTTTGAATCTGGAGGAAAGGTGGACAGAAAATCTCATTCTGCTTAATTTTGGGGTCATCAATATCTCCCACTAAGATGTAGCTGTGTGCTTCTCAGTCACAATTTATTAACCTGAATAAGCTCAGCCAGCATTTTTTTGCACTTTTGCATTGGGCTAGCAAATTCTTATGTAAAATTGTTCCCAGATGCTTGCCAAACACAGTAAAAAAAACGAAATATGTTCTGCTTGACAAGTATTTACCTAAATCTCCCTCTCCAAACTTTGTTACTATATGTAATATCTTTAGGGAAGTTAGGGGGAAACATATTATAAGTATTCTATCCATTCCTTATCATCCATTAAGTCCATAACTGGATTTTCCTTTCCGTCCTCAAACCGCAAAAAATCTTGGTGAAAACTGTTGAACAAAACCTGCAGTGGTGAGAAACAGGACAAGTGACAGGAAGAGTTCTGCTTCGCAGTGCAGATGAGCCACAACCCTGTGACTGGGAGACACTGTCATGGAAAGGACTGTTCACGACTTTCTATGAATTTCAGAATCATGGGACTCTCAAATTGTTTACTTTAACAAAGCATGTGGTGAAAAAGGATGGGTGCTTACAGAAAAAGAGTTGGTGTGCTCCTGAAGCATTTTCCTATTTTTATTGCAAGACAAATGTTGCAAAAAGTGAGAGTTTGCTCACTTGAAACCAAAGTAGAGCAAACAGGACAACAAGATTTACTTCAGAAATTCTTTTCAAACCTGAATTGAAACTTGACCCTGAATTAAAAGCTGCCATGGGAAGTTACAGCACTTGTTGCAGGTACCTTTCTTTAAAGAAAAGCCAGTTTGTTTTTCAATTAAAAAAAAAAAAAAAAAGTGTTATAAGCTCACATTCTTTGGATAACACTTGAACAGCCCTGAACTGTGCTTCATCTTATGTTTTTCTTCCATATTTAGAGTACAGGCTACCTAGGAAACTTCAAATATTTCAGGCATTTTCTTTGTTTCCAAAAAGAAAGTTTAAATGTATTTGAAAAATGCAATGAAATAGTATCTTTAATGCTGTATAAACATTTCAAGCGTAGTATCTTGAAAAACTTTGTGAAGAAAATGTTTTTGCATTTTTTTCTTTGCTCTCAAAATAAAAGCCTTAGGGAGAGAAACCTGCCTTTTAAAAAAGCAGCTCAGCCAAAAAATTCCTCTACATATTCTTTCCCCTTCAAAGAAACAAAAGAAGAGAATGTAAATATGTGATGAAATCTGAAAATTAATTTGGACAAGTTTGCATTCTTGTTTTAAAAATCAGTCGCAAACGGAAGGAGTTTTCTCTCCTTTGCTGGAATCAATAATACTCTTTGGTAAGCAGGAACATTTTTTTATACCTTCGTATTTTTGAGAAAATAGTTCCTTTGAGATCACTGTACACTTCAGATTATGCAATGGAGGGGCGTTTATATACATATACATATCTATATCTATCTATATACATGTAAATGTAGTTCCTGAATTAACCACTGACTTTCGTTTTCTTCTCCTGACTTTTGCTCCTTGACAGTAAGAAGATGAACTGCTATAAAAATTAGAAGTTTACAAATAATTTTATAACATCCAAAGGCAATTAATTTTTCAAGCACAGGTTTTATTCTTCTTTGATAGGGAAGGTGGACTGGGTTGTTTATTTCCACTAATTCCTTGTACTTCTGTGCATGGACAAATGTTATCTGCTCCTGGAACGCAAGTAAAGGCTTTCAGTCATTCATTTCCATTTCCTCTGTCAGTTGCTTTTCTAAGGCTAGAAATTAGGAAGGAAGACTAAAAAACATCCTTACATAGTCTATGGCAAACTGTCCTCTTTCTTCTAAATTTCTGTTTTTCCTGAGTCTCGACAGTATATCGGTGTGAATCATGTGCTTGCGTATAGAAAGAACAGTATTTATGGATGAGTGCTAGTCATGAATTCATTTGGGATTTGGACCTAAAATTGTAACTAGTCATGTATCTAAGAATGTTGATGCCCTAATATGACAATTAATTATACAACAGAATGAAATCATAGAACCATCACTGATTATTTCCCTGTCTGGCATTTAATCAAAGAAATAAGACTATAACAAAACCGAGATATGGATGTAAATTAGCCTGGTTCCTTTCATTGAATACACATTTTTGGGTTGTGCTTCTCCTTGTAATTTCCAGCACATGTCCTGTGGATGCAAAGCAGTTAGTGTTAATCAATCAGTTATTAGTTAGCTAGCTAGTTAGTTAGATCTTTGCAGGCCTCACTAGCCAAGAAACATTTGCAGCCAGTGGTCTCAGTCAGCACAATCTATCAAAGGAGTGAATTATTTGTAAAAGAATGCACTGTATGGAGCCACAGTATTTGAAAGGCTTTGATGTCTGTTGTTATTTACGATATCCCAAGTATCTGACCCAGTTTTGAAGAAGAATATGTTGTGTAACCTAAAGGTATGTGAGTTCTGTCACTTCCCCATGCAGGCAGAGCTGGCATTGGCAGAGCCTGGGTCTACTGTCGCATGCTCTCTCCTTCAGCTGCAGGAATAAACTGCTTTTGATCTGACTGCATGTCAGATTCCAGTTATTTCTGCGACAGACCCGTACACTTAGGAACCAGGAGTGTCTGTTCTAAATACTAATTGTCTGAGTATATGCTGATGGTAAGTCAAGTGTAGTTTCCAAGGACTGGATAACGTCTCTTTGCTCAGGCCATTGATGTGAGGAAGGGGTAATATTGCACAAAGGGTATAGAAATTTGGAAGATAATAAACCCCCTTTCTTTCCAGATGGGCCTCCGAGATTAAAGGAGCTGGGTATGTCTGGATTAATTTCTGGTTAGATCCAATTCAACGCTGAGAGTCTGGTCACGCACATTCTGTAATAATTTTCATGAGCACAGATTCACAAATGGCACAGTTTACCAATCCAATACTGTAAGTCTGGCTGAGTTTTGTAAGAACTTTCAAAATCCAAATTCACTAATCATACACTTTATTGAAACAGCAGGGCAACAGTTTCAGAACTGCTCATGATAAATTCACTAACTAGTGAGTGTTGATATGTGCCAATACAGAAGGTATAGTAACAGAGATGTATTAGTACTATATATGTATATATATACATGTATGTATACACAATCTGTCGACTGATCCCGAGTAAACAGATGTGTTTCCCCTTTTTCTCCTACTTTTTTGCCTCTGAAACTCCCTTTCATTTTTATTGTAACTTTTGGCCCTTCCTGAAGGAGTGGAACAATTGTGTGTCTTATAGGTGGGGCCTTGGTAACTGTGGTCATACATGTAAGGCATGCTCTCTTACTCTTCATTTCCATTTTTATGGGTAAGAAAGTCAATAAAGAAATGGTTATCATGAGGGTCTCTGTTACTTTCGGTCAGAATTTACAGCTTATTCAAAAGATGAAATAAAGACTTTGTTCTACCTCCACCTGTTTTGGTGGCAGTAAAGACAGCCTGACCCCAGAGGGTCTTCAAACTTATCTTTATCTTCTTAATGGACTAGATTTGCAGCAAGGCTTGGTAAGCATGGTAAAGGGGGACTGAGACTAATGGCTTCTGTCCCTTGCTGAAACAAAATCAGGCCATCAGGCCTCTGCTTCATTGCAAACATTATTCAGGCACTAGGTCCTGCTTGAGCCAGATGCAGGATAAGTGAGGGGCCCAGATCATGTTTTTCTCAACCAACCTCATCAATTCTTCTCTGACTTGAACCTCAGATTGAAGGCTCTGATTGTAGCAAGTCTGACAATTTGCCACATCACCTGATGATGATGATGCACCTGCACTAATGCAAGTGTGCATAAGAGAGCAGAGAAGGCATTAAGCCTGTGCTCTTTTTCTTCATTCGGTTTAATATCCTTTCAAGAAATTCATCCTGCACTGGGAAAAGAACATCTAGAAAATTTTCCATGTGGTGGCGATTAGCTGGAGTTCTTAGTGAGGATCAAATTTCTGTACCCTATTAGCATAATTAATAAGCAAGCAACAATAAATATTTTGCATTTTAACAATCATTTTGTCAAATAGGAAAGACGAACCAATATCTAGTTGCTGTTAAAATTGCAGCTGTCTCAGTAATAGTTGTGACAAATCAGTTTTGCTCTTTGTATTCTGGTTAAGGGAGAGTACTTCTCTCTGTTGGCATGGAGCATTTTATTATATAAATATTGCAGTGCTCCTAGTCCCTATTAAATTTCACTTCAGACTCACTGAAGGTCTGCTGGACTATATCATGGCATCTTTAAAGTTTCTTAGCATTATTAACACATCAGCAACTTGCTTTTGGGAGGGGAAGATATGGAGCTGAAGATTTAAAATTTTTTCTTTCCATGTCAGAGCTAGCTGAATCCACAGGAGAGAAAGGCTTGAAATGTATCATCTGTTCGTCTTATAATGATGCTTTATCTCTTTCAAATGAGGAAAGTGTTTAATGCAAATTGCTGTCTTCATGGAACATACTATTATAGGGCACACTTGGGATTTCCTCAGACACCTGTATACTATAACTGGGTGCCTCAGGTGATAATAACTTTTTGACTAAAGTATTGAAATTTTCTCCCGAAGAACAAAGGGTAGTGTTACAGCATATTTTTATATTTGGGGGGATGTGAAGGGACAGGCTATTTAATTTGTCAAGTTCATCCATGTATCAAAAAAATTTTGCATTGATTTTTTGGTTTATATTTTGCATTTTCTTCTTTCTAAGTTGTTTTTTTTTTTTTTTTTGGTTCTGCCTAAAAATCCTGTCAGTCTTTCCTACAACTCAGATGATGGATGGCTGTGAATAAACATTCCCCTTACAAAGAAGTAATGAAATAACCTCTAATCTTGGCTAAAATGACAGAGTTAAAATAAATAAAAATATTATTTATTTCTACTTTAAGATATTTTACCATTTTTTCCCTAGGACTTCATCAAGGTACTCCACAGTTACAGACACAGCATATCCTGAAGACACACAGCAAACATATCTCATGCAAAATGACAATTATGATGCATCATAAATAAATTTGATTGCAATAGTAGGATCTTCTATCTGTATTTGGACTTTGAGGCCCTTTCTAACTTTCTGTTTCTCACATTTGTCAGAGTAATTCCAGTGACTCTATCAAAAAATAGACCTATTCTGTGAATTACACCAATATCCTGATAGCAAGCAGGTCTAGCTCTCCTTGTTATGAAATCTGTTCAGTAGTTTCCTCTCGGATGTCACAGCATCAAGAAAAAGAAGGGGTTTTTCTCTTAATTATTATCTCATTCAGGAAGGAATTGTATGGTTTTTATCTGTAGAATGCATGCGCTTATCTTAATACTTAATGTGTTTACTCCAACATCAGGTACTAAGCAGCTTTAGATCTTAATGCAAACATACATTTCAGATGTAGGTTAGAAATTAGACTGTTCTCCTGTGGCCAAGAAAAGAGTCAACCAGATTTATGAGAGTAAGGCAGAAATGTGAATCTAATTAATTATCCTAATATGACTAGGTCATTTTCACTAAAAAAAACCATCAAAAAGCAATCAATTCAAATTTATATTGACTGAAAATTTACATTGACTGAAAACTTTATTCTGGAATGATTTTACAAAGATAATTGAAATTTGGTAATATAAAGCATTTATTTAAGGAAAATAACTTTTAAAAAGTGAAAATAGTTAAGTAGTATCTTTTGAGTAAAAAGTGCATGAAATAAAACATTTCATTGATTGATCAAATTAATTCATGAAAGCTATGAGCACTCAGATGACTTCTATGCTTGGGCCCTCATGCCTTGTTAAGGATTTATGATTTAGATATGAGGGACAGTTAGAAACACTGGGTTCTTGAAATCCATACCATGACTGAAAAATGGAGTTAAAACAAAAGAGATTAAATTCTCTGTTATCTCTTTCAGGTCCACACTCTTGTTACGACACAAAAATTTCTCTTTAGTGAATCTCACTTTGAAACAAAAAGCAAAGGAAAACGAAACTGCTCCAGCTTTATTTGGCTTAAGCTCTCCCACTAACAAATAGAAATAAAGTAATGCAAGAGCTAAAGCAAATATAATCAGGAAATGGACCAATGGAAGAGCTCTCTGCTTTTGATATGTGACAATCTTCATTAGCTTCTTTTTACAGATGGACTATGGAATTAAAAATACTTCTAAACAAACTAAAGAGTGAGTTTAGAAGCCTAGCTACAATAATTTAAGATAGGGAGAGGAAGAATAGATGATTCCATAGTTAAATGAAAGTAAACAGATGAAAAATCTGGGCTGTAAAGGTGTCCAGGCACTCACATTATAGTATTTTGTAAACTTGGAAGAGTAAAATTACATTAGTTGTTTTTTAAAGTGTTTTGGAAAGAAATTTGAAAATTTAAGGGTCAGGGAAAAAGAAATTAAAAAACAACATACACACACATGCAAAAAGAACCCCCAAGCCCCCCTAAACACAATCCAAACTTTTAATGTGTTTAAGATTTACTATGGTTACCTTTTTTAATCCATAAGCTATACATACTTTGTTGTATTTGTTTCCCTCATTATGGCCACAAGAGTGCTGGAATAACTCTCATTTGAAGACAGGCTGAGAGACTTGGTGTTCTTCAATCTGGAGGAGAGAAGGCTAGCAAGAGACCTTATTGTGGCCTTTCAATATCAAAAGCAGGGCTATAAGAAAGATGTAGAGGGAATCCACCACAGCAGATAGTGACAGGATAAAGGCAGTGGTTCTAAACCGAAAGATTGTAGGTATAGATTGGACTTCTGAAAGAATTTTTTTTTACAGTGACAGTGATAAAGCAGTGGAACAGGTTGTCTGCATCATCTCTGGAAGTATTCAGGGTCAGATTAGACAGGGCTTTGAGCAACCTGGTCTTAGAGAAGACAACCCTAACCACGACAGAGATGCTGTACTAGATGGTCTTTAAAGGTCCTTTCCAACTCAAGGCGTTCTACAGTTCTATGATTTTATGACATTATTTTTTTCCCAGTGAAGCTTGAGAACAAGAGGCAGAGAAATTCCAATAAATGCAAACTTTCTCACCTTCCTTGTAAACATTCCAGCTATTACATATGAAAAATGGATTCCCTAAAATACACAGTGAATAATTACTGGAAGACACAGGATTTTTTGTTTTCAACTTTTTATTTGCTTGGTTGAGGTTTTTTAAAGAAACCTCCATTTAGCCTCTTGTGCCTTCCATTTATGCATGCACCAGCTTCTATAGAACTGTATTATCCTACAGTCTAAGCAAATACAAGTTTTCTGGGTTTCTGAGAAATGAGAGCAAATTAAGAGTGAGTGGCTGGTGTCTGAAGTAGCTGCATGTCACTCACACAAAAATAAATAAACTAGAACTGTGGTTCACATTTTGTATTGGGTTTATGTTGAGAAGCTTCAGTGTAGGATAGTGGTGTGCAGTTTTTTGTCAGAAGAGACTGGGAGCTGACCCCATGCCAGAAACAGCCAATTCCAGCTGAGTCCAAACCAGACCCACCACTGGCCAAAATCTGAGCTCATCAGCCACTCCAGCAATAACATATTTAAGAAAGGGCATAAAATGCTACAAAGCGACTGCGACAGAGAGAGGAATAAGGGAAATGAAACAGCCCTGCAGACGTCAAGGTGAAAGAAGGTAGAGGGAGAGGAAGTGCTACAGGCACCTGAGCAGAAATTTCCCTACAACTCCTGAAGAAACCATGACGGGGGAGAAGGTGTTTCCCAGAAGTTCAGAGAGAGATCATACAGAAGAAAATATCACGCTGCATCCAGTGGAGAGACCATGCTGGAGCATGTGGATATGCCCTGAAGGAAGCTGCAGCCCATGGAGATCCCATGCAAGAGCAAACTTCTGGCAGGAACTGCAGTCTATGGAGCAGAGCCCGCACCAGCTTTTCTGGCAGGATCTGTCCTCCTCTGCCTGTGGAGGACCAGTGCTAATGCAAGACATTCCTGGAGGACTGCACCACATGGAAAGAACTCTATTTTTAATTAGAAATAAATTAATCTTCCTCAAGTCCAACATGTTTTGCCCATGACAGTAACTGTTGAGTGATTTTTCTGTCCTTATCTTAAAATATGATCTTTTTCATTTATTTCCTCTCAGTTTTCTGCTGAGGAAGGAGGTGAGGCAACAGCTTGGTGGGCATCTGGCAGACAGCCAAGGTTAACTGATCACAGTTTTATACAGGAGAAGAAAAGTAAACAATTATTTCCTACCTAAAATGTATGTTGGACTTGTATTTTACATTTGCTCTGTTCATGTTAGCACTTCTTTCTGAAGATCTAGTCATGCTGGAGATGGGTAGTATTGTATATTTACAGCCTTTTACAGGACTCTTTTAATGTTTATTTTAGTATTAGATTGTTTCATTCACACATCCTTACTCTTTCCATTAAAACCTCATAAATTATTTTCATTAGTCACATATTTGTAAGCTTCAAGAATGCAGTATGTATGACAGAAGCAGCCCCTTCTTAAGAGATGAAAAATTAATCAATCTCTTGATCACTGGATTGGAATATCACAAGTTCTTTGACAGATTATGTTCTGGGTTTCAGTCTTCCTCATTTTTCTTTCAGTACTCTCCATTCTCACCCAGACATAATGTGTTACATAATCATTATAATTTCCATCTTGCCTAACAAGTTGAAACATCAGTTCTACAGCTCACTCCCAAAACAGTCTATTCTCTGATGAAGAATTGATTCTGTTGCCTCATACCTGCCTCCTGTGTTTCATTCCACATCTGCTCCATAATCCTGGCTTGATACCTTCTGCATCACCTGACATTTTTTCCCCTTATAATATTTTCCACTCACTTCTGGAGGGACCAGAAGGACTTCCCTTCCCTCAGGACTGTGCACTGGAGGGAGAGCAGGGGAAGCATTTCCTCAGAATGGAAGTGGATTGATAGATCAGGAGAGCTGCTGGATTCATCACAGTCCCCCTTTCTTCAGTTTATGAGAGCTGACCTAGGCTACTAAGCTGAAGTTTATTCTGTTTGCCAAAAAACCAGATCACATGCCTCCATCTTGAGATGCAGTAAATTGAGACAGAAAATTAACCTAAGTTATCTTTCTCCTTCTCCTTCTCTTCCTGTGAAAGATTTATTCACAGTTTCAACAGAAACGCAGATTCTCTTTCAGAGTTTGTTCACATTATCAGAAAGTGACTTATATTAGACATAAGCAAAAACTACACTGTTTTTCTAGGTGATAACTCCTTTTGGGAGTGTTTTATCCTAAGAATGTAGTATTTAAAGCAAATACTAGTTGCCTACTAGGATACAAAATCAGAGCAAGTAAATACAACCTTGGCTTTAGTATTTGGTGCTGGCTGTACCACTTATAAATCTGTTTAAATACTCAGTCATATTACATGAGAAGTGACCCTTCAGTCAGACAAGGAAATTTTGCCTGCTAAACTACTGGACTGCCAGTTGGTTTTTCTCAATGTTTTTCGCTCCTGACTAGTGCCCACCACAATTGAAAAGATTGTAGAAGAGTAGAGGTATAGGCCAATTCTGCTGCAGCCATTTCTAATCCTGCTTACCTCCTGCCTTTTTCTATCAGAAGTTAGAAGTTGCAAATGTATCATCTTAAGGTCAGATCTCGGGAAAATGTAAATTTTTTTGAAATTTAATAGCAGTCATGAGGTTGATATACTGAAAAGGGACTTTGAGATGCTTGGAAGCAATAATAAAGGGCAGGTAAATTCTGAAAGCTAACTATTAAAATGCGTGCATGAGGAAAAGAAATGTAGTTGGAGGAGCCATTTTTAATAAAAATATTGCTTGAAGGGGAGAGAATTGTATGAATTAATGGAAGCTCAGTATAAACTTAACTCTTAAACTGAAAGGATGGAAAATATAAGAACATGTGGCTTGTTATATCAGAAGAGGCTGTTAATGTGGCCGTTGTGGAGGCATATCCACATCATGCTAGTCATTGGCTGTTTGTCGGAAGAAGGACTTAACCTCGCTTCTTACAAAAAGACATGCATTATCTCTAAGGATTTCAAATTTATTGTGAGAAAACACAAGCTCCCGGAACTTAAAGGATTAAAACTGGAAAAGCTGATTGAAGATTTGTGGGGAAAAGCACACAAGACATAAAATTAATATGAAAATTAATAAATATTCCAACCGTAGGGATTGATTTGTCTTTTGAGATTAGATATGGGTTATTTCTCTCTCTTGGTGCCATACTTGATTTTTGCATTTTAATTTTTTGATTCAAAGTGCTAGAAATGTATAAATTGGATAACTAGATGATGGCCTAGGACATTAGCTGTATGTCTCTCAAGTATTTTTTAAATGTCTCTTGCTAAGACTGTTGGGGCCCCATCAGCTCTACATATTACCTTCCTACATAGAAGGCTGATGGTCACCAGAAGATATATTTGATTTCTGTGATATCAAATCATCCTAGACCACAGGTTTTCTTCATATATGGGGAAATTCGTGCTGGGATTAGAGCACTTCTAAGGCTGTTCAAATACCCCATGTTTACCTAATATATCCATTTGTGGCAAATGGCTTGATATTAACCAGAATATCCTCTTTAAGTCAAATGAGATAAGGTAAAATATAAGTGAAGGTATTAATTTACCACCTCCAAAATAATAATAAAATTTAGAAATCTACATAAAGAAAAAAGTGAGGCAATTTAAAAAAAACAAACCCAAACCAAAAAACACCTCACTATTCACCCTAGGACAAAATTATGCTTAGGATGTCTGTTTCTTGATTCATGAGGGTTTTCACAAATGCCTGGCACTGCAGGCTGTGCACCTCAGATAATAACATTCATTGCTGAAGCATGTTGATTTTACAAATTGGTTTTGGTTTCTTTTCAAGGTCATCCAAGGGTTCTACTTAAATTTGGTGTGTCACCATCAAAACATATTCCAACCACCCGCAAAACCCTTCATTGGCCTCTTCTGCTGACAGAGACTACAGTTTCACATCACCTTTCAGCAGCCCACTGTCCAACTCATATAATCCAGCTCCACGTGGCAGCACTTCTGACTTTTCCTGCATTTTGGTGGTTGAGGCTTTACGTGAACTAAACTTTTACACCACTGTTGCTTGCAAAAGTTGAGAGTGGATTTGGCAATCCAAGAGTTTCCTTTCCATTTCTAAAGTTAAATGACCCTAACTGAGGTTTGTGAGTCTTCCTAGGACAGATGGACAGCAGCTGTCATTTATGCTAGGGGTTTGTTTGGGTAGGGAGCATATGGTATCATTCTTGTTGATGGTTAATATTTACCTAGGCAGTAAAGACTGAAGGTAAATTTTGTGCACAATACTCAACTTGAAAGGACACATTTGGAAATAGCTGATGAAGGAAATATAAACAAGAGAGGAGAGGAAAACATTCCGATTGCTTTATTTTGGACCATGTATTTGTTTTGGAAAAATGGGAGAGAAATACATGTTCAATAAATTGTTTTATTTTGCATATTACATCTTGCTGTTATTGAGGGTCATATATTCATAGACATTACATATAATCAAAGAGATTATATGAAAGTCTATGAACAAGAGCATTAAAAATGGAAGAAAACTTCAGTATGACCTATAACTATGATATTGTAATGTAATATTGTAGTGATAAATATTAACTCATTGCCTCAGAACTATGAAGTATTCTGATTTATTTCAGCACAAGAGGTTTGCAAATATTTAAACATTTACATCCATGTACATTGGTTTGAACAACAACAAATTACAACTATGGCATCTAAGTACTCCTTTATGTTGAATTTATAGTTGCACAACATCTGCAGTAAAGCTGGGAAGAAAATGAGACTGAGAAAGAAGAACCATATGTGCAAGGGTGTGGTACAGGAAAAGGGGTGAGTGCTGATGCAGTGGATTCAGCTGGATAAGGAGACAAGAAGGGAAAGCTTGCATTTGCTGTATAGGGAGAGAAGATACAAAAATTTGGCCTAGGTTTTGTTCAGCAATGAGTCCACATGCGAAAATGTAAGTGTATTTAAGAAACAACATGAAGTGCATGCAAAAAGTTGCAGCTGAGCTGAACAGACTATTCTGTCCCTTGATTTTTCAGCTCTACCCTTTGCTACATCACACATACCCAAAAATCTATAGAAAAGGAATGTGTGACATTTCTTTCTAACCTGGTGGCAGTGCCAGTAACATGCTGAGAAAGTCAAAGAGGCTATGAAAACAGGAAGCACTGTATCAATTGAGGATTTAACTTACCTTGCTACAAATTGGAGGAAGGTGAGGCTGAAGCATGATGATGAAGCTGAAGTTGAAGATGCACATCACGACTTCTTCATTAAATTAACAAAAAGAGAAATACAGCATAGATGTACACAGTTTTCCAAAGAGGATCTACAAGAAAAATAGAAAGCCAGCAGGACCAGACAGAAAAAAAAAAGATTGAAGGCAGCATAGAAATCATATTGGAGCCGCAGAGCAAAAGCATGACACATACCAGTAAAGACTTGAGAAGTGATAAAGAGAAATAAGTAAAGAGCAATAAATAAGTAAAGAGGAAGCTAAGAACTTAAGAAGGCATTTACAAAGAATACTTTTTTTGTTACAACAGAAACAGGAAGCTTAAAAGATAACAGCATCTTAAAAGATAACAGAATAACTAAAATATAGGAAGAATACCCTAAGTAGACAATGGTTATAACATTGATTTTTATTTTTTTCCCATCCCTGTAAACTATGGAGGAGTTTGAAGTGTAGAAACAGGGACTCTTCTTTACATGATGTGTGCCAGAGGTTTTGTCTAAAATTGAAGTATTGGCAGAAAAAGCGAATGGATCAAGGAGACAATGTCAGCAATAAGAAATCAACAGGAGCAGGTGGCTTCTGCCCCAGAGTTCTAAAGGGATTTGAATGTGAAATAGCCAAACTACAGAACGTGGTGTGTAAAAAAACTGACTCCTTGTTGAAGGACAGGAAGGTGGCTAAAATAATGCCAATTTTTTAAAAAAGACCCCAGTGGACCTACAGATGAATTAAAAAGAGAACATATGGATGAATAAGAGATCTCAAAAGACTACTGGAATTCTTTGAAAATATTAACAGGCATTTAGATAAAGGAGGTCTGAATACCATTCCTTTGAATTTTCAGGGTGCCTTCATTTACATACCTCACCAAAGGCTTTCCAGAAAACTAAACAGAAGTACTTTTAAGGGTAAAGGCTAATGAAAACTCAGGAAACGTAGGACAGGAATAAATGAACAATCACCCTTGCAGTGAAAGTCGATTCACTGCACAAGGCCCATAAATACCTATGCTGTGTTCCTTGGCGCTCATCATACATGCATTCTGGAAAAGGGAAGAGAATACTGAAATGACAGAAGTTGCTGATTCTGTTAAGCTATTCAGGATAGTAAAGATGATTTCCAGCTTTGAAAAACTGCAAAAAAGAAATAACTGGGAGCTGAANTGAGAGACCTAATTAGACCATTCAATACCTAAAGGCAGCCTAAAGAAAGCTGGAGATGAACTGTTTACAAGCCCATGCAGTGATGGGACAAGTGTAACTGGCTTTTAACTGAAAGACAGTAGGTTTAGATTAAATATTGGGAAGAAATTCTTTACTGTGAGGATGTAAAGGCACTGGAGCAGATTATCTGAATTTCTGGATGCCTTATTCCTGGAAGTGTTCAAGGCCAGTCTGGATGGGGCTTTTGATGTGTCTCTGTCCATGTGTCTCTGTCCATAGCATTGGGAGTGAAACCAGGTGATCATTAAGGTGCCTTCGAGCCCAAACAATTCTATTAGTCTATGATTCTCTGACCTGGTCCCTATTTCCGTGGCAAAAAAAGCATAAACCTTGAAGGAGAAACAAGCACTTAAACCAAAGCTTGACTGTGAGGATGATTTGATCTTTTCCTCCCATCCTTCACTCATATTAGTTGCAAATGTGACTCACTTAATTGTGACTATGCTAATATCTAAGCATGATCAGAATAATTTTGTGATGGCCAAAATGCAAATCCTTGAGACTTTTTTGTTGTTGTTCTTGTTTTTTAAAGTAGAGAGTATGCACTGGCAAATTACTTCAGCTTATTGATTGGAACCCAAACTCTGTGAAAAGACTGCAGGATCAAAATGCCGTGGGGGAGAGGGAGACAGGAATGACTGTCACCTATAATATTACAGTGAAAGAGTTACACACTAACGGTACTATTTCTGAAATAAAATACTTTATGGATAATTTTCTATACTTATTTTTAAAGCAACATGGAAACTGCTGATGTAAGATACTGATACCAAGTGGACTGCTCAGGTGAAAAGAAACAACCTGAGAATTTTATTGTAGCTGCCATGCATTTATGAAAAAACACTAGAGTGTGAAATATTCACTTGTATTCCAACATGATCTTCTGCCTGATTAAGTTTAAAATGAGAAAGAGTCCCTTAGATACAAGTGTACAAGTAGAGAGCAATAAAGTCTTTGCTCAGAATCTCTTTGATCTATGTTTTTCTTCCGTGCTATTCTTAAGCTCCATGATCTCCACATTTAAGTGCCTGTTCTAAAACTGGAAGAGTTTTTCTTGGCTGTTGGCAGAAGACAACGTGAATGGGAATGTCAGTCAAAGTAAACTAAAATGTGTGTGTGCATGAAGAGATGTGGGTGTGACTGAAGAAAGTATTTAATACATGCCAAGCACATCTTAATTTCCACTTTGATTGCATTTTATGTTAATTAATAGACCATACATTATAACAAAGTTCAGTGGCTGATAAAAAAGAACAGTTTTCAGGACAGTGGACTAAGTATGGATAAACCTTATTTCTTAAACACCAATTTCAGCCAAGTTCTCTGGTGGACTGCTTGGTTCAATATGCAGTTAAAGACCTTTTGTTGATATATGGAGAGGGTGGTGGAACTGCCAGTCATGTTAGTTGCCTGATTCTCATTACTCTTTTAGAAGCAGTTTGATAGAAACTGAAGGTACAAATAAACTTCCTAACACTCTTACTTCTTATGGTACAAGGGCAATATTAAACTCAGATGGATTATGAGGGTCTATTAACTGTGGAGAAAATATTCTGAATATTTTGACCTTTTCTATTTCTCCAGCTTTTTATTTGTACAGCTACTGCAGACTCTGGGTGATGGTACAGTATTTAGGCAATTGAAAGTGTATTGTTCTAAATCACTATTCTTTTGGTGTGTGGTACTGATTGTATATGTTATCTTGCTTATTTTGCTCAGTTTCATCACATGTATTTCCTTGCTTTATGTTGCCCTCACGTTTGTAGTGACAGACATGCATGTTATCACAAAAACGAAAGGGGGAACATGACTCCCCAGGAACATTTAGATAGTGCAGTATTTACACCAAAGTTTTCGTAAGCAAATCATCAATTTTGATCTCCAGAAGACTAATACCAATCTGAAGAACGATAGACTCCCCAGACAAACTCCAAGACCGAGTCCTGCTCGTACAAAAAGAAAAAGGGGGAATTGTTGAGGAATGGCTGGCCGACAGCAGCCACGGGTCGATGGAAGCCTTGTACGAGCAGAGTTCGTGCTGAAACATGCTAACTTGCAAGTATTAATAACAAAAGCAAAGTAGCCTTGGAGCCCTGGGAAAGTATCGAAAAAAGTCCNCAGAGTTTCTGATGCAGCTATTGGCACGATACATAGGCCAGAGAGTTGCAAATAGTCAGAAAAAATTTCTCTACAAATGCAAATATATGGTCTCTGTGCAGTAAAGTAGTTAGGAGATGTTTTGTACATTGTTTAAGTAAATCATTAGCAATAAACCATGCACGTTGAGAAGTCTCACAGAATTGTGGGCCAGAATGGATAGGGGTTAAGCAGCTCAAGGAATATTACCTGAACCAGCTAAAGCACCATGAATTTTCTTACACTGTAGTCCCCGTAATGTGTTCATGGGCTGAGGTTTTTTTCCAGCTAAAAAGAGTTGTAAAAAAGCAATATCTATTGTTGTTCCTTTTTTAAACAAAAAAATTCTTACTTATTAATGGTAATTAGTTGCATTCTATATTATGAAGTACATTTTAAATAGTGATACCACAGCTTCCACAATAACCAAATCTAGGTCTCACAAATTAAAAAAAGGAAGTTGTGCAATAAATTTAAATAAAAATATCATTCTGATTACATTTTATTAGTTTCCACATTTAATAGTGCTAGTAATTAATTTTAATAGTAAAGTATTGCATGCTTTCTTTTGTAGCTCAAGATAACAAAATCTCTTTCAAAGTCATTAATCTAAAAATGTTTAAGAGATGAACATTATACAACTAAATGAGCAAGACAAAAAAAAGCAGTGCAGCAGCCCATGCACTCCTACTGCTAATTGGTCTAGAAATGCTGAACAGAACAAATATAGCTTTTCTTTGATTGATTTTTGATTTTGCTGATTAACTCTATTGGCTTTTCCTTCCTGCCAGGCTAGCACCATGAAACAGAGGCATAACCAGGCAATGTGACATATTATTCAGAATTGAAACATTGTTCATAGAAAAGGAAGAATCAAGTTCAGGATATAAGGCAAGATGTTGTTATGATTATAAAACTGATCTTGCTGAGAAAGAAGGATGTCATGAAGATTTCTCTTCTAAAGAGGAGCTAAAAATAATGGTGTGAGGATGATTTCTGCTGTTACTTATCCTTTCAAATCTGATTAATAGAGCTTTTAGGAGTCAAGTCAAAACAAGCAAAGAGGTGAGTCTTCACGTAACATTTAGCAACCTTTCCAAAGGTTCTGTGGGAATAAGAAGATTACATTAGTTCTAAAGAGTCATTCACAGGAAGAAAAATCCTATCAGGGTACTGAGTTCATGACACTTGAAAGGCTGGAAGGTATTTGGAGGAAACGTCTTGTACTCTTGCCCAGATTTTATTCTTTCTGAATCATTAGCACATAACTACTCTGCTTATTTGTTTTCTTTTGCAGTCTGGAAGAAGATAAATCTCTAATATATACTTAGAGCCCTCCTTGAGAATGAGGTTAATAAAAGATATTGGGGGTGTGCTGAGGTGTGGGGGGTGTGGGGAGGAAGGGTCCTAGATGACAAATTTTGTGTTAGGGGGCAACAGAAGGCACAGGATGACCTGCAGGTCAAAGGTTTAAAAGTGGAGAAGTGAGGAATCCAAAATATAACCTGAAAAACAGGGACACCCCCAACAGCACCTCTGCTCCCTGCAAACAGTCAGAGGAGCTAGCTGATGGACATGGTTGGAAGGAGGATTCTGAGGTGGAGGAATCCTTGATCTGACCCATTCCTGTGCAGCTGGCTGAAGTGTCTTATGAGTTTATATTGTTGAGCGCTATCTGTTTTCTGTGTACAACTCAGAACAGTTCCCAGTGGGAGAGCACTTACATTGACAAAAGTGTGTGTGTTGACAGATTCGACAGTGGGCCTGCAGGCTGAATGGGCTGTGATGAGAAAGGTGATTTGTCTGCACCAAAACAGGATCTTCTGTCTTAGAAAAGACAATAATGTACAGGACTCTGAAGGTAAGTAAGGTAGATGTGTAAAGGTTTTCCTTGTTTATGCAGGTATCTGTTACAGATGGTTGATATGCCCAGCCACATATCCTTGGGCCTTTTTTGATTGCTTGGGTTTTTTACAGAGCAGTGAGTAAAAGTTGTTCAGTGACTCAGAGGTCTGTTCACATTAATGTACTTCTGCAGAAAATCTGTGAAATAGCCAAGATAGTAAAAAAGATGTAGCTGAGTATTCCATTGGTGTTAATAAACTTCACTTTAATTTACAACACTGATATCTTTTATCCTAGAATATCATTAGGTCACTACAAACTGTCCCTTTTTAAAGATGACATTTTTCTATCTTGTTCGGATTGTAAAAACACTCGTATGGATTTTCTTGCAGAATGGACATGCAATAAGGAAGTTAGTTTGTCACAAATTAGATGCATTGAATGTAACATTACTTTTCCTGGTTCCTTGTTTGCCTTTTTTTTTCTTCTTGATTCATACCAGAAAGCTTCTATGATTGCAATAGGCTGTAATAATGACACACTTAGGATTGAAAGCATTACAAGCTTAGTTGCTTTGCTAGAAGGGTAGGGAGGTTTTGTAGGTCAAGATCTTCAAACTTAATCTATATTCAGCAGTCGTTCTATTTGCTTTCTTCGTTTCTGTTTGTTGTATTGTCGGCCGCAATAAAATCCAAACCTACTCTGGAACATGTTGTTGCTTCTATGGAGGTCTGAAGGCTAGGATATCATATCTAGTTCAGAAGCAGGATCTAAACACCATTCTTCTGTGATTCAAGTGAAATAGGAGATCCAGTTAGTTAAAAACGAGTAATTGAGCTTGTCGTTGTCGTTGTTGTTGTTGATCTTCACATTTTTTTGACGTTGTGATCAAATGAACATGGGATTGTGGAAAGGTTTTCTAAAGAACTACACTGAAACGTGGTCTTGCGCAATAATAAGGTCTATAGAGGAAAATATCAACTAATGTTCTTCAAATAATCAGAGTTACTAGCCATACCAAAATTTTTGTCTGGAAATTTAAAAAAAAAAATGGAAAAATTATATTTAAACAGTCTTATAAAACTCTGGGTTTGGCCCAGTTTTTATGCATATCTAGCAAGAATAATTTGCTTTGGTTGGGTTGTTTTGTTTTGCTGGGTCTTTTGGCAGATTCAGGGCTTGCTTGTAGAACGCTGGAAATTTTCTGGAAAGTATTCATGAAAACAGCATAGAAAACACTCTGTTACTGGCTCCCTGCAACCTGGTTTTCATTTAGCAACACCTTTATCTTGTCCTTTTTCTCCATTGTAGGATTACGCTACACAATATTTTCTAATGTTTCAGCCTTAGATATCTCAAAGTAATGAGCGTTCCATCATCCTCCGGTCTGACAGAAAGAGCTGTGATAAGGATACTTTTAGTCTCAAAATCTAGCTAATAGTAGTTAGCATTTGGACTAGACAATTCAGGAATTATATAATTCACAATATATTTTTTGTTTTAAGTAACATACTTTAAAATGGCGTACTTCATTCTATTTTATTTTTATTAGTCTCCGTCTTGGAGGAAACTGCAGATTGGGTAAAATCAGCCCACTTGAACACGTTCATAAGCAAGGTTGAGACTAGCAATTACAGATGAGAGACCTGGGCACTTGATTCTGCGCTATTGGAACCACTGAGCATTCGGCTTTGGGTCAAGCACCAGATCTATATTTGCTGTCAAGGAGCAGAATGTAGAGAGAGTTGCTGGAAGAATTTAAAATAGAATTCAAAAGTAGAATTAAATGACACTTAATGTACTAAATCTAAAATACTGCATATGTAATCAGACTTTGCACCACAATCAGTGTGGATTTCTTCTTCTTACTGTGTATAGAATGAATGAACATCCCTCTGTTTCAGATTTTAATACAGCTTTCATGGTGCTAGAGATTTTGTATCAGTTACTTTCCTCTTAAGTATCCCAGAAAAAACATACATAAACACAAATCTGGATATTGCCTGTTGATTTCCATTTTCTCTTTTTTCCATTTTCTGCATTCCTTCTATCAGTCAGAGTAAATTGCTCATGGATTTCAGTTTAAATATATGTTGTACTTCACTCCCTGGTAGTTGCTTCCCTCTTGGTGTTTGTTCCAGTGTTACCATCTCCCATAAAAAGCATGATTCTTTTCTTTCTCCTTGTGACATGTTCTCTTGGTTTATTAATTTTAACCATAATGCAAAACTTTCTGGCTCCTATTGTCTTTTATTTATTGTGTAAACCCAGAAAGAAAAACTAATCTGTTCAGGCTCTGTTAAAAGTTCTTGCATTTCTGTCCGCTGTTCTATATCAGTACACCTCATATTGAACTGTTAACAAGATTTCTGTATTTTCATAATATAAGGATGCATTGATGCAATGACGTAAATTGGTCTCAGTCAAATTGGTGAGGTGATATTCTCTAATATTTCAACAAAATTTGAGTAGCTTGAGGCATTTCATTCATTCAGTACTATTTTCTTCAGTGTGTTGAAGGAGAAATTATTTACCCACAAATTAATTTATAAAACTGCGCATTTACCTACTTTGAATCAAATTTCTTTCCTCTGTCCTGATTCTTTTAAATTAACTATACTTAAATTTATTACCATGATCATTTTCAAAAGAAGACTTTAAATCATAATACCATAATAAAAAAATCAATAGACTGAATATTTCAGGGGGAGACACTAACCATTAAAAGTACTCGTTCTTTTGTTAAAGACTGATGCAGCAGTTACTTTCCTCTCTCATTTTGTCTCCAATCCTGGTATTTTTTCAGATTCCTCTGTCACCAATATTGTTACGTAACACAATATATTTGTTTGGCATTTGAATAAAACCCTAACCCTTGTCCTATTTTAATGGTACTGGTTTCTAGGAATTTCTTCTGCAATTTGCATGTAGTTATGTTTGTCTTTCATCAAGTAGTTTGAATTTGTGTCTTTTTTGTCCGTTTTATCAAGATGAGTCATTTTAGTACTGTTTCTCTTCCACGTTTTTGAAATTTTACTGGATTTGAATGGATATGTATATAATTTAAAATTTTAATATAGTTCAATAAGTATTTTAATATTTTAATAGATTTCAAATATTTATATAGGGTAATTATTTATATATTTGCAAAGGAGATAGCTTCTATTCTTATAGTTTCTTATAATAAAACTGATCAACTGAAACCTCTTTTGGTTTTTCAGTATATTCTTATCAACCTAAAGTAATTTGCAGTATATTTCTGAAAACTGTACTTTCCACAGAGGCAACATATCCTACATAATGTTTTGGAACAGACTGAATTGGCTCCATAAAAATTTGTTCTATGCTTTCTAAACGTTTTTGTTTAAACCACATTTGAATTTCACATATGGAGGATCATTGTGTTAGATCTATTGGGGAAAATAAAATTGTTAAACTGGAAAGTCTGGTTTTATGACAAAAAGATGGAATCTGATATATAATGAGGGAAAGATGTCTGTAAGAAATGTACTTTGTTTACTGAGTCAATATAGCAACGGGGTGAGAATGAGCTTATTTCAATGTCATTTTAATTTAATTGTTCCTTTCAGTGGAATCAAATTCCTGAAATAATGTGATGCATCTGTGAAGAAGGCAAATCCAATTCTAAGATGCTCCAGGGCAGACATTTCCAAGAGAAGTAAGGAAGTTTTTGTGCCATTGTACAAGGTCCCACACCAAACTCATCTGGAAAACTGTTCTAGTCAGCCATATTCAAGAAAAGAAATTGAAATGAGAAGAGCTGCATATAAGAGAAACAAGGAACATCAGGAGAATGGGGAGTTGGTACTTGGAGAGGATTCTGGTAGAAGAGCACAGCTTGTTTGTATGAGCAAAATAAAGACTGAAAAGGGGTATGATTATTGTCTTGGAGTACATTACAAGCGAAGCTCTTAGAAAAGAGAGAAGCTGTTAAAGCTAAATATCAGTGTTGGCAAAAACACAAATGGGAATGAACTGGCTACAATTAAATTGAGCACAGATATTGCAAAATGCCTGACTATCAAAATAAAAAAGTTCTGAAAAAGCTCTGAGATCAGAAAAACAGGGCCAAAAATCTTGGTCAAAGATTTTTGCCAAATACTCTTGCTAGTCCATCTTGCTATCATACAAAAAACTAAAATGCCAGAATAATGCTCAGTTTCCTTGTTATATTTTGAGTGATTCTTTTTTTTGAGCTGCTCTGATTTTTAATGATTCTTTTTTTACTTACAGCTCATGTGTTTTGTGCTGGTTTGATTCTGAAGAAACTTAAGAATACCTTTAACTTGTTTTCAATGGTCAACATTTTTTTTGACTCTCATTCAACTTTTACGTTATAACGTGTGCTAGTTTGCCAGCACTTTTTCCTGAAAGTTTTTGTTCCCTTCTGCTCACATACCAAACTGAGGAAAAGAATATAAAATTTCAGAAAAGCTGTGGAACTTCTGAAGTGGACACACAGATCATAATTTTTGGAAAACAATGCTATGATCTATTTTAATGATTTATTTTAATTACATAGAGAAATCAAGAATATGCATAACCAAGTAGCAACCAAAGGGTAGGATTATGAAAAAATTAATACATTTCTGATAGTGACAAGTAACCATCATTTTACACTGAAGTCATTACATTTTGTAGTGAGTGGCTGATGGTTAAATTCTACATACTAAAGGACAAACCATCTGCAGCTTGGTATGCATTTCCACAGTTTTCTCTACTGCCAATAATCTTCCACTGAATAATCAAGTTGTCAGTAAAGTGGCAAGTGAATGAGTAGGAAGGATCTGCATGTTTAACAAATAATGTTAAGATTTTTATTTTTTATCAATTTCCAGTGGTCTTTGTTCATCAGCTAATCAAAACCACTTTTGGAAAAGAAATGCAGGTGAGTTCATTCAGGTTTGAGGTGAGTATAATAATCCACACTGTGATAATCTTCAGAATTGTTTAGAGACTCGGATTAGCAAATACACTGAATGCATGTTGTTTAAACTGAGCATCCTAGATCTTTCATATACACATCACCAGAACAGGAGGTCAGCCTTCTGTTGTGCCTTTCTTGCTGTTCACTATGCTGAAAAATACCAAGGAAACAGAGATTCCAGAAGCCAAACATACTGTTGATGTACATATCAGATATGAAGATGAAATCTGTCAGATATATTTTCAGCTCTTCCATAGAGCTCAGTGCCTGAGCTCAGTCAAATGTCATAGGAATGCTTCATCTCTCAAGACCTTGCTTCTGTAAAATAGCTGAGGCAAGTTCTGAAACTTCAACAGAAGGAATACAGACAACTGACTTAAATACAATACCTTCTGATAAGTGCAAAGGCTCAGGATAGGTAAGACCCCACTGAAAGTCCCTATACCAAAACCATACAATATAAATACTTTCAAGAAACTGCCTTTTGTATGGTACCAATTCTGAGTGGACAGAAGACACAGTGAACATATGCCAAGCAACAGGAATCAGCTGCTCTGAACTATTCCAGCTGCCATGAGATCCTCCAGCATTGCTTAATTCCTTTCAATTTTATTTAAATTCAAAATAATATCTCCAATGTGTTGCTATCTCTCAGCTACTATGAATTTCTGAACCACCAGTAGGGCTGTGGCAAGTGTCACTTGACAGTATTGGCTGACAGTATTGGCAGCCTGGACCCTTAGGCTTCTGTCAGGTAATTTATTTCTCACAACGGAATGATTCCTGTCTGTCCTATTTAGTGCTTCCAATTTATGCCTATAAAGCACTATGCCTTGAAACTAGTTCATTAACTTTATGTGCAGCAGTCACGCAGATGTGATAGCAGCACCTATGATGAATGGAAGGTGCCCAAACATGGCTGAAAAAATGATATTAATTTCCAGTTTAAGTGCTATTCCTATTAACAGGAAAAATCAGATCATCAAATAGTTACGCCTGTCTCTCATATATCACAGCTGAGATTTAAGTAGGCAAATAAAACACCATTGTAACAATTATCAAGCACACAAACTGAAAACACAATAGCATGCATGCATGTATATGTGTGTGTATATACATGCATATAAAATGTTTTTAGTTTCAAGCAGCAATTCTAAAAATGGTATCATTTAAGTTCCTTAGGAATCGTGCCACTGTCTTTCTGATTTTCTTTCTTTTTTTTTTTTTTGGCTTTGCAGGGAAGCTACTTATTGAAAGTGGTTGCCAGGGATTCAGATTTTTTTTTGAAAACTTTCAGGATAAATACTAGCTCAGAATACTTTCTGGAGATACTAATTCCTGAAAATACTGACCATGGCTGATAAAGCAGAGTAGTGCTGAAAGCAGTAATATGTTCTCGCATAGTGTAACCTTTCATAAAAATGTGGATGGAGGTTCATGAACTATTTAAGAAGAGCTTTAACAATGAATGAAATAAAAAATTTGCTTTGTTAGCTATAGATAAACAGACATGTTTGGAATGTTTGGCAAATGTTTTTGAATGTTTGTTCACAAAAATATGAGAATTAAATCAATTTTCCATGGTCAGAGTAGATTTGCAGGGGTCAGGAATAAATTACAGCATGCCATAATCACTCTTCTCTTATCCCTCTGTGTTTCAGGTGAAAGTTCTTACAGGTCCTTTTTGCTACGTAATTTTAAACTTGATATTTCTGCTATCCACATCTTGCTATTCAGTGCTGGTACTTTTGATTCTTTTACCCACATCACCCTACCACAGATCACACTTCTATCTGTGACACTCTGTTTCTCTTTCACAGATTCCCATTATATCAAGCCAGTTCCTTTCCCAGCTTCTTCATCCAGGTAATAACCTTTCTTTTCCTCTCAAAGATGTTAACTTTTCAGTTCTTCTCTCTAGAATTCCTTCCTGTGTCTCCCGAATTTATGCTTCTAGAGAAAAAGAAATTGATTAATTAAGGTCAAAGTTTTTTAAATCAAAGAACTTTAATATGTATCTAAAAGCATGTTTTAAGAACTATGCTTGTGCACTAGAAAGATTAAAGAGAGCCATAAGCCCGTACGTGCTGCTGTGAAATCACTACATTTTTTCAGTTAATCTCTCTTCAATATTCTCAGAAGCAGTAGTGCTTCAAAATAAAACTCCGCATATTTATCATAGCTTTATGGGGGGGAGGGGAATTTTACCTATTGAGTGGGGTGTAATTTTTAGATGAATCAAAATGCTTGTAAGGATGATGCATCAGAACTGAAAAGAGAGCACAATTACAGATATGATGTAAAGCCACATCTAAAAACGTGATATAAGATCAGACCTCAGGATGCTTCACAATTTGAGCTTACTCTGGAAACAGTTGAAATTAGTCTATAAATCATACTGCAGTTAAATCCCTTAAATTTTAACCTTTTCAAAATCTTCATTGCACCATCCCCACCCAAGAGATATTTACCACAGGTCTTAGTGACAAGAGATATTTACCACAGGTCTTAGTGGCAACTCACTTCTTTATGCAACATGAAAAACGAGTGGGGGGGGATGGTGTACTGTTGTGGGTTTGACCCTGCTCTTTTGCTACGGAAGTCTGCTGTTCACATACAGCCATATGGGGTGGGTCTAAATGTTACCAGGCAGCTGTGCAGTCCAGCACCTTGCCCACATCACTGCTTCAGAGGAACATGTCGAAACTTCACAGACAATTATTATGCAATAAAGTTTCCTAAGAAAGAAAATCATTAGGGAGTCTCCTGCTGTCTAATTTTGTTAAAGACATGAGGAAAACAATGCTAGAAAATTTTGAGTAGCTTGTTGCAGTGAGTTATACCGCATAGATTATTTCCCTACAAAAAGGCTGTTCAGCAATGCCAACTGGTATTAAACACTTTTTTTTTTGCCATCATCCTGTGTCTCAGATGACAAATTATTCTTAATGTGTGAACTTTTAGAAAGCTGGACTTGTTGAAAGGAGCATATTTTTCCTTCAAGCTACACAAAAATGTCACTTCCCTCCTCTCAGCATGCTGGACAGCTGCAGTGTAAGGTGGAAATTAGATCTGGGCCTTTAAAACAATTCTGTATCTACAAGAGTCCCAAAAACCAAAATAAGTGGCAAATACCTTGATGACAGGCAGCATGAAAGAGAGCAAGTCTCTGAAAGAAAATATTATCTGAAAGAGGTAAAACTTTAAAAAACGCAGCCTAAATTTGAATGCGAGTGAGATGCGTTAGGTTCTTTCCATAATAAATAAGAGGGGTCTTTTTTAAACACTCTACTAGAAAATGATAAACTTTTTTCTCTCGATAGATTTTTAAATGAGATTCCTAAACAACCTCTGTGACTCACTCTTTGGGAAAAAATAACATATACAAAAGTCAATAGCAAATTTCAACTCACTTTAATAGGTTAAGAACTAAGTTCATTCAGGGCTGACATTTCTCTGACAGTATCCTCTGTCTTGGAATATTTCTATGAAATAAGTCTAAGGTATAATTACAAATTTTCAGTATATGAAAAAGCCCAGATCTTACTACATCTTCAAAATCTTAAACACCCTAATCATCTATATTAGAATATTTTTTTCTAACACAACTTCATTACAATTGCTAAACCTGAAAATTATCTGCATTGTCTGTTAGCACCTTAAGAAAGACATCTTTTTCAGCCTAACTTTCCAGCTCTTCAACCTATCTCCAAGAAATTGCACTGTACTGCAGTCTAAGAATGTGTTGCATCATAATCAATTAAAAATAAGCCCCTGCTGCAATAGTACGCCCAAATTTTATGTGTAGTTTTATTACAATAAAGAAAGTTCTATTTTAGCTATTACTGATTGCAAATGTTTTGTGCAACTTTCCAGTGCTCACTTCCTAGTAATCGTGCTATGTGAGAATAGCAGTACATCATGCTATTTACTAAAAACTTTTGGAAGCCCCAGCTGATCAATCAGAGAAAAATTCCATCAATCTTTCAGCATGATTTTTTCATTTTTTTATTAAAGCCAGAATCTCTAACTTAGAATGTGCTAAGAAGACATTCGGAATGCACAGGAAGAAAAAAATTAATTGTTTGCAAATGCTATTTTCTCTATGATTTTTTTTCCTAGGCATGTTTTCAGAGATTGCTTTCTCTGCATATTGCCGAGAGAAGCAAAGCCCTTCCTATCACTATGAAGCTGATTCAACCCTACAGTTAGAAACAAATTCCTTTGATTTTATTACATTTTTTTCTTTTCTTTACCTTATAGAAAAAGGAAATCAGCTACCCTATTTGGTACCTGGACATTCCTTTCTATGTGGTGATGAAGACTTGCTGTGATCAAGATGAGCAACGGTCCATACTTAAAAAATCTCAACTGACCTCTCAGCCACACTGTCGAAGACAATGCAAAGATGAAATTTCAAGTGGCATTCATCTGCTGTTTATTTGTCGCTCCAACTGATGCAGGTATCATGACAGATGCAGTTTTACACCTCTGACTTACATTTCAGTTCAGCTCTGAGGTACACAACTGCCTTAATTTAAAAGTATACATAAATTTGTCCTTATAAGCTGAAAAATGTGGAAGGGTTGATAAGAGCATCAGACTGACATCTGTTTATAATGAAATTAAAGTATTGAAGTTCACCATTCTTGAAGTGAAACATTAATCCATCCATTTCCTCCTCCTACATTTTTTTAACCTATGTAGGGAGAATTTAAAGAGTGAGCTTTTACTAAGATCATGAAATATGTTGCCGTGATCATACAGAATAAGAGAAATACTCTTTGTCATGTCATTTTCTGACTGCAATCTCTGTTTAGCTCTTGCTGGGATGACGAGGTACTGGTGCTTTTGTTGGTTCTCCAACGGAGAATTGCCGTCACCATCTGAGTTGTGTTTCTGGGAGCTATGATTAATTCAAGTCATTTTTCCACTGGCTGGAAAGATTTTTACTCCACAGAGAGTGTCCATCCCTTGGAACAGGCTTCCTAAGGAAGTGGTTGAGTCATAATCCCTACAGTTATTTAAAAGACATGTAGATGTGGCGCTTGGGGGCATGGTTTAGTCTTGGGCTTGGAAGTGGTGAGTTAATGGTTAGACTCAATGATCTTAGAGGCCTTTTTCAACCTAGATGGCTCTATGATTAAGGGTGGGTATGCAGAAAAAATAAATATATGCTTCACTTTCTGTAACTGGGGTTTGGTGGCATCCTTTCCCCACTCACTTAAAGGATGGGGCCAGCTGCAGCTCAGTACTGCTGGAGACAGGACACTCTGGTTGTTGTTGTGTCACCTGTCTTCAGCCCTGAAATCTCGCAGAGTCATAGCTGCACAGAGCCAGATGGCTACAAGAATGAGACAACTGCAGGAATTGCCACGTCCAGTATACTGAAAAAGAGTTGCATCCTTTAAGAACTTGTGCGAGATGCTGCTTCAGTTTTCTCTACAGGACTCGGTGCCCTGGCAGTGCTGAGCCCAGCCAGGCTCCACTCCCACATCAACCCACAGCTCACAGCATGCAACATGCCCAGCTCAGCACAGTCATCTCAATCAATGTAATACCTGAGCTGTCTGTTAAAAAAGCAAAAAATAAACAACAATAAACAAAAAACCAAAACCCAAACAACAATAACAACCCAATCAACAAATAAATCTGCTTTACTTCCAACTTTTTTTCTTCTTACTTGGAAAGCATATTAAACTATTACTTTGTCTCTTTGTCTCTTCCCTCCAGGTTTCTAACAGACCACATGCCTCTGTTTTCACACTTACTGTTTACCTTTTAAAAGCACTCCTCCCAGTGTCATGCTGTTTCCTGAATTTTGTCCTTTATCTCAGAGCATGTACTCTGCAGAGGCCAGGAGCTTGGAAAAAGCCATGAATTCTTTTCCTAGTGGGAAGTGTCAAAGCTGCTGTACATACAACTTTTCACATACAATTTTGTAGCTGGAATTCAGCCCTGACTGCATTCTCGACCCAAAATATTAGCACTGGGACTGATGAACTGCACAAACATATGCTGAGTTTGATGGAATATTCACACATTTTAGGTTCTACTGGCTAAAATAAAAGGCTCAGGGACAAGACAACAGCCTTTTCTTATCAAATTATTCAAATCATCAAAACAACATTTATCAACAACAAAGGTACAACCACCAGTTTTCCAGGCCCTGGCCACATTTCTGATCTTGGTCAAAGTGACTGTAGCACTGAGGTGAGACCCAGTACAGCTTTGTCAATGTGAAGAGCCCCAGGATAGCAAACTTCACTAGTAGTCATGCAGGAGGAGGTTTTTGCTGATTGTGGGCAGATCACCACCACAAGTGTGGCAGATGCAGAAGATTCTGAGAAAGGATCATGGGACAAACACCTTCCTCAGAAAATGTCTGTCCCAAATCCCTTCTTGCTTCAAGAAAAGCTACACTAGAAAAATCCTTCCCTTCCACTCAGTTCCTGCATAGGCTCCTGGCAATACACTTCGTCCCAGTAGATGAGCTCCACTCCCCTGTAGAAATTTCTCCTCCTTCCTCCTTTCAGGCACACGGGATGTTACACAAGTTTGGATTTTTTTAGTCTGAAAGTGGATGATGCTGGTGACTTTTCTTGGAGTATATTTGACATGAGACATAAAAGAGGTTTGCTGTTCCTGAGCAATAGCTGGAAACAGCAGAGTGCACGTACTTCCTTATCTGCCTTTACCTCAGCCCCTTGCATTGCAAAGACAAAGCTCACAGTCTATGTATGAAGACATTTGTATTGCACTCTTTATCTTGCATTTTTGTGTCCCAGTGAATCATAAAATGATTTTGGTTGGGAAAAAAGTTCAGATCATTGAGTTCAACCATTAACCCTGACAAGTCCACAACTAAACATTTATTTTTAGTGTATATATAGTGTGAATGTATGATGGCTTCCTGTTCAGAAAAAAATGATTGTGTGAGAGTCTGATGCTATGTCAAATGCCATACTTAAAGCAAAAGAGTCGATGCTGTGTTATCACCACATAGCAGAGTCATTTATTGGGAGCACATCTATTTGCTGAAGAGCAGCTGCTTGCATTCTGCCAGTGTAGCACTGACAATGTTGTTTCCTTTCTGAAGGCTTATCTCTCACCATTCTGAGTAGTTTCTACTAGTAATTGTGAAGCTTTTCTGTATTTACTGGGCTTCATTCTCCAGCTCAGCAGCTAATTCTGATGCGTCTCCAGAAAACCGTAGAAGAGAGTCCTGGGTGAGCTTGGGTTGCCTGGGACATCTGGACTTCATCTGGTCCCTCTCATTGCTCAGAGACCTTAGATCAAGCACCCAAAGGCATTCAAGGGCTGTGGTCTGCCTAGGTTGGCATCCTCCTGAAATGAAGGGTCCAGCATTCAAACTCACTGATGCGTGAGAAAGTTGCCTCACAAATAGTAGATCAGAACTTTTTTGCAATAGTTTTTTCAGTTTTCTCTGAAATGTCCTGTGCAGGAAGTCTGAATAATTAGTGGGGTTACATCCCTTTAGACAACTACTCACTTATTCTGCACATGAGGAAAGGAAATAATTCTAAATATATATATATCAGATACTTTATACGTAGCAATAGATATATTTATAGACATGGAAAATGCTTTGAATGGCCCTTTCATTTACATTATTTTTTAAAATTCCAATTCTTCTAAAGCAGCTATCAGAAATGATCAGTTAGAAAAAATAATAAGAAAACAAGCTACCAGAGAGCACAGCAATGAGAACATAAATTGTAATATTAGCTTTCAATTAATGTTTAAATTTGTTATAATATCTATTTTTTCTGATTACTGAAATAAGTACCAGTTATAAACTCAAATTCTAGTCATAAATAATTGTACATGAACAGATGTAGATATCTTTCAGGAAATAAAAAATCAAGTATACAACAATTGTATGAGTAACTAGAGGAAAAAAAGATTGGAAAACACATAAAATATATACATGTTGTTAAATATATGTATTCTTCATTTTATAAAGAACTTCAAATTCTGATTTTTCAAATTAATAAAAAGAGTATTTTTACAAATAGTATTTGTGTATACTGCATGTATTATGTGTCATATATGTTCAAAATATGTGTATGTGCTATATCTGTGCAAATAGTATGTATCTATTATATACATGTTATGGATATGATATATCTGTTTATACAAACACATATTTTAAGTGTTTATGTTTATATGTGAGACTCCTGTAAAGTACAAATTTTTAACTTTTAAAATTTTAAAAGTAGTTACATGATTAGCAAAATTCAAGAAATTATTATTCATTTTTGTTGAAAGTTCTTGAAAGAAATTTATTTCTGGTTAATTGGTGTCACCCATAAAATTGAAATGAAAGTGTCTTCCCAGTCTATCAGATAATTATTATTATTACAGCAATTTCTAAAGTAATCTCATGTTCACACAGGATTGGAAACACAGATATTGTCTTGAATATCAAATACATATATATTTTAAAATAATAATCTAGGTTATTATGTGATATGTTCTCATAATGGTCATTTGTGCCTCAAACAATTTAGGGCATGTAATTGAATCTCTTCAAACTCTCAGTTCACATTAAGCAATAAAAGAAATTATTAATAGAGGAAATCTGAGGAGACTTCATTCTTTTTCTACGATATAACTATTCAGAATGCGGCAGTAAAAACAGTCACACAATACAACACAATTTTGAGACCAGGACACCTGCAACACAAAACTACAGTAGCTAAATCTCTGCCCTTCATAAGAAGATCAGGGGAAAAAAAAGAGGTTTTCGAGAAATAAAGGCAAAGAACCATTTAACAGGAGATACATATAGTCATAAAAAATTTAACCAAGTCAGGATTGCAAGACAACGACCAGGGAGAGAGAACATGAGCCACACAGCAGTTTCACAATATGTGCAATTTTACTGAGCCATTAATAATATCTGCCTTCTCTACTTTTTCCTCTTCGGCCACATTTTTCATCATTACCATCACTCCTTCACTTAACAAAGAGAATATGGTGGCAGCAGGTTAGAATCGGTGGAACAGAAAGGTTTTTAATGCTAATTGGTCAAAAATTAAATATGTAAATCACCATGACTTCTGTTCCTTCAAGAATAAAGCAGAACATAAGTTACCTGTTTTCCAATTTTGTATGCCAGTAAGCCGCTATTTTGCTTCAGTTAATTTATGATTTGTTCCTTGATTATGAACCTTTGAGAAAGGCTATGAATTGGTGTGAAACAAATGGATTAGGCTGGAAAGAAAGATGCATTCTGCTTTGAAGAAGAAAAAGCCAGAAAATTAAAAGAAAAAAAGCTGTGTTCAGCAAGTTCCACAATAATTTAGCATTCCAGGATAGGCATCTGGGTACCACGTATAGAATAAACCCAGCTCAAATATATCGTGCCCAACACTTCCCACTCTCCCTTGCCTTCTGTTTGGCTTTGACATAGATGATAAAACCTACTATACTCGTGACTGTGCCACTGCTGGAGACTTAGCTGTGGAATTTCCCCTTAGCCCCTTGTTTGTCACCATTTTCCATTTTGCATTCTTAGACTTGTCCAAAAGCTGGGAGTTAGGAAACTAGCTTGTAAGGTTTATCAGACAGCTTTCTCCCTTCCTTCTCTCCTCCCCTTATCCCACCACCCCCTTCCCCATATGCACTCCCGCACCCGAGTTAGGAATAACCCCTTTATAATAGGATGAGCTTCCAGCTCCCACATGTAAAATCAGTGGGTTGGTATTCCCTTTGCTGGGTTGTTGTAAATGTGCAACTCTCTTCCTTTGTCTTCAGTTTCTTTACCTCTTTACTACCTTTTAGCTGAGGCTTCTGAGCATCCTCTGGTATCCTTCTCCAGACATTTCTGTTGTTGAGAGCAGGACTGGCTCTCTCCTTACAAGCCAGTACTTCCCAGTGAGCCTGCAAGTGGCTAATGCCCATTTCAGTGCTGTTACCAGTGCATTGTGTAAGTGCCAGTCAGCTCAGAAGCTTCTGGTCACCTTCAGCTGGGAACTGCAAAGGTAGTTCGGCTACAAAACTCCTAAATCCTCGCAAAACTTTCAAGCTTTTCCTGGAAATGTTCCGTTTCTTGAGTCTGCCCACACTTTTGAACAGTGTGTTCAAAATAAAGCCATTAACAGAACTGCAAACAATTTAAAAAACCAAGAAGTTACTTTGAATAAGACTCACTCTTATTTTTTGGTACTTCAGGATTTAATCAACAATATTTTCTGACTTAGTAAAATCAGCAGAAAATAAACCCATCAGGGTTAGTTGCTGTGACAAAACTATTAACCTATTCTCAAATGCACACTGATTTAGGTCTCAACGTGGTAAACGGGAGTTACAAGTGATTGC
Source organism: Oreocharis arfaki (assembly GCA_013398015.1). Classification (NCBI taxonomy): domain Eukaryota; kingdom Metazoa; phylum Chordata; class Aves; order Passeriformes; family Paramythiidae; genus Oreocharis; species Oreocharis arfaki. Next base: position 593,149 of record VZRR01002748.1, read on the forward strand.
TATGAGTAGTAAAGAGTGGAAGTTTAGTAGTAATTCTCTACATTTAGAACAAACAATTTCTGTTGTAAGTTAATTCAGCAGTTGTGGGAGCAGATACTGAGGCTTCAGTGGCGTTGAAATGATTGAAACAGTCTATGAAATCTACATTTCATTTATTTTGGAGACAGAAAGAAAATGCTAAGGAACTGAATTACTACATTTCAAAAAATATTTGGTTTGGACCTGTGCCAGAGACTGAAATATTATTGTTTATGACTGGAGCATTTTTATGAAGGACTTTTAAATCTGTATTACAAAAGCTGCAGAGAAAATTACCACAGCCTGAATGGGGTTCTGAGAGGTCCTGGACTGCTTGGCGATGAAGATAAGACAAAGTAACAACTGAGAGCTGGGGACATTCACAGAGCACAAGATTAACACCTCAGGAGTGGAGATCATGGCCCCAGGGTTATCAGCTGCCAGGCTCGAACAGGTCCTCGAACCAAAGTCTGGGGGGAGGGAGGCTTTGAGTGTATGTTGGAAAAGCCTCTGGTGAGAGGCACAGTGACTGCCCATCCTCCACTGTGCAGAGGAGCCCAGCTGAGGGGCCCTTCACCCAGGGAAAAAGCTTATCCACAGCAGAGAGGGTGTCATGGCCCATCATCAAAGGCCCCCCAAAGGGGTCCCCAGACCCTGAACCAGAGATATTGCAACAGACCCTCGGTGTTGCAAGGGACAGTGTCAAACTGGCCCCTGCAAGGGAGACATGTGGCCATTCCCACCTGCCCAAAGCATGTATTAATCCACTGGATTCTGTACTCTCCAGCGAGTGGCAGTGTGGCCATGGTGATGGGGACCCTCACCAGTAGAAGACCAGATGGAGGGGAGCAATGAGACATCCTTGGGACCCTTGGATGAATGATATGCTTCCACTTAACTCCTGTCACATCTGCCTGTCCCCCCACATTCTCCCCCATGCACACTTCTTTCTCTATCTCTTTCTTTTTCTTTCTTCCTTTCTCTCTTTCTCTCTCTTTGCCTCTTTTACTACTAAATAAAATACATCAATTTTTTGGCACCAACATCTAACCTCATTTGGTTTTAATCCGGTTTTTGGGTATGTTTTGAACCTTCAAACTGATCCCGTTTTTGGGTATATTTTGAACCTTCAAACTGATCGCGTTTTTGGGTATATTTTGAACCTTCAAACTGCTTGTCAGGGTTTATACACACAGACTTAATTTTCTTTGCTCTTCTGGGTTTAAATAAGATCTTAACAACATGTCAGTTTCAGGTGCTATAATTTTTTGCCAGAATTTGTGATTAAATGATCCCAGATCTTAGAGGAATCAACAGCTAAAATATCTTTCTCTGGACCTGTTACACATGAGCAATCCATGCAAACATTGGTGCCTAAACCAACATGTTTAGTGTTTCTTTTTTTTTTCCTATGAATCTGTGTCGAGAGTTTCGGTCTGTTGAGCCCTATCATTGTTATTTTCAATTTGTGCCTTCACAAGTACTAAGGAAAAGAGAATGTCAAGTGTTTCCTTAACTGCAGGCTTTTACTACTCCAATTATTTAAATTAGTAAATTAAGTGCTAAATAAACTTACATCATTAATTCTTGAGATAAGCAAAATTTTCAAACAGTATTAGTTGTGTTTGGAGTGCTTGTCTGGAAGGACATTGAATGTCTTGGAAAAAGCACGCCTACTGTCATTCCAATGGAAACAAAAATGCCAATAATAAATAGTTAACCTGTACAGATAAAGAGGCCTGATGAAATTTTACGATAGTAGTGCTCTGCTCACCAGTACAGGCAGGAGAACATTTTGTTGACAAAGTTTGTCCTGAAGTGCCTATTCCAGTTGAAATCAGAGCTGTGAATTGCTTCACTGGAAATCAGAGACACTGAGAAATCCCTACACATTCTATGTAGTAATTTATCAAGCATTTGCTAATGACCTTGGCTCAAGCAATGCAGACTTCTTAAGGATGAAAGTTTAAATTTACTGAAACAGATCATCAAAACTAGAGTGATTATCCGAATTTAATGCTGTCATAGGTGCCAATTCCCAAATTTACTGCTTATGAGAGTGCCTAATGATGCAGGTTATATTTTATCACCAGCGGTTTTCAATTATTGCCTTCAAGACCCCATGTATAGAGGTCATACAATATCATGGGGGGATTTTTCCATTGAAATAACGTTGTTCTTTCTTCCGGACAGATTTTGATGAATTCTGAAGAGCTTTTATCTAAAAGAGATTAAATGAAAATACTGGTATTTCTGGAGTGATTGTGATACAGCCAGGACTCAGAATTCTGTTTACAGGAAGGAAAAGAAAATTTCTTCCTGGAGAAGAGTAGGTTTAAGAAACAAGAAGATTAAATGTGTCACCAGGCATTACTGCAGTGAAGAGAAAATCAGAAAATACTCAGATTTCTTTTGAAGCAATTAGCCTGGCAAATGATCGAACTTTTCTCAGAGAATTACGGTGTCTTCTGAGTCTAGGGGAGATAGATATAACAGAAGATCTTCATGCAGTGTTTTCAGTTTATGTTAAAACAAAAAAAAATTAAAATTGGTCATTTTTCACGATTTAAAAAAAAATCCACTCCAGTTTATGAGTCTGAACTTTAACTCTTCATTCTCTTAGTATACAGATGAACATATCTGTAAATCTTCTTGTTAGCCACAATTAGAACTGAGAGTCACTTGCATGATGGGCATATTTTCTTGTAGGCAAAAAGGGCAGCTTGACTAATTTAATCATCCTGTCATTTGAGAGTGCTACAGTACCTGGGATCATATGAGTAACTTGTCTGTCCAGAATGCCGACAACCAAAAAGAATGGTTTAACCTCCCCTACTGAATTTTAGGGGGTGATTAACTCAGGTGATTTACAAGTGGAACGGTATTGCACCATTCCTGGAGATTTCAAAGAAAATATGTATTTCATAATGTGATTTTTTAAATTTTAATTTCTACATCAGTATTTGAAAATGGATGCATTTCAATGAACAATTCAGAAGTCTGCTTTTAACTTTCATGCTGGTATTCTGCCCCAAGGGCAGGATATACACTGTATTTTTTTTTTTTAACATGATACTGATATGGGGGGGTTTCTTATCAAGTTATTCAACAGTTTGGGCTTCAGACTGTGATTCAATAAAGGTCTGAAAATATTCCTGAACATATTTCACTAAATCATATACCTATTCAGTTATGCCTGTTAGACCTAGTCCTCTCTTAGATGTGAATGAATATCTTTTGATTAAAAAAAAAAAATTCTTAAAGCTAGAAAGACATTATAGGGTTTCTCTTGGAAAATAAAATTTAGTCTGACAGCTAGGTCTTAAATCAGAAATGAGAAAAAATAATTTAGATTTAGAATGCTGAGCTCTTATAGTTGGCATTGTTTCTCTGATATACAGAAAGGCCCTTGAGATGAATTATCTACTGCAAAATATCCCAGTGGGTTTCTTGCTTCATTTGATCCTTAAATTATTGGGTTTAAAGACATTGTAACTGACCAGGTGTGGTTTTTTTGTGTACCTAGATAGCTCCATACAGTATTCTTCTCTTATTTTGGTAGCTGCTCTTTACAAATTCTCTTTTAAATACTTGTTCTTGAAAATTACTGGAATGAGCTTGTTTTGATTAACAGCTCAAACTCATGGATTCGCACCAGGAACCAAATTTTCATAACAGCACTATCCCTGTATAGCATGAGTCACCGAAGCATGTGCCATTCTTGTGGAGTCCAAATTATTCTGTCAAGCATTCAAATTTGAAATAATACAAAATCTTCCTAGGTGTTTCCTCAGTCTTTTTAATTTTTTTAGTTACTGAGTAATTCTACATAAATTATTAATACAGTAATTTTCCTACAGAAATTCAGAAGAAGGGCATACCAGGGAAAATAAAAGAGTATCTGGGTTTAGGATTGGCAGTGACAGTGGAAATCTTCTCCTCTCGTAAAACACTGATCAAAATTGTGTGCAACATAGGTAAATGTCATGATCCAGAATCACCCTGGATGTGAAAGATTCCTAAATCTTTGGAAAGCCTCATTTTCTTCAAAATAATTCTGCATTACTGTAGGACGAATACTCCATTTTGTGGTCAAATTCATCTCTGTGATGGAGTAGGGAAAGAAAAAGGGAAATTTTTTTTGCATCCTTCACTGAATGCTACTTGATCGAATCTAGGGTTAGAGCACAACATTATTTGGAACTAGAAGATATATTAATAAGCTTATTAAGTGGCTCCGATTATGCCATTATTAATATTTATTTTTTCAAATTAATGTGGAGCTTTTCTGCTGTATAAAGAGATTCTGCAGCATAAACAGATTTTTCTTGCAATTCTTTGGGTCTACCTGGAAAAGAAGTGTAGCAATCTCCTGGGGTTTTCTTTGAGTTTAAAGACAGCCCTAAAGTTTCCTTTGAAGGGGGATTCCTGGACACCAGCTGGTATTTAGTGAATTTCAGAGTGCAGGGTTTAAACCAACAGAGACAATCTTGTAAGAAGGAGAGCTGTTAAATCTCATTCTTTCCCTGCATAGATCATAGTCCACTAGATTAGTAATTGAATGGTTTTACTTTAGATGTTTCATATATTGCAACTGTATTTAGTCTGGCAGGTTTCGTTTTCCAGCACTACCTGTAAAGCATTTCCTTCATTACCTATGTGTTTAAGTTCTGTATTTTAATTCTACTAGCTTTTTTTCTTGTGGTACATGATTTAAGGATCCCTCTAAGATATGAGTAAAAAATACTGTTGTATTTCTCTTGATGACTATCTATATCAGCACTGTATCCAAACAGTTGAATTTTATCTATTCTTTTCTGAGAGTGATTAAAGAACAGATTCTGACAATGTTTAATTGTTTCATAAACACCTTGCTTGTTTGGAATACTGACGTGTGCAGAAGTTCCTACAGTCTTAAAGAAATGCAGGACAAGATCTATAATCTTTTCACTGTCTGTGAAATATCTGTATATATTTCACTGTCTTATCAGAGTGCCTCCAAGCAAGTAATTCACACTTTTCCAGAAATAATCCTATGTGCCCTCCATAGAGCAGTAAATATTTACACCTATCTTTAGGCCCTGTGGTGCACTGGTTGAGCTGGAAAGGCTGACTCGTGGAGGAACAAAGATAGTGAGGGAACAGAAGGAAATTGTACAGCCAAGATACTTACAAGTGCTTGAAAAAGAGGGTGGGTAGCAAAGTTATGAAATTTGCTGTGAAAAAACATCAGCCTTGTGATGGTCCAAACTGAAACTCTCTGGAGAACTGCACCAGGATCTTGTGATGCTGAATAAAAATTGCAAATAGAATTTCATATCCACATGAGAAAAATACAACATGGGAGCATAGACAACACCTTACACAGACTATTATGGTTCAGAAGTAGCTGCCACTGCTTAAGAAAGAGGTTGTAATCATCATAGTTATCACCTCAATGTTGGCAGAATATTCCAATAATTGCAGAGAAAAGAACAGAAAATATGGGTATCCCACCACGTAAATTCATTGCTACCACAACTTGTGTACTGCTTGCACTTCTTGAATATCTGTTTTTCCCTTTGACCAGCGCTACTGAGAAGACAACAAGGGGGGTCAGAAGTGCTTTCTGCAGAAGAAAAGAAACCGATTGCTGTGCTTCTCTTAAAAAAGCTGAAAACAGATGGCTCTAATAAAATCTTGAATATAGAGAAAGTATGTAAGAAATTATTTTTCATTTTCTGCTTAAAACTTCTGCAGTCATACCAAAAGGATGACTGAGTTATATTTTTCTTTTCTTAAATGCTGGAAACACCACAATGTGCTATTTAGACCTTTGATGTGAGAATCAAGGTACTTTTCATCAGCTGCAATCTTTTGGATAAATGTGCTCCATCATGGACTCCATGAGCCATGTTCTTTCAGGAACTATCCACCCACACAGTGGGGTTCTCCAGGCACTGTGGTGTGGATACCCACTCCTTTATGGGGACTCTCCAGGAGCTGTAGGACACCACCTGCTCCACCAGAGGCTTTGCAGGGACCTCAGGAACATCTCTGCTGAGGCCCCCAGAGCACCTCCTCCCCTCTTCCTGCTCTCCCCTCCGCTCTCAAAGAGCCATTTATCACACTTCTTCTTTCACCCCTCACTGTCTCCCCCCACTGAGACCACCCCTGCAGCCTCCTTCTGCTACCAAAACCTTGACACCTGCACTCGACAAAATTATTTACTTTCCAAGTATCTGAGGCCTGGTACTTTAAAATTAAACATTAAAATATGTTTTAAAACATATTTGACATCCCTTGCATTGGATTTTGTGACTGAAAAGTTCGTATCTCACAAATTTTAAATAATGTAAGTCAATATAAAAATCTCCTAGCTTGCTTTTTGCAAGCCATGAGTAATCCATGCCTCCTAAGAAGTACGTGTTATTGTATTGTTCTCTCCTTCCTTTTGCTGTACCCACCTTCTTTGATTGTTTTTTTTTTTGTTTTGTGGGTTTGTTTGTTTTTTGGTGGTGGTTTGTTTTTTTCTTTGCAATTTTGTTAGCACAAAACTTCTAGCTTTTTGGCAACGTGGAACATCTTTTTCAAATATTCCCTTCCATCAGTACGATGAAGTCAAATCTCATGTTTTATTGAACAATTATGCCATGGAGTAATAAAGCCACTGAATTAAGTAGCTAAAAGACAATCAGATATCATTTTTCAACTTTTCTCCTCGGTATTGATGACATTATATTCTTTACCTGACATTGTAAAATGCATTAAATCGTTACAATTTTTTAAATTTTAAAAATGCCAGAGTGCTGGATTATGCTGAATTCATGATACTTTTTCTACAGACTTCTCTTAAGCCACAATTTTCATCTGTGAAAACAGCACTCAATTTTTTCTGAACTTAAAATTTTAAAAAGGTATATTCACACAGGAGACTTCATTGGCCCTTCGTCTCTTCAATGTTTCCTTCATTCTTTCAGAGCAAATATGTCCAAAGACTGTCTAAATACTCAAGGACTAACCACAAGTCGGAAGAAAATCTAAGTCCTTCCACTAATTATAAATGTCAGTGATATGAAGATCACAGTGGTCTATAATTCATGTAAAGACTGATTATTTCAAAGTAATAAGCCAATTAAAACACACTTATTAATTCATTAGAAAATAAAGAGAAAGCATTGCTGTCTTTGAAGAGCTTGCTTGCTGTAGTCAAAGATGTTATTTAAAGATCACTCACTGAACATCAATAATCTCTCAGATCAAATACCACCATCAGTTACATGAAGCTCCCCAGCAACAACCATAGCTAGTAAATTACAATAGTGAACAGCCTGATCAAGATCTGTCTGATGGAAAGTCAACAATTTCTTGATGTTGTGCAACACTGAATTAAAGAAGAACCCTAGCTGAAAATATTAATATGGACTCCAATACTGGTGTAAATTTAAGGGTTTTTTTAATTGTGCCTTTTGTGTTTTCCTTCTCATAGTCTTCAGTGGTTGTTGGATGATCAGGAACAGCCCAATGCTGAGTTTTTCTTGCATCTTGCAAGTAGTAAGTGAGCTTTTTATTTATCCTATCTCAGGAAAGAGCAGCCTGAAAAATACATGCTGTGATTTCTTGTTTCACCATAATGTGTAATATGTCCCCTTTGTTTTTTCTAGTTTCCTTTACTGACAGTTTTCATTTCAGCACATTTCCTACTCAAATTAAAGTAATATTTTATATTCATTATGTGCTAGAGCTGAAACAATTTAGAGGTGCAAAAGAAACATCTGGTAAGTAAACAGAAGATGAACTTAGAAACTTGTATTACCCCCACATGGCAAGAAAGTAACATGCACAGAAGCTATCTAATAAGGACAAAGATTTTCTGTCTGAAAAGAACATATCACAAGATAACAGCTTTTATCCAGCTCACAGATGCCAACACTTGTAACATAGGAAGGACTGACTTTTTCCTATGTGATCAGGCTTGATTTCTCCAACTTTTCCTTGAAGACATAACAATTAATAGTTGTCTCATTTCCACTGCTATAACTTTTGTGTCTCTTCAATAATTTTGGGAAGAAAAAGTTTTGAGACTCTTGTACCTGGTTCATCCTCAAGTTCTGCGAAAATTCTACTATTTTCTTTATTTATGGAAGTTCAACAAAGATGCAGCTACAAACTATGTAACTACAAGCATCAATCCTCTCTGATTTTTATTTTTACTCAGAGAGAGATCTGTATCAGTTCAGAAGAATCCCCATTGCTTGAGTTTTTTCTAATTTTTTTTTATTCAGTTGAATAATAAGTATGCGTTTATTCATTTAGCAAAGGGGGTCTCACACTGGAGCTGGAATATCCAAATTTTTCTGAATCACTAAAGACTGAAAACACAGAATAATGCAAGCTGGAAGCTACTTCAGGTCATATATGCTTCAACCCTTTGCCCATTAAAGCATAGAGTAAGGCTGAAAACTAAATATTTGCAGGGAAGCTGTATGAAAAATGGCTGAGGTCACCTGACTTGTCCAGCCTGAAGAAGAGACTGAGGCAAGATGCCATAGCAGTCTACAGCTCTCTCACAAGGGGAAGTGGAGGGGCAAGTACTTATTTTTTCTTTCTGGCGACCAGTGACCAAATGTGAGCCTGCGTTTGTGTCAGAGAAGGATTAGGTTGGAAATTAGAGGGTGGTTGGGCACTGGAACAGGCTCCCCAGGGCAGCAGTCACAGCACAAAGCCTGACAGAGTTCAAGAAACATTTGGGCAACGCTCTCGGGCACTTGGTGTGACTCTTGGGGTGTCCTGCACAGGGCGAGGACTTGAAGGCTTGATGATCCTTGTGGGTCGCTTCCTCAGGATATTCTATGACTCTATAATTAAACTCTCTGTATTCTGAGGAGTTTCTGAGCTAAATCCTGTGTTTTAGTTTTTAGTGTCAGTCTTCAAATTTTGACAGTTCTACACCCATTCCAGGACAATTCAGAAGTTGAAATTGTTTAATTTCTTTTCCTCAACATCCTCTAAACTGCTACCGTTTTCAGTGGAAATCTTTTTAAGTGTAGTATCAGCTGTTTATTTCTTGCTATAGAAAGCCAAAGGATGTTCAAAAACTGCTGTATTTTGGGAGATATCTCAGGTACCTAGGTTTTTGTTTGATGAAACCTGATGCTTCTCCATTGGATAGAAAATGAGAATGTTACTATACACCTCTGTTTCTATGCCTATAGTTCTTCAAGGAAATATCTATTCTGCAATGAAAATTCTTCTAAATAGTAATTTTTAAAATTCTTTTGGATAAAGGAAGAATTTGGTTTGAACTACAAAATTCTTTTTAATTCCTACGAATAGCGTGAAAAATGTTCTTAGCGAAAAATCCTGAAATTGCACAGATTAAAAATAAATGAGATTGAAGTAACACAAAAAATAATTTCTTTCTTTAATGTGCACATGTCTGCACAAATACTTTCCTAAACTTGAGTCAAACATTTCCGAGCCTAGTGAAAATCCAAATTAATTTAGATATATGTATATATATAATGTTGTGGAAATGAAATCATTATTTTTTTCAAATATTCATTTCATAATCTATCATACCTAACAAATTCCCATTTTCTAATATATTTTATAGTCTTCAAATGTGTGATGGAGAGCTGCTGAGTAATTTCCAGAGCTTCTCTGACTTTTTCACAGGCTTGCTCCTTCCAGATAGACTATAAAATAAGTCTGGCCCTATTTTGAACTTCTTTCTCTCCCTTCCCTCTTCGTTCATCCTAAAACCCAGCAGGATCACTAGGACCTTCTGGGAAAAAAAAAAAAAAAAAAGCTAAATTTCATCATAGTGCCTAGACTACAAAAGAAGTTAAAAGACCTCCTCAAACTCTCATGAGAAAGGAAAGTGCAAGGTACATTGTCAAGTTAAATACTGGAAAGCTTCCAGAGGGAGACAGTGGAAACAGAGCAAGAACTTACTTAGAGCAGGGATTGAAAGCATAGAAGATTGAAAGCATAGAAGAGAAGATAATTAAAAATCTCAGATCTAACCTATTTCCATAACTCTTCCATTGTGTTCTCTGTGAAGCATCGCTGTAAAGGCTGAGATAAGCACTTGATGGATCTGTGGGTTTGACAGTAGAATGACAGCAAGAAAAAAAAAAGGATTGATGAACTACGGGAAATTGTTTTTGTATTAAATTGGGGGGTTGGTAAAGAGGGACTGTGGAAATGGGGCCTTGAGCTATGAGAATATTAGTGACCAAAGAGTGGACCTGCGCATCTTTAGGCTCCCTATGAGTTTAGTCACATTGGAGCTCCCTGCAAAGCACATTGTTTTGCAGCAAGGACATCTGACAGCAGAACACTTCTCAGAGCTCAGTGATGCACTGCCACAGCAGTAATGTTGCGAATCAGTGAAGCTTTGCACTGCTACCCTTCTCTCAGGAAGCCAGAATCATGTTCACTTCTAACTCAGTAGAGAGTGAGTATGCTTCTCCATTCCACTAAACTGTAACATTTCTAAGTGTGCTATGGAGAAGCAGTGGTTTAGACATCAGCTTAAAGATCAGCTGGTTCTTCCATGATGACTGTTTTTGACTTCCCCGCATGACTTAGACGGTCATAAAATTATATTCTCCTATTAATTACTGTCCTGCAAATCCAGTAGTGCTCAGGTGGAAGGCAGAGTCTAAGCTTTTCAAAGGTGTTTTGCCTTTTCAGGGATTTTCTATGAACCTCAGGGAACAGCTGTGTTTCTCTAACCCCTCTAACCTCTCTAACTCCAGATCTGTAATGTTCTCACTCCCCAAGGACCCCTTGTTTCTGTTCCAGTGATATGTCTAGACCCATGGAAAGTCAGAGACGGAGAAAAGTTGACACAAGGACAGCAGGTCCTTGGCAAGGCAAGGCCCAGAGAGATGAAGCATGTTGTGTAGTGGTGATTAGCAGAAAAATATTCCTTTCACCATGTAATAAAAGAATTAGTAAGAAATATTTTGGCTTGAGTGAAAATACACTATTTCTCCCCACTCTACCCTGAACATTTCTCAAGTACCTGCTAGGTCTCCAGAGGTACATATAGCAGGAGCATGCTTCTATAGAACCAAGAGAAAATCCCTTTTTGGGATTCCAAATGGGAATATATTTGAGACATGAAGTGTATCCTGGGTGATTTCTTTATTTATTCATTTATTTTTTGAAAAAGTGTGAAAGAGAACTATATAATGCTAATTGTGTGAAATGTATTCTATAGGGAGTATTTCAATAAATGCACAAAATTGAGAAAATCAATAAATTAATTTCTGAACAACTTTTTCCTGACCTTTGCCTTGGAGACAAAGTTGCTTATAAGACCTTTTGAAGTCGTTAAGTGTTGATGGAAATTAGGGTGAGAAACAAGACTATGCTGTTTATACTTCAGTTTTCCTTCATTCTTTAAAGCAACTCAGTGGACTGTATTGGTGGATTGGGTGTGTGGCCATGCTATAATAGCAGAGGGGCTACCCAGGTGGCTTCTGTGAGAAGCTGCCAGAAGCCTCTCCCATGCCTGGAAGAGCCTTTGCCGGATGGTTCCAGCATGGACTCTCCACTGGCCAAGGCTGAGCCAATCAGGAATGATAGTATTGCCTTCGTGATAAAATAAAAAAAAGGAAAAAAAAAAAAAAAAAACAAAACAAAAAAGAAAAACATCGTGCAGAACAT